>BROG01000584.1:0-477687 GCA_030159075.1 Atrina japonica | reverse complement strand
ACTTTAGAATTAAAATAATACATTATGTAACATGATTTTATATGTATCGGGTTCGGCGCACACCTTCATAATTTCACTTAGATTGACACTTTAAGTTGCATCTTTCATTTCTTTATAGGATCTTACATTTATACAAATAATCCGATATTTCAATGGAAGTAATTTATCTGTCTATCTAATATATTATTACTTCATAACTTACTGCAATATAATTCATTATCAATTACGACTTACTGTAATATAATTAACTATTAATTAAGGCTCTCGGTAAAGCAATTTATTGTTAATTATGACTTCCTGTAATACAATATATAATTAAATTTGACTAACAAGACAGCACATGAGCTTGTTGTTGATTCATTAGCTGTGTTGGGGGATTCCTTACATGATCGAGGTATTATATGTTTTGTCTGTAAATCTTTGGCGTGTTTAACACCATAGTACGCCAGTGCTGAGAGTGCCAAGTTTTCAATGAGTCATTCTTATCCAGTTTCCATTGTAACAATCTGTATTTACCGATACTCTACATCTACCCACGTCAGTTCTGCTGTAAGTCCAAGAGTGCAAGAAGAAAGTTTCATTTTGTCGAATACTACGACTTTAATCGATACATGTTATTATATACCTTTTCTATGAAAACAGCCATCAAAAATGTATATCATTATCAAATGGTCAGGTCAATACACAATTTGATATAAAGGGGAAATAGTCAGATATGACGCAGAGAAATAGGAATTTTATCACATCATGCTACAAACAGCATCCATACCTTCACACTGGCGCAGTTAACAGTTTAAACACTGATGTTTGTGTACATTAGACTACAAATAAATCTATAAAAATCAGTCCGATTCCACGGAAACTGATTATAGTACACGAAGTATATAGTAGTTTGGAAAGTTGAACGGTAAATAACAAATTAACGTCATTCAAGTCATCGTTTGGATTTTTTATTCGAAAAACGCATTTTAGTTAAACAAAAAACACATCACCGACTTCAAAAATCCGTTTGCAAGAATTCAGTTTTTTATCTTTAAAAATATATTTTCATTAGCTTTTTCAACAGCAAAATTTTGAAATTCTTAGAACAAACTGCTTTTACTATTTATATTCCAAAAATAACGATGATTATGTTATCACTAGATCATTTAGGCACGTTATATAATACAATAACATTTGTCTTTCGCCTATCCCTTGTATTTGAGTCGCCACAAATATATTTACCGTTTTTTCTCTCCTGCAAACCATCACAGTCAGACGGGTTAGCTCAGAATAATCTGGTTATGAATGAACAATTATTACTCACACGCTGCTTAATTTGATTCCTCTTGATCATTGGCATGTGTTTACAGTGCATGTAAACGTACTAATGAATAATCTTGACAAAATCAGAATGTGTTCATTTTCTTTTCCTCCCATTCTCTTGTTTAAGTACAATGATAGTATTGTTACACTCAAAATAACCAGCCGCAAATACTGATTGTGTACGTTAAATTATATTTATAGAAACAAATTAATTTCTTCTTTCAAATTTTGTTATTGTTATTTATAACTGTCAGATTAATCAGTCGTGTAGGTAACCTGGAGATAAATCATGGATCAGAATATAAATCACAAGAATTTGAATTATTTTGAAAAAAAAGGAAAACATAAGACTCTCCGTATAATTATATATCTTAAACTTTGGCAGTAAAATAAGCATTGTTCAAGTGGTATGTATCTAAGATAAAATACAAGGATTATTAGCATGGTTGGAAACGTCGGGTGATAATGTTTCTTATCAAGGAAGATTCTCTTTACAATTTTTCCTAACTAAATGTCATTAATTTCCTACTTACCGCGTAAAGATAATTTTGTTGTAAATTGAATCCTGATAAATCCATGAGATTGCTTCTAGAAGGGAAAAATAGGGAATATATCCAGCTGTACGGTATAAACGGTACACAGAATCACCACGAGCACTTTCTTGTATACTTTGAAGAAAAATCCTACGCTATATGTCAGCTGAATTTACCATCAGCAGGACACCATACTTATTTATACCTCAGTTGTTAGATGTGTACATGAAAAGGTAGTTCTGAGACGATGTATTGGAAC
Source organism: Atrina japonica (assembly GCA_030159075.1). Taxonomy (NCBI): domain Eukaryota; kingdom Metazoa; phylum Mollusca; class Bivalvia; order Pterioida; family Pinnidae; genus Atrina; species Atrina japonica. The sequence continues at coordinate 475,590 of BROG01000584.1, read as the reverse complement.
TTGTCGGAACGTTACAAGTAAATCGCACAGCACGTGGACAGATACGAACATGATAGAATAAAAGATAATGTGCATCGCGATTCTTATTATTACCAACATCTGACTTTACTCCGCCTGAGAATGTGTTCACTCCCCATCAGCTTTGATCAATAAAACTTTTTTAGTGATGGATAGTCAAATTTAATAGTTATGTTGACATGTTTACAAACATCTTCACTCATAACATGCAATGAACATGGTAATAATGATTATGTATCCAATTTTAAGGGTCGAAACACCTGTAACAGTACCACATGTTTTCTTAATACAAATATACAGCAAAAATAAACAGCCAGTGTGAAAACATAAGGATTCTTTTAAGTAGCGGAGTCAGAGCGAGATCTGATGTACAACCATCTTTCTAAAAGCACAGATTTCGTAACCGAAGCAAAAATACAGGGATCCCCGAAACACACTTCTTTGGAACCCATCTCTTTCCCCCTCCCGTAAAAGGGAGTTTTATTATTTAAACAACTTTGATTTTGTATTGGATCATACATTTCTTGGGCCAGTGTTAAAATGTTTATCACACATAACTCTGAACTTGATTTTTATTTTAAAGTTATTTACAATAAAGATTGATTAAACGACCAATATGTGTTGTAATTTAAGATTGTAAATATTAGTTTTAAATTCCATGGCATATTCTTGTATTCTATCCTTTTCGCGTTAATACTTCAATATTTCAATCTAATTTCCGTAATCAGTTAAATTTCCCAGGCACTGATAATTTAAACATTCAGATTTTCAAATAAATGTAATGTACATAATTTTATGTGTCTAAAATTTACATTTTTTAAAATTCTGCATAAGACATGCCGTTCATTTCATTAGCCTTAAAATGTTTTGCAATATAATTTTCGAAACAAGTGGCCCTTGTTTCTTAAAACGGAAGCAAAAAAAAAACACAATAAAGAACACAAAATGAATAAAAATGTCACATTTTTATCTCTTTCATTGATAATGTTTCTACATTTTCTCACGTGATAGACATATGATTTTACCATCCCATTTATGAATAGTCGTGCATGTTGATAACAATTCTAAAATAGTAAACCAGGCGTGATAATCACACGACAAAATGGAGATTTTTATGAAGAGATAGAAAACATACAAAAAACCAACTTTGTTATAGTTCGTAAACAGTGTTCTAACGCCCATTATTTGCCGTATACATTTATTTTGAATTTGAATTTTGAAGTGTGTTTTACGCCACACTCCACAATTTTTCAGTTATATGGTGGCGGTCAGTTTTTATTGGTGGAGGAGATAATTCAGTGACAAAGTACCCGTGAAGAGACCACCGGCCCTCCGCAAGTAAACTGCCACAATTTCTCACAAAAATCAGCTTAGGTTCCAGGGACTCGGACCTTCCCGTATACATTTATTAATTGTGAAAACACATACACAGGCACACACAATCACGCACACACACCCACACCCACCCACACACCCACACACACACACGCACACACACACACACACACACACACACACACGCGCGCGCGCCTGGGGTATTTTATATTTATATAAACACAAATTTTACTAAAACTTTGAACATTTACTTTAGACCTTGAATCTGGGATAGGATGCACACTGTAGATATCAATCATATATCAAACCAAATACAGAAGTAACAATTGAACTAAGCACCTACAAACCCAACCGACATCCGCCACTAACCACCTTCTATGCATCCTTATCGGGAAATAAGGTCCATAGTATATATAAATTATGTTCGGTATTTGTAAGTTGAAATATATATATATATATATATATATATATATATATAATATATATATATATATATATATATATATATATATATATATATATATATATATATATATGTGTGTGTGTGTGTGTTTATGTTTATATGTATATATATATATATGTATATATATATATATATATATATATATATATATATATATATATATATATATATATATATATATATATATATATATATATATATATCCGTTTTAAATGCTGTGTACAGAGTCATATAAAGTTCATAAAATTATCCACGGCGAAGTAGATCTAAATTGTTCAATAAAATGTTTTTTTCCTCTAGCGATTTCATGTTTAAAACAATCTCGACATCCGCCACTAACCTTCTATGCATCATCCCTATATATATATATATATATATATATATATATATATATATATATATATATATATATATAATATATATATATATATATATATGTATATATATATATATGTATATGTATATGTATATGTATATATGTATATGTATATATATATAATGTATATGTATATATATATATATGTATGTATGTGTGTATGTATGTATATATGTATATATGTATATGTATATGTGTATATGTGTATATGTGTATATGTGTATATGTACGTGTATATGTGTATGTGTATATGTATATATGTGTATGTGTATATGTATATATGTAGATGTATATATTTGTATATATGAAAAGGGTAAAGGAAACAAAAACATTTTATTGAACAATTTAGATCTACTTCGCCGTGGATAATTTTATGAATTATATATATATAAAGTTTGTATTTTGGATGTTGCACTGTATGATTGCATGTGTGTATGTGTATTTTGCATAGGACCGAAAAGCGATCAAAACTGATATAATTCATAGATGCTGTATTAGAACACTTTTTAGTATAGCAAGAAATACTCAGTAATTTGTACGATAAAACAGTTTTAGATTTTCAAATTCACAGAATAATGAGCATTAGTAAATATACAGTATATAGGTTTGCCATATCGCATTAAATTTGTAAGACTTGATCACGGACAATTCGACAAAATTTTATAAACACGGACACATTTATCACACATTACCATACGTCCCTTTTATTACATGAAATGAAATGAATAAGAAATATCTGAGATTCGTTCTCTAGATCTATGTCAATTGACAAGAAAAAAAAGTAAATGAAAGGGAATTCTGAAAATATTCCAAAATTTACCGTATAAATAAGTTTTTTCATGCTCTTTCATTTCATCGACAGAATTCTATCTAAACTTACCTCTAGCAATGGAAGATTAATGATTCTCATGATAAAAAATAAAAAAGATCAAAACTTTTTTTCCCTATTCACAATAATGATTTTCAACATAGATCCGACCATCAAATAAGTTTGGATTCTGTTTGTAATATAGCTGTCTTGAGAGGAGAAACAAATCCTTCTTTCACACAGATGTGAATGGGTGAATTTGTTTCTTTATCAGTCAACTTGTTTTTTTCCGACTTGTAATACGTCACGGTTATTGTACAATGTATTCCTTATCTAATGTAAGCACAGTAAGCTAAAGATTAAAGAGATCTTATCGGCTTTTATCGATAGGCAGGAAATTCGGAACTCATCGTTAATTTGGTTTTTGAGCTCATAGATTTTATTTAACATTGAAATGGTTGTTGTACAAAATAATATGAGATTTTCGGATTCGCCTACTCGTCTTTCTTCTTTCTATTTAGATGCAAGAGGATGTGCTTATTTGATAATTGAAATTCAGTTCATGACATTACATGATTATTAAAAAAGATTTCTTTTTATTGTTGAAGAGAATAACGCTGTTTTCTGAAGATATTGCTTACAAAAACAAAACTAAACAAAACAAAGCAAAACAAACCCCCCACCTCCCCAAAAAAACAAAAACAAAACAAAAACATACAAACAAATAAAAAAAAAACCTCAAACACAACAACAAATGAAACGATAAATTAAATGATAAAACAAAAACAATAGCAACAAAAACAACAATAACAGTAACAAAAGCAAAGTAAACACAAAGCCAGATCGGAAAAGGTAGAACTTTTATATGTGATTAAATTGTTCAATGATTCAATCCAAAACAATGAGTCATGTTTTACAATCAACAACGAGAATACCTTGAGTTTGGTACTCAAAACTGCAGTAACTTCTCAATTAAGTTTTGGTTAATTACGATTTTCTTTCTTGTTAAATTTTGTTATTATCTTTACTTGTATGAAATGTTTAGACAAAACCACCCTTTTTCGACATAAAAAATAATCCACCCCGTCTTAAATTCGCCCTCATTCACCAGAGTCCTATTGGGCATATATGCTTAAATTATTTACCTTGGAATTTTTGCTTTCTTGACAAATTCGCCCTTTCATCTCAGGACGAAAATGGCGAAAATTGAACGGGAGCAAAATTTTCAAGGTATACAGTATCTTTCATCCCAAAATCACAAGAAATGGCTTCGGTTTGAATGTTTACTAAGTTAGGTGGCGCCATGTCCCTCGCCACACCATGCATCTTTAGCATGTCCATTAAAAGATATAGAAATTATGATATTAGTAGGTATAAATTAGGTGTACAGGCCTTCCAAATATGACTAGTGTATAGCCAAGCTATAAACTACGTGCCTTCTGTTATAGATAGCTACATCGTACTAGGCATAACCGAGATATGAATTATGTATCTTCAATTATAGATATCTACAATTTTACAAGTATATAGGCAAGGTATAAATTGTGTCCTGTGTTATAGATAGCAACATCGGTACTATTGTATATAGCAATGTGTAAAAGTATGTGTCTTCTGTCATAGAAAGCTACATCAAAACATCAAAAACGTAACCGTGAGAAAACGAAGTTTAAAAGAAATTGAGTACATTATGGCGACACAAATGGGCTGGTTGCAATATATTTTATGATTGACGTTTTATGGGCCAAACATGAAGACGTACTTTGATGAATGGCTGAAAGCCATACGATGGTTGATTTCGTATTCGAAAACTTAAAGGGACTATTTATCTGTATTTAATGATCCCAACTGAGGTTAAACCATATATGTACTTGACAAAGCCTCAAATAATATAGTTTTTATTTGTGCATTACTATAAAATCTTGGGTTTAATACGAAATCCTACATCACACGTATCACTTTCAAAGGACGAGATCCTTCAAAAACTTATTCATTTGATAATCGATTTCGAGCTACCACATTTATACTGGATACCTAAATTATAAAGTTACATTGACAGCAAATGTTCTACCAAACCATCTTTACTTACAAGATATTGACAGCTGTTTAAGGAGAAACTTCAAAAATACTGTACAGTTGCTTACACATCAGATGTGGATACTTAAAAACACACACACACAACATTCACAGTATCAATACTTATATTTCTCAACTCTTTACACTACTATTCCACATATTAAAAGAAAGACTTTTTAGCATCATATACTAAAGGTGGTACCCGAAAATTTAAATATCTAGTGATTGGCTATCAGGATACTTATATATACTATATGCTGGAATTTCTAATAGACAATATATTTGTAATGTTATATCAAAAGAAGAAAAAGTTAGCGGTGTCCTTTAATTTGACATTTAGATATATCGACAACGTTTTGTCAATTAATAATATACATATGTCAATGCGATATATCCCAGCGAACTAGAAATTAAAGATACAACAGAATCAAGTACACACGTATACGATAAACGCTTTAAATTTTCCACATTTAAGTAGTAATATCCCTCAGTCACCTGCATATGGAGTTTATATTTCACAAATGATCCGATATGCCAGGGCGTGCACAACATATGAAGATTTCATATACAGAGGTAAACTACTCACTGACAAATTATTGACACAGGGATATCGAAAACCGCGTTTAATGTCAACGTTCCGCAAATTTTTATGGTCGGTATAATAGTCTTGTTTGCGACTACTCTGTTTCACTAAGTGAAATGTTGAGTTGCCTTTTCGTTGGCGGTTGTTGAGACGTCTGTACCAATTGTGACGAGGATACACTCCTCACGTGTTTCATTGGACTTGACTGTGGACTCACGGCGGGTGTGACCGGTCGACAGGGGATGCTTACTCCTCCATGGCACCTGATCCCACCTCTTGGTTTCCAGAGGTCCGTGTTTGTCCATTTTTACCGGATTTGTATCTATGTCCTGGACATCCTATTGATTTATACTTTGGTATCTGAGATTTTTATATGATAACTTTTGTCGAAACATTTATCTGACCAATGAAAACCTTTGACTGATAAAAATCACAATCAAATCTGCAGAAAACTTATAAACCCTATTAAAAGTTATTGACACACACACACACACACACACACACACACACACACACACATATATATATATATATATATATTATATATATATATATATATATATATATATATAATATATATATATATATATATATATATATAAACAGGTATCTTTAGATATTATCTCACATTTACATGTTGTAGAAATAAGACTTATAGGCATGCGCAGTTAGTATCATAAATTACGTCAATCCCACTGTTTCATCATGATTCATTCCTAAGTTGAGACTAATTACTGATGGGCATATTTTGAATGGGTTTTGTAACAGCTGTGAAACAACTAGTTACACACACTAGCATTCTACAAAATAAACAGACCACCCATCCCTTTTTAAATAAAACACGAAATCATTACAGATAAGAATAAATCTTAGCGACGCAAAATGTTTTTATTTTTAGATTTTTCATGACATGCCTTTCCATACTTCATCGACACCTTGCATGTGTACTTTAAACAGGGAAGCTGGATACTATCGTACTACACATTCTGATGCAAAGTAAAACATTATATAATTCTTAATTTGTAAGTATATAAGAATTACAGATATCGAAGTATTAATTGTAACGAGGCTTTGGAGACAATATACAAATCAGGTGAACATTGGGAAACACAGACTTCTGAAATTAAAGAGGTGGGATCAGGTGCTATGGAGGAGTAAGCGACCCAATATACAATGTTTCTGTTTAAAAACCAGATTTATAACGCGAGTGCAAGCCTTTTTAGAGAACAAGCTGATTATTTTCTGTCATTTTGCGAATATGATAACAAATCATCTTCCGTCGGGTATAATATTGTAACTGAATTAACCTTCACCACTTAAATTGTCCCTCATCGTATAACTGTTGGGAAGAGATCGGCATAAAACACCATTAAAATAATGGTCAGTCTTCAGTATTTTGTCAACCATTTACAAGATATACGCCATCTACTGGCAACGAGGTGTGACCGGGCAACATGGAATGCTTACTTCTCCATGGCACCTGATCCCAACTCTAAATTTACAGGTCCGTGTTTGTCCAATGGTCATCCGATTTGTATATTGTCTCCTGTACGTCCTGAAGATTAATACTTTATACTTGACTTCAGATTGTAGGAACTGGAAATTCCATTCAGAATTAAAACTTATCTGCCTCTGTAGAACATAAATAGATGATAAACCAATCAAATCGTTTCTCTTTAATGGATAATAAATATGTAAAAGCGTCTGATATCAGTGATTTATTATAGATTATTCATATGATGATAGCTCTGTGATGGGAAGAGCCTCGGAGAAAAATCGCAGACTCAGCTAAAAATAAGAAACTGTGGAAAACACGCATTTTATACATGCCTTAAATAAATGTGCATATCACTCAAAGAGACAATATCTGCATTTTGATGTAGTTTTTCTCTATTCACATGTTCACAACATTTATTCCCTTAAATTACCGATTTCGTATTATATCGGTACAAAACTAGCGATAACTTTTGAAATGCCACCTTATTATATCTAAAGTTCTCCTGTATTTGTATCCTCTCTGTAATCATTGTCGACATGGTAGTCATAGATATATCTGATATCACGTTACGCTTCTCAACAGTGTGCTGGAGTCAGAAAATGTTTACAGAAGAAGAACAGGAAGTATAAATCATAGCAATTTGTGGGTACGTGCAATTAAGTTTGTATACCCAGCTGGCAGTTTACTGATATTGTTGTAAATTTGGTAAAATATTATCTAATAGATAAACTTACTGAGATGTATGGCAGTAACATGATGAACGACCCAAAATTTAATATTGGCTGGATCAAAACTAAACAGAGAAGAACAGGTTTCGCCCTGCCTGCCTCAGGCGTAATCCGTTAACATCGCATGTCAGTACAGTAGTAGATGCAATGATAATCGAATCAGTTATATGTATGAAATCATCACACACACATAGAAAACACGTGCTTACGTACCGTTTATCGGTATATTTGGGGCGCGCTGTATGTTTAGAATTCGTTGAGATTGGTCTTATCTGATATTTTGTTTTCGTCCAATATTTGACCTGACTTATATATATGAGGGACTCTCACTTGATTGGTTACTGGGGGATCCGTTAGATTACCGTGTGTTATTAAACTGAACTGGAAGAATGAGAATCGAAGTACGAAGTAAAAATGAAGAAGTGCCGATGGATATTCGTTAGAGTCCCTGAGGGCATACATAAACCCAGTACCTGGTATTTCAGTACCATACTATTATTTTATACTAAAGTAATATTTCGCTCGCGTAGCACAATTTTAATTCAAAAATTTCAAAAGCTTCATTTTACAGTGGGGAGTTCTAGATGATTTGGCAATATATTTAGGTTTATTATTTGGTCTAGTGTGATACCCCTTTTTCTTTAGAAAATATACATTTATATTAAAGTTGACTTTAACTGATGAAGTATTTTTGGGCAGTTAACATTTGTTTAGGTTTTGTAAACCTATAACTTTGATATTGATAATCATATTTTTTCAAACATATCACAAGATGTGCCAGTTATTATACAGTTTCAAATTTCCTGCATTGTTCTGTCATAAGCTATACATAACTGAATAAGGAATAAAAACATATTATCATAAGTGATAGAAACCCACTTCTAATGTACTTCAAACATCTGCAGGACATCACCCATAATACATTATTACGTATGTGTAAGTGGTTTACATGTTAAAAAAAAGTACCGGGTCTATGCCATTGTACAGGAATCAGTGCAAAGGCCAGAGTCGTATCATCAGTAAAACGTTATGTATAGGCAAGAAAAAGGGATGTAGTAAGTGTAGCTAGATGTAGTAAGTGTAGCTAGATGTAGTAAGTGTAGCTAGATGTAGTAAGGGTAGCTAGATGTAGTAAGTGTAGCTAGATATAAGAATAACAAATTCCGAAGTATTATTCTTCAGGATATACAGTTATAATGTTTACATATTACGCTTTTATATTTTATTTTAGTTCAGATATTTTCATTTTATCATTACATTGTATATTTATTTTTTGGCGCGAAGGTTAGGCAGTGATTACACAAGAGGTATATGTATTCTTATCATTCAAGAGTATGGATGGCAGCAACACTACACCCAGTGCAAATCAAGATTATTTTTATATGGTTCAAATTTATGTCGCTAGAAACCAACTGAGAAAATTATGTTGAAATAAAACATAAACTGACGAGTCACATCAATGAAGTCTCTGACAATATCCATTTCCCATATATCCATAAATAATCATGAATAAAATATAATTTTATAATACAACTTTTGTGAAAATATGTATGCATTTCTTAAGATAATTACGAATAAGTTCACATTTCCGATACTTCGGCAGAATTATCCTTAAACGATAATACCGGAAGATAATATACAAATAGCATGCGTAGTGTTGGACTTTGTATTACTTTGTAGTTTGAAATCTGTTCATATATACAATATATTCATACCAGTAACTATGTACATTTTATAATTACATTGAAACACTTTTGAGTATTGGAACTGTATAGTTTCTGCAAAAAAACCCCAAACAAACAAACAAACAAAAAACCAAACAAAAACAAATGACGAACTGACTTTTACTCAGATTGTCGGTGTTTGACACTAGCTAATGCTTCGCTATTATCTAAAATGAACACTAGCTGTCAATCAAATAGGGTATCTGGACTTTTCCCCCAATTTGTTCTTATCTGGATTTGACTACATACTAACAGCGGATGTGACTGATCGTTAGGAGATGATAATCCACCTACACCTGATCACACCTCTGAACTTTCTAGCGATCCAGATTTGCTCAATGTTCATCATGTTTGCAAGTTGTTGATAGCTTAAGATTAACACTTTACTATCTAAATTTTCTAAATGTGTTTTCTAAATTTATTATACGTGTCTATTTAGGGTGATGCTATGTGAAGTTAGAATATTTAACCATGGAAGAATATGTACGCATAGTTGTAATTATACTGTTTCTCTAACTGAATATCGACCGACTTTTTCTTGGATGAATTGGCAATATATGAGATACGCCCAATACAATGGTATTTTCTTGAAGCAAAACTTTGTGAATAGATATTAAGAATTACATTTACAGTACGGTATAAGATTTTACTCATTTTATTTTCAGACTTTTTGATTTGATTTGATTTTTTGTTTTACGCCATACTCAACAATCTTTCAGCCATATGATGGCGTCCAGTTTTTATTGGTGGGGAAACCCTGGTTACCCGGGTAAAGACCACCGACCTTCTGTAAGTAAACTGGCAAACTTTCCCACATAATTCGAAACGACCCTAGCGGGATTCGAACCCAAGGTGAGAGGCCTTGTGATTTAAAACGCAATGCTCTAACCACTCGGCCACGGAGGCCCCTATTTTCAGTCAGGACAATACATGCAGAGAAGAATATTTAGATGATAATAAACAGAGAAATAAATTTTAAAAATCGATAGATTGTTTTATGAATGGATGTAGCAGTAAATCACCGGCATTTCACAGGTAGGTTGGTAGGTAGATAGACAGACAGACAGACAGACAGACAGACAGACAGATAGACAGACAGATAGACAGACAGACAGACAGATAGACAGATAGATAGATAGATAGATAGATAGATAGATAGATAGACAGACAGACAGACAGACAGATACGGATGGAAAGGGAGATAGATAAATTAGTTGACGCAGAGTAAGTAACTTTTATAAACAATACCAAAGTTATAGTTTTACCATCAAAGCCAAAACAAATGCACAAACGGACGTTTCTGTCTATAAGACTCCATCAGTTGAGATCGAATTTAAAATAAATTTATCTTTCCGAAAGAAGTGGTATCATACAATGCCAAATAATAAACCCAAATCCGTCTAAGAACAACCACTGTAAAAAGATGAATATCTTAGCTTTTGAGAAGATTAAAGTTTAAATGGTGCAATCCGAGCGAAATATTTCTTTAATATAAAATATTCCGCTGGTACATTACTGACTGAAGTAGAAGAGTAAAATAAAGTATGTTGAATTGACATTTATGTCTAAAAACAAAATTCCTTGAAAATAAGTGATACCATCATTGCAAGGAACACATGTACATTCCTTTTATAGTTAACGTGTTTAATTATTTATGAGTAAACGAGTAATGACTTTGCTGTCTTCTCTTGTAGTATATCGTAGTTTAAACAAATTTGGCACGACACATTTTAAAAAATCTACAGAATCTAATTAAACTATAGATCGTTAGAAAAGATAAATATTTTCATATTTCATTTCAACATTTCACATCGACTCAATCTGAAATGTTTTTAGTTTTTTCTTGACGGATTTCATTGATAACGGTCGGCAAATCTAATGAATAATATCAAATACCTTTTACTGAAAGTACTGTCCACGTACATGTCTCCATGTAAATAATTAAATGCATAAGACAAAGAACAGCAACATCAAAACATCATCAACAACAACAACAATAACAACAACAATAATAATAATAATAATAATAATAATAATAATCCCCATAACACCTCACTTATATCTATTTGGTAACTAATAAACACCTGTAATCAACTGCAGTATAAAGGTAATAATAAAATAATTACTTACCTACTAACAGTCATATTGCACATACAGCAACAGGTTGAAGAATTTACAGTAAGTAAAGCTTGCGATCTTCACGTGGTGTATTTATATTCAATCATGTTTCCTCTGATAACCAACACCACAGGGCTCTGAAACTCTGTTCTCTTTCCAGAGTCATGCTAACTTAGATACGCCAAAGGATTTAGTCTGAAATGTTTATCACAAGGGTCGTACAAAAGTCAGGGATAATGTAGTGAAACAGGTATAAAAAGGACAAAGTTAAACAAGTTCGTTTAAATTACTTTCTTTCTGACGTATAATGATGAAAGAAGATGATTTTGACTATCAGTATCTGCCACATTACCTGATATTGCCATGGATCTTCTTATATCTTATTTACAGTATCTCAAATTGGTCAACTTCTCGGAATTCTCAACATTTGCTTTCTCCCTTTAAATGTATATAATTTGTACTTATAAAGTTTACGGTTTATATATATATATGTATATATGTATATATATATATATATATGTTATATAAGTAAATATATATATATATATATAAACTATATAATATAAATATATACATATATATATATGTATATATGTATATAAAATATATATATATATATATTATAGTATATACTTACATATATACATATATATAAATGTCTATATTTATATATATATATATATTATATAATACATATAAACATATATATATACATATATATATATCTATACATATATACATATATATATATGTATATATGTATATATATATATATATATATATATATATATAAGCAAATGTTGAGAATCCCGAGAAGTTGACCAATATATATATATACAAGAGAAGACAGTTATATCAATTGCAACATATACTTTTTGAAATTATAAATAATAAAATAATAGGTTTATAGATGAATGCAAAATGACAAGAAAAATATTGTTTTTCCCTTATTTGCAAAATCATAACTTTGGTATTATATAAAAAGACAACAACAACCAGAAAAACAACAAAATACAAACTTATATATATTTATTTACATTTTATTTAGTTCAATAAATGTTTTCAAACGACAAGTTCTCATAACAAAGAGTTCCTGATGTTTTACTTAATTTCAGGCGTTTATTACTAATTATATATCCTGTTAATTACAACAGTAGTATTACTCTTGATTACACAGTGTGTCATAATAACGAATTCGGTAAATACTTGGAAAAGGCAGGTTGATAATTTCGAATTCAATGATGGTGAATGTTCAAATGATATACTAGTAGTTTTATAGCATTTGACTCACAATGTTTATTTGAAATAAATCCATCAGAAATATTTCTACATCTTGCCTTGAGAATGTCACAAATCTAAACTTTATAAGCTATATGTAGCTTCAAGTCGTCGTTAAGCATTTGTAACTCGCCGCAGTTTCGTATTATCGTATATTTATTTTGCTGATGAAGAATGTAGTTTCCGAATGAAGTTTTTTCCCCACAGGTATATGACATTTTTTACATATTTATCAATGTCTGCCTTGTGGTTCAGCTGACATGAACAGCAGTAAAATCAAATGATGCATTGATATTTGACTATAGAATCAAGGAAGGTAACACTGAATGACAGGGTATGCTAATTCCTCTATAGATTTTATACAATCTCTGGATATTTCCCGACGTCTGCGTTTGTCCAATGTCCAGATTGTACTCTGTCTCAGTACTTTAGTTTATGTATTTTTAAATCATAACATGTATCAATTACCAAATTATTTCATCTATCAAAGAGACTACAGATTATGTTCTGGCTGTAAATGTTGAACAGTAAAACAGTCGCAAGCATTGGCGATGTTAGCAAATAATTAGAAAATGTAGTTGATATATTTGATTGTACATATGACGTAACATTAATAACGTTGTAATTTGTTGAAATACAAATGCATTTACAATCGTTCTAAAATTATTGCTGACAAGTCTATTTCATCTCGATATATATCCATTAGTTTTGAAAGGATGGGCAAAGTTGGAAAGTAGCACTTTAAATAAAATGTCTTTAAACTTGAAATACATTATGTTCAGATACACTTTAGCTAACCAGTCATTAGATAGTTACTAATTACGTAAGACAAAATTTGAATTGAAATAATTTTGAATAAGTAACAAAAACCGGCAACTTCATAAAACTTACAGCTGAAAGCTGCCGCTTTAAATAATTTATAAAAAGTGTTAATTTGTGTATTTATTAACCATTTAAACCCTACAGGCCATGATAGACTGTTCTAAACAATGGAAAGGACTATACCATCTAGATACTTAGGGTTGAAAGGTTAACCAGTGTCAGTGATATTGAGAGACAATCTACTAACGGCCATATTTATGGATAATCTGTTCAGAAATTAATTATCCCTAAGGTTGTGATAAAAATTGTTCGACATTTTCAGTAACAGACATAATCTTTTATTGTGTATTATGATGCGAATCAACAGTACACAAATAGTTCCCAAATCAAGAACATTATATAAAAACGACAAAAAAGTGGGATTAAACAGTGATAAAAACGAAGGAAGAATTTACTAATCTTATCTTGTGAATTTTTTTTTTCACAAAATGATCTACAGTTTGTATCTATGTATTGAAACAACACGTGTTTTGAACAATCATAAATCGCGGGAAATATTGCCATGATATTATCTGTTGATAGTGATATCAAATGTACGTAAGAAGTATCTACACAATACAAAAATAGAGAAAACGGGATATTTTAAGACCGGTATAAACATTTTTTTTAAATCGGTCAAAATGAAGATTTTTGGTAAACATGTTTTTTTTTGAGTGCGTTAGTTTTAAATGAAGAGGAATGCTTATTTCAATTATACAAGACGAACGGGTTTGGTGTGTTATAAATTCATATCTTACTCACTTGGACGCTCTACAATATTTTATTGATAATTTATTCACTGGAAGAACATATGAACTGAAACAGAAAAATTGTAGGTTTTAATACAGAAAGGTTAAAAGGTGTATTTTTGGTGTAACAAGCACTAAAACATATCAAATAAAACTTACTTTAGGTAAATCGTCATAAGGATGATCTATTAGTCATTAATCATATATGAAATGATAGGCCAAAATACCTTAGTAGATTTACATGTCTGAGTCAAAAGGAAAGATTATTAAGTGACATGTATCCACAATGATTAGTACTACATTAAATTATTGATCTTTCTTTTCTTGTTGATATGAACATTTACAAACATGTACATGTATACGTCATCAATAAGGGACTATGTCACCCACAAAGGCACAAGTAATCGGTCAGACATATGCAAACTCTGTAGGCTTCCGAACCCCGTGTCTGCCTTAAGAGCGTAATGTTCAAAACTTTATTTCGACTAGGTGCATGATTCCTGAATCAAAATAGTTTAGGCCCTCAAAATGTGGTTTTGCTTTGAACATGCATATCTTTTATCAATCTATTAAGCTTCTGCAATATGTTATCTTAAAACTTTAAAAGTGTTTTGTTTACATTTTGAATAGCCCAAATATTTACCAAGAAAAATAAAATTATTCATATGTGACCTGTCAACAGGGGATGCTTACTCCGCCATGGCACCTGATCCCACCTATTGATTTCCATTATCATTTTTTATAATGTTTTTATGAGATGCTCGAAGAAATGAACTCGTTATAACCTAATAAGTTTATATATTTTTTAAAAAATGTTTTCATGGAGTGCTCTAAGTAAAAATGAAGAAGTACCAATTGATAATCGAAACTCAAGTCCGTTAGAACACGACGAATTAGATGTGTAAATGGTCTCAACATGAACAATTGCAAATCCCAAACGGGAGAGAACCAGGTGTCCAGAAGGAGTCAGTGTCCTCTGCATGGAAACCTTTCTAGTTCGATGAACAGGTCAAATTCGGTGAAAAGGTCAAGTTCGGTGAAAAGCACGATAGGCAAAAGGGAGTCATTGTCTGTGGTCTTGTTCCAGAATACAATCTTATATTCCTCAGAGAGGGATTTCATATTGTTTACCAAAATCCCCGTATCGACCATAAAACTTGGTGTGTGTAAGTATTTATTGGCGAGTCGTTTAGCTCTTAGAATAAAACATTCATAAAAAGAACATGCCTTGCATAACGTATAGGTTGTGAAATGAAAACGCCATAGGCAGGAGAAGATGGAATATTACTACTTGGAAACGGAAAGTTCGTGATATGGAGATTGAAATCGCCGCGTTTGTCATAAAGGGAGGTGTGAACTTGACCGTCCATTCCAACAGGAGTAAATCAAGGTAAGAAGCAGATGCTCTCTGTCGTCTCATTAATCTGAAGCTCATCAGCATACATCTTACCGAGGTAATTCTGAAATTCTGAAAAAATGAACTCGTCTGCTGTGGTTTGTGATGCAGTGCACGGGTTGCTGTTTGAAATCTGGTACATCATTATTGAGAAGGTTAATCTCGAGTATTACAGTTGTTTTGCAATAACAAACTCACCACAAAATTTACAAAATAATTTATGATTAATCTACTTTTATTTCAAGGTATTTTATTTACTACTAAGCTTATATTTTTCAGAACCGATTATGAACTCGACGACGATGATGATGGTGGTGGTGGTAATGGATGCAATGACGATGACGACGATGATGATGATGGTGGTGGTGGTAATGAATGCAATGACGATGACGATGATCGATGATTATATTTCTTTTATAAAGAGCCTTATTGAGCACCCCCTCCTCCATACATTTTTTGTTTTCATTATAAATGATTCATATTCGTTTGAGCAAAACGAATGAGAATAGAAAGTCAAAGTATATTTTAAGTAAACAATAAATGTCGGCAACAAATGTAAGATTGATAAGGTATCATTCTTTCTGTTTTGTTTAAATCTGTTTTGTCTACTTGAGATCATCTTGTAAAAGTTTTTTCCAGTGTATTTGATAAAGACAGTGATAAGACTCCGTTTAACCATCAAATATGCCGCATACAGGAAAAGAGAGAGAGAGAGAGAGAGAGAGAGAGAGAGAGAGAGAGAGAGAGAGAGAGAGAGAGAGAGAGAGAGAGAGAGAGAGAGAGAGAGAGAGAGAGAGATAGATTGCGAGTTTGACAATTGCCCTCCAATGCCTGAAAGCGCACCGCTGGTCACTTTAAAAGAACAAATTTTACTATTCTATTTTAATAAATATATATCACTTTGCAGGTTACACGACTATTACCTCCAGTATTTATATAAAAAGTAATGGTAGACGAGTTCCGTCTTATTTCAGTTTATGTACACCTAGTCTGTGTAGCTACTCCCACATGTCACAGGTGTGTGTGTGTGTATGTGTGTGTGTATGTGTGTGTGAAGTCATTTACCCAAACAAATAATCTATTTATGATAAAATCTTCCCATAAATACACTTATAAAAAATATTATATATATTAATGGATTTTTGATTTGAGATAACACTAGAAGCATATATAATATTGCATATGTTTCTTTTCAATTCGTTAATGATTTTACAACATATTATTTTTTATTTTATTTATAAATTTTGTTTGCGAAAAAATTGTTGTCGTATATTGCTCTCTCGAGCCAAATATATTTTACAGAAATATTTTACCTACTTGGGTTTTCGTTTATATTTGTGTTTCAACCATATCTGTTAATCTACCTAAGTGAAAATGAAGCACCAATGGATAGTCAAAATTCCAAGCCCACTGAAATACAAAAAATTGGATATAGTATAATATCCCACATTCACCCGTATTTGGAGTTTATATATCACAAATGATCCGATATGCCAGGCCGTGTTCAACATATGAACATTTCATATACAGAGGTAAACAAATCACTGACACAGGGATATCGAAAATCGCGTTTGATGCCAATGTTCCGCAAATTTTAATAATAGTCTTGTTTGCGATCACTACGTGAAATGTTGAGTTACATGTTCGATGGCGATTGTTGTGACGTCTGTACCAATCGTGACGAGGATTCGTTAGTCATTTGATTCGTTTTCATTTTGATTTGACTGTGGACTCACGGTGGGGGTGAACAGTCGACAAGGGATGCTTACTCCTTGGCACCAGAATCCAACTCTTGATTTCGAGAGGTCCGTGTTTGTCCATTTTTTTTACCAGATTTGTACCTATATCCTAAAGATTTATACTTTGGTATCTGAATTTATATATATATAGATTGTCACAACATGATTGTTGTAATTGCGATACCAAAATGGGATGGAACCAGGTGTCCGAAAGGATCAGCGTCCCCTGTAAACATGCCACAACCGTCGCAAATGTTACATGGAAACGCCTCCGTTTTCATTTTGGCGAATTAATGAAAGTGAAACTTGACACGGTGGGAATCTCTTCCAGAATTAAAAAAAACTCTGATCGTGTCAGGGGAGAAAAGTGAAAATTACAACCCGCTGAAGAAAACCAATTTACAGTAGCATCAAATCCAGCAGTGGCAGTACAGACTAACGGCGGTTGTGACCGGTCGACAGGGGATGCTTGCTCCTCCATGGCACCTGATCCCACCTCTTCATTTCAAGAAGTCCGTGTTTGTCCATTTATTACCAGATTTGTACCTATATCCTGGACATCACAATGCTTTTTACCTTTAGTATCTGAATTTATATATCGTAGTGGATTTAGTCATAGTAACATGGCATACAAGTAATTGCGATACCAAAATCAGGGCGGGAACAGCAGTCGTAGTGGTTCTAATTAGTCATGGCAGTACGTAGTCCCCTGTTCTAGTTCATTAATCAGTGGCGGTACAGTAGTCGTAGTGGTTCTAGTTCATTAGTCATTGGCGGTGCAGTAGTCGTAGTGGTTCTAGTTCATTAATCAGTGGCGGTACAGCAGTCGCAGTCGTTCTAGTTCATTAGTCATTGGCGGTACAGTAGTCGTAGTGGTTCTAGTTCATTAATCAGTGGCGGTACAGTAGTCGTAGTGGTTCTAGTTCATTAGTCATTGGCGGTACATTAGTCGTGGTGGTTCTAGTACATGAGTCAATGGCGGTACAGTAGTCATAGTGGTTCTAGTTCATTAGTCAGTGGCGGTAAGTAGTCGTAGTGGTCTTAGTAAAGTGGCGGTAAGTAGTCGTACAGTTCATTAGTCATTGGCGGTACAGTAGTCGTACTAGTTCATTAGTCATTGGCGGTACAGTAGCAGTGGTTTTAGCTCATTAGTCATTGGCGGTACAGTAGTCGTAGTGGTTCTAGTTCATTAGTGACAGTACAGTAGTCGTAGTTGTTCTAGTACATGTTAGTGACGGTCGTAGTCGTAGTGGTTCTTGTTCATTAGTCATGGCGGTACAGTAGTAGTGGTTCTAGTTCATTACTTTCACAGAAGTCGTAGTGGTTTGTTCATTAGTATTGGCCAGTAGTCGTAGTGGTTATAGTTCATTAGTCATTGGCGGTACAGTGAGTCGTAGTTGTTCTAGTACATGAGTTATATGACAGTAGTCGTAGTGGTTCTAGTTCATTAGTCAGTGGCAGTACAGCAGTAGTAGTGGTTCTAGTTCATTAATCAGTGGCGGTACAGCAGTCGTAGTGGTTCTAGTTTATTAGTCAGTGGCAGTACAGTAGTCATAGTGGTTCTAGTTCATTAATCAGTGGCGGTACAGTAGTCGTAGTGGTTCTAGTTCAGCATTGGCGGTCGTAGTGGTTCTAGTTCATTAATCAGTGGCGGTACAGCAGTCGCAGTCGTTCTAGTTCATTAGTCATTGGCGGTACAGTAGTCGTAGTGGTTCTAGTTCATTAATCAGTGGCGGTACAGTAGTCGTAGTGGTTCTAGTTCATTAGTCATTGGCGGTACATTAGTCGTGGTGGTTCTAGTACATGAGTCAATGGCGGTACAGTAGTCATAGTGGTTCTAGTTCATTAGTCAGTGGCGGTAAGTAGTCGTAGTGGTCTTAGTTCATTAGTCAGTGGCGGTACAGTAGTCGTACTGGTTCTAGTTCATTAGTCATTGGCGGTACAGTAGTCGTAGTGGTTCTAGTTCATTAGTCATTGGCGGTACAGTAGTCGTAGTGGTTTTAGTTCATTAGTCATTGGCGGTACAGTAGTCGTAGTGGTTCTAGTTCATTAGTCATTGGCAGTACAGTAGTCGTAGTTGTTCTAGTACATGGGTTAGTGGCGGTACGTAGTCGTAGTGGTTCTAGTTCATTAGTCAGTGGCGGTACAGTAGTCATAGTGGTTCTAGTTCATTAATCATTGGCGGTACAGTAGTCGTAGTGGTTCTAGTTCATTAGTCATTGGCGGTACAGTAGTCGTAGTGGTTCTAGTTCATTAGTCATTGGCGGTACAGTAGTCGTAGTTGTTCTAGTACATGAGTTATTGGCGGTACAGTAGTCGTAGTGGTTCTAGTTCATTAGTCATTGGCGGTACAGTAGTCGTAGTGGTTCTAGTACATTAGTCATTGGCGGTACAGTAGTCGTAGTTGTTCTAGTTCATGAGTCATTGGCGGTACAGTAGTCGTAGTGGTTCTTGTTCAATAGTCATTGGCGCTGCAGTAGTCGTAGTGGCCTTAGGTCATCTAGTAAGTATGCGAGAGAATTTATTTTGGTCCTTTTCATTCACATTTTACAAATGTTCATCCCGTATATTGATACTTAACATCCGAGAAATTATTTCGGCGGTGGTCAGCGTATTACAGATTTGACCTTGTCAGTTGATAGGTTGTTAGAATTTCGTGACATGTGATTGACATGTTTGCAAATTCGGATATTTCAACGGTGCGTCTGCAGATGACGGGATTTGAAATAGTAGTTTCCTAACAAATATAGAGTAGTAGTACTTTTTCTAAATCCGCTGCTAAACTTCCAGTTCACATTTTTGTGTATTTACAAATTTTATAAAATTCAATTTCTATGGTTTGTGTTTTCAGCCTTTTTGATACAATATTTCAGTGGTCGTAGTGATAAAGCATGTTTAACATGACAATAAATAAACCTGCAAACATATTGTTGAATTTGTGTTAATGATAAAGGAACCTTGTCACTGCAAAACGTTATCTCGTGGTTCAATAGGATGTTTGTTTATTGTTATTTTCATATGGAGACTTCACCAAATGCCGGTGAATGGCTCCAAATTTTGGCCTATGCTCAGCACTTACGGCCATTGAGCAGTAAGGTTTTTTGATGTAGAATACTGAACTTTGTGATTGCTCTTTATGCCCGATACGGCTGTCATCTGTTGTGAGTCGGCGTCGCCTTTAAGCATGTAACACCCGTCGCAAATGTTACATGGAAACCTCTCAAATTGAGCGAAAGGTCAATCTCGGTGAAATTGTCACCTGACTGGCGATAGGAAGTCACTGTATATGGCCCCGTTCCAGAATACTATCTAACATATTTGAGTGGGGACTTCATATTGTTTAACATGATCTCCGTATCGTATTGATACTCAAAACGAGGCTCTGCAACATTATTTGTAATAATATAGTGATGCTCTATTACTGATAATCTGATATATCCGTGATTGATTCTACTCACCTTAAATGCCTTAGTTACTTGATATAAAACGCATAAAATAGTATTGGAGGGGTTGAGATTTTTTAGTTATCGACAAGCTGATATTTCTAAATAAAATATCCCATCTGCTCAACTTCAAATGCTTTCGTGAGAAGTTGGTACTAAATTCCAATCTGTTGGCATGAAAATATAGCCAAGTGAGATACAAACTTCAATTATGTATATATTATAAAACTATTTAACAGACACTATAGAACGATTATTTATTTAGATTTCGTATCTTACAGTCATGACTGTATTATATTTAATCTATGTATGAAAATCCTTAGTAGATAGATCAGTAAACAATTCAGTGGGATATATCGACAGTGATTTTGAAAAACACAATAAAGTAAAATTAAAGAAGTACCAATCAATAATCAAAAACTCAAGTCCATTATAACACGACGAATTAGATGTGAAAATGGTCTCAACATGAAGAACAATTACGAATCCCAAACGGGATAAGACCAGGTGTTCCATGGAAACCTTTCTAGTTCGATGAACGGGTCAAATTCGGTAAAAAGGTCAAGTTTGGTGATGAGGTCAAGTTCGATGAAAAGCATGATTGGTGAAACGGTGTCACTGTCTGTGACCGTGATCCAGAATACTATATAATATCTCTGAGAGGGGGACTTCATAATGTTTAACAAGATCCCCGTATCGACCATCAAACTTCTTAAACGACGACTCCAAGCGTGAAACACCGTAACCTTGCGTAAGTAGTTTATTGGCTAGTTGTTTAGCTCTTAGAATAAAACATTCATAAGAAGAGCATGCCCTAGTATAACGTATAAGTTGTGAAATGAAAACGCCATAGGCAGGAGAAGATGGAATATTACTACGGGAAGTTTGTGATATGGAAATTGAAATCGTTTCGTTTGTCATAGAGGGATGTGTGAAGTTGACCGTCTTTTCCAATCGACAGGAGAAAATCTGGGTAAGAAGCAGATGTGTTGCTCTATGTCGTCTCATTGATCTGTAGCTCAACAGGATAATTATGAAATTCTGAATTATTTATGGACAGAACATCGTCGATATACTAGTAAGTAAAACTGAACCGAGATGCTAACTGTTTGTTTCCTTTGGAGAGCAGAGATTGTATAAATTCTGCTTCATATGAATACATTAATATGTCAGTCAAGAGAGGTGCACAAGTGGTACCCATTGGAATGCCGACAATCTGTTGGAAAAGATTTCCCGCAAAAACCACGAATATGTTGTCTACTAGAAGCCCCAGCATCTTGATAATATCGTCTTCAGTGTACTTGTTATTAGAATTAGAGTGTTCCTTAACAAAATAAGGTTCTTCATGACCTAATGTCAAATATTTATATCTCCGATTTCCATTTTTGTATACAAAAGAGTTTTGTATAATAGATGTTCATCTGTTTTTAAGTTTTTGATGAGGGATTGTTGTGTAAAGGGTCGAAAAATCAAAGGACTTGATTCTTGTAATATGTTTGAAATTTTGAGATTTTAAATTCCTTTGAATTTTTTAGGATCCACATATGATTGACTCCGCTTCTTGAGTAGGCCGTTATACATTACTTCTGAAGACCTTGTTTAATATGTGTTAGAAGTTTGGTAAGCAAAATAGATAAAGGCTTGGTGGAACACTTAGATGACCCCGCAATGAAGCGGTGTTTATAAAGATTTTTTGTGTATCTTCGGAATCCAATAAATATATGGCAATTCAAGCTCCGTGTCAAATGAAGCCAGAACGGATTTATGATTATCTAATATTTCAGAAGTAGAGAAATCGGTTAGAGAGTATGTAGGATTTCTAGGAAGTGTGTTTAGTCCAAGTTCCTCTTGTTGGATGCTGAATAGTATCGCCTGCAGACAAATGTGAAGCTGTTAGATACTTTGTCAGCAGGAACAGTGATACAATTTTCACGGAGACGGAAAGTTCTCTGGCAACTCTGAAAAATTGAATTGTGTTTTGTGTTGAATGTTAAAGTCGTCGAATTCTTCGTTTAAGAACATTACTGATCGATTTAATCCACTCCGAAAGAGTATCAGGTTCGACATCTTCTTTCTTAGCCCAGCGTATGGCGTACTCTTTACATGCGTCCATAATAATTTCAAAGTTTTGGCGCCATGTAAACGACACAGTTCCCTATATTTTGGGCCTTTGCATAAAACACTGATGTCATCAAAGGTGGAATCGCGACGTTAAAATGGTGCGTCAACGTAAATTGTAATTTTTTACTGAAGGATTCGGTGTCAGAGATGAAGAGTAAAACCCTGGATAATTAATGGCTATTAGTTTTGAATATAACAGATTACAGATTATGCATCTCGCCTACTTTAGAATGTATTACACGTAGTTATACGTAGTATCGAAATTCTATCTACAACATAAAGTCAACAATATAAAAGACACATACCCCAAAGTATTAATCTTCAGAACGTTTAGAAGACAAAATTCATATTTGATGAACACTGTACAAACACGGACCCATGTGATCTGCTGTGATCAGGTGACACGAAGGAGTAAGCATACCCTGTGGATCAGTCAACTAAGTCGCGTTAGTTTAAAGATCCTAAAATGACCTCTTAAACAAGAGAGAGCATTATTGCAAGTTCTGTACATCGATTTAAAGATCAACATGTCATTTCCGGTTGTTAGGATAACCTGTCTAGGGCAAGCATAATAAGATAATAAACATAAAATACTAGAAATTAAAAACGAAGAAGTACCTTATGGATATTCGAAAATCATATCCGAGTGGACTCACAGAATAGCAATCAAATATATAACTATCAAACATATAAAATTACTTTTTAATAACATTTTGATTCAAAATAAAAAAAACCCAAATTTTTCCAAACTTTTATTGGCAATATGATAAAGAGTCGTTTTGAAATGTTTTTTGTAATTCATACATCTATCACGTGTTATCACGTATATATATATATATATATATATATATATATATATATATATATATATATATATACCAAAATAGTAACTTAAAAACTTAAAAAGTCAATGAATAAAATTATCATTGTAGTACAACATTACTACACCGGAATTTTACATTAACTGACTGATATTTCAATAAAGATGTCAAAAATGTGAGATATCTGTAGAAAAATATCGTGGTAACGTATCGAGAGAAATGATAATAACATACAGCCTGAGAGATTCCAATATTTGATACCGGGCATTCTTAACACGACGTCATCAGCTCACTATTTTCCTCAAACTGACATATCTAATTTATATAATTCAGAATTAATTCGGATCCAGATGGACCGTGATCCCGGGTCATTTTGTTGAACCCCATGTAATATTTCAGTCAATTATATCATTAAGGTTGGTAATCTTTATCTGTCCTTCTCTCTGGCTATTTTGTTTTATCAAACTACACATCTTTTCGAGCCATAGTATTTACCTGACGTCAAGCATTTCGTTTCATGGCCCTCTTAACTGCTAGGGGCCTACTCCTGTTTTAAGGAACACGTCATCTTACACTGACATGTAGTCAAAATTTAATTGCTTGTGGTGGTCTATTGGTAGAGCGTTCGACTTTCAAGAAGGAGGTCCTGGGTTCGATTTTTGGTACCGGGTCACCAAATGCTATACAACTGGTAATATCTGTTCACTGTTCCTTTGCGATCAACATAAAAAGTGAAAGCCACGAGTTTTTTTCAGATGAGAGTCAAAACGAGATTCTGTGACATGGCGTGCGTGGCACAACTGGTGACATGTATATATACGAGACTCAAAACGAGATTCTGTGAAACTCAAAAGAACTATCATTGCATTGGGAAAAAACTGCTGAGATTTCCATATACGAGACTCAAAACGAGATTCTGTCACATGGCATGCGTGACACCCAGAAGAACTCTCATTGCATTTGGGAAACAACTGGTGACCATCTTAACGATACTAAAAAACCTTTAACTCAATCTTTAGTCCTACCGGACCGAGTCAAATGTATTACATTTGTTAGGGACAACCATTATCATCTTATAACGCTAAAATTGCCAAGAACCTCATATTATTTACCTGTACCGGATAGGCAACATATTCCCCTACCGTTCTTATTCACCTTTCGCCTACCACTCGACAAAGATGTTCTAGAGCCACTTATCATCGTAATTATTTTTACAGCTCATTGATATATCTAATATCCTGAGATATATATGATATAAATGCATTGGAAGAGGTCATTGATCTTAACTGGCTAATTCAAAGTTTCAAATAAAACTTATCCCATTTTCAAGATTTTATATTCTTGTGATGTAAAAATATTTTATACAGACTATAGCGTTCATTTATCGAATGCAATTGTTATAACGTTGGACCTCGGTTTTACATGAACTGTAATTAATACTCGGAAACTCAAAAGTCAGGGGACGCTTACTCCTCCGCGCCTGATCGCAACTCTAAGTTTTTAGACGTCCATTATTTCTCCAGTATTCATGCGTTCGAATGCGTGTAATACGGTAGTAACTTTGATTTATATATATATATATATATATATATATATATATATATATATATATATATATATATATATATATATATATATATATATATATCTCTCTCTCTCTCTCTCTCTCTCTCTCTCTCTCTGTGTGTGTGTGTGTGTGTGTGTGTGTGTGTGTGACTTACTTAATGATACAGTACCATTTTACGGGATATATTTTGGATATCTTTGATATTTTCATTGTTTTTTTTTTAGACATCATAGGTAAAAATTCAGAAGTATTTTCATATTCGGCAGTTCACGGGAGGTAGAAGTTGTGGTTTCCTGTTTGTATGTAAAAATCAGTTGTTTTGCAATAAATACTGTAAATCAAGCAGCGATCGTATAAGATTTTCTGCCAAAGTGATTGAAATAAATTTAGACGTGACGTGAAATGAAATAGTTACCAAGTGTTCGCCACTGTTATCAAAATTCTGAGAGGAATCGGAGATGAATTAAATTGCCCAGAACTCTAGATTTAATCCTGACGATGATTCACTCACATTTCAGTCTGTGATTTTAAACTTATTTTTGTGCATAAAAATCCACAAAATACACCAAAACACACTTGCTGGTATACAATAGACATTGTTTACATCAAAATATCTTAACCCCAAAAATCTGCAATATCAGTTATGTGTAAACATTGGAATATCTGAACTTGAGCATCGGTGCAAAGTCCATTATTCACTTTTTCATGAGTGCAACAAGTTTATATGTTTTGAACCTGCTGAATTATTATCTTAATTATTTTTTACAATATCTTATTAATCATTTGCCAAATATACCTCAAATTATGTCATGTCTTATTCTATCTAAACATTCAGATTTAATCTTTTAGCTTTACTATAGAAATATACGAAGTATACATTTGCTAAACTTGATCGTTCGACAAAATATATTGATATCGTATCTAGTATCATATATTGGATGTATTTCTTTAGATTGATAATTAACTATATTTGGTGTCTTCTACAAAATGTAAATAATCCTTGATTACAATATATGGTGTGCCAGCGCAATATACTCTCTCTCTCTCTCTCTCTCTCTCTCTCTCTCTCTCTCTCTCTCTCTCTCTCTCTCTCTCTCTCTCTCTCTCTCTCTCTCTCTCTCTCTCTCTCTCTCTCTCTCTCTCTCTCTCTCTCTCTCTCTCTCTCTCTCTCTCTCTCTCTCTCTCTCTCTCATCACAGACAGATGACCGTGGATAGAAAATATTCAAATGTCTACATTACTCGTCACTCCAGGCAGTGTTTTTATACTGAATTCAGACATGTTCATCTTTTTTTATACAAGTCTTCATAATACTCTTACGCCCAAACGAACATATACATGAAAAATCGTATATAGAAACCTTTTTGACAGAAAAAATGAAATCAGCAACTTCTGCTTGACAAATCAAAAGGAAATACAAAACTTGCCAATTTTTTGCATTTGCATTTTTTACCTATCGATAAATAGGCCATAAGTTTTATGGTAATGATCATGACTGAAGAATAACAGTATTTCCCCCAGGTTCTGATCATTAGAAAAAGAGGGAAATGAATTCTGAATCAATAAATGCCCCCTACCCCTTTAACGAAACCTTTGACTTGAAATATTCAACAAACAAAGTAATCAAGTCATGACATGAACTAAAAAAATAAAAGTAATTATAATTATATTATTATTTGGTAGTATTTAAGATATATCGCCAAAGATCCACTGTGTAAAAGAATCAGAATTCCATCTATGAAGTGAACAGTGAGAGTAATTATAAATCTTATAATAATAAAGTTCACGTCATTTCCTGATGATTTACACTGGCATCTGATTTAATATAATTATCAAAATTTTAGCCAGACGTATCGACGGGTGGACTGACGAACATATCGTCTAATTAAGACAATTTCCACATCAGTCTTTAGACACCTGTAAAACATAAGACACTTGGATTAATTTTAGCCAGACGTATTGACGGGTGGACTGACGAACACATCGTCTAACTAAGACAATTTCCACATCAGTCTTTAGACACCTGTACAACTATAAAAATTTCAGATACCAAAGTATAAATCAATAGAATGTCCAGGACACAGATACAAATCCGGTAAAAATGGACAAAATGGACAAACACGGACCTCTGGAAACCAAGAGGTGGGATCAGGTGCCATGGAGGAGTAAGCATCCCCTGTCGACCGGTCACACCCGCCGTGAGTCCACAGTCAAGTCCAACGAAACAAGTGAGGAGTGTATCCTCGTCACATTTGGTACAGACGTCTCAACAACCACCAACGAAAAGGCAACTCAACATTTCACTTAGTGAAACAGAGTACTCGCAAACAAGACTATTATACCGACCGTAAAATTTGCGGAACATAAGACACTTGGATTAAGACATTTGAATGTTTTTACGCGATAATAGAACAAGATACACGGAAATCACGTGAATTTTATTTAAATCAGTCCACCAGTAGTGACCTATTTCTATAATTAGTCGTCAAAAGAAAATGTATTTATGATATAACATATGGCATCAAACCAACCAAGCCCATGGTATCCGTTGAATTGTTGATACATACAAGGTTAAATGATTAGATCAAAAAGAAATACAAGACTTTGGGCTACTGATTTAACACAACAATTTAACATATCAAAAATACTGAAACATTATACATGTATTTCTTTTACGTATAATGCTGAAGATTGTTCACGCGTGTAAAATGTGATTAAGAGGTTGGTTTTTCATAAAAAAAATGGAATGTCCATTAATAGGATACAAGATATTTTTACAAAACATTGAGCGATGCCATATTTCCAGTCAAATGAATTTTGTGATTACTAACTGCTTCGTGATTGTCGTGATTTATAATTCACATACTTTGGTTAAAGTTTACAATAAAGTTTGAAAGTGAGTATATCCAAATCGTATAAAGCAAATCCGGTTCCATAAATAATGAAAAGTAATGAAGAAAATTTGAATAAAATTCTTCTCATTTATATATCTCTTTTATTTATTAATATATATATAATTTATGATATATTTTTCTTCGTTCTCATGTTCAACATACATGGTTTAAAATCTGATATATATATATATATATATATATATATATATATATATATATATATATATATATATATATATATATATATATATATATATATATATATATATATATGAATGAACTTGTATTTTCCGTACGACACAACATAGGTACATTAGTACGTTGGAGATAAATAAGATACATATTTCTTTTATGTATATTTATATTTCTCATGATTTACATTTGTTTTAACATCTAGCATGACAAGGTCTTATCATCTGTTTGTTTTAAAGAATCAGATTGACATGACACTTAAAAGTAAACAAAAACAAACAATATGGTATCGCGTCAGTCGAGGATTAGTTGATACGTCTGTAGACTGTAATACAGAGCAAACTGAAAACTTTGAACATAATTAAATGACGAAGTAGAAGATAGGATACGATCTTCCGGTAGTAATTCACAAACATAAAAAGATACTGTCACACGTTACCTGTTAGACAAAATATACTGTACTCAAAAAGACAATCTAATGATTACATACTTTAATTATAAAGCTCTTTAAATTTTGATAAGAATGTGAAACAATAAAGTAATATATACTCAATGGACCCTGAGAAAATTGATAAATAGCTGTATTTCTGACAATAAGCCTAGTAATAATAGTATCAGACTTAACAATCAATAGACAAAATCCTGAGACGTTCGGTCCAAGTACTGATCTGTGAAAAACTACAAGATATATTTTTATATATTGATGCATGTTCTGCTGTCATCAAAATTCTAATATTGATGAACTACGTTAATTTTATCTCGAATTGTATGAAAATAGTTTAACTATTGGAACCAATTACACAGGTACAGAATTACACAGGTACAGAATTACGCATGGAGATATATTATTTCAGGTGAGTAATATGCTATCAATATGGTTAACTATATCTATCACCAAAACTGCTCTCTCTCTCTCTCTCTCTCTCTCTCTCTCTCTCTCTCTCTCTCTCTGAAATAATTTGTTGATGTTATATGTGCAGACAATATATATAAGAAGTTTTATTCATTCAAATATAAATATGTTTCCCAGATATATTCACCCCATGCCATATATTTTCAAAATAATTCACCCTCTGATTTCCGACTCTCTCACAGAACATGGTTATTTCTTCAAAATAATCAATGTGTTTTGTAAAGCTTTGAATGTAATGGCAACTTTCACCCTGAAGATTACACCGGGGATATTTTCTGAACGCACTCCTCACTACAATCAACATAACAACATCATATAAGAGGATTTGTCTCTAGACTGTCTACTTCAGTGAATGCCGACATATTTTGTTTTGAGAAATTACTTTCATCGATAAGATTATCCGTATCTAATTGTCCAGCAAAATGAAACAACAAAAAACGCTACTGCATACAGTTTATAACATTCCGACTGAGCATTGTGACTTGTGACGGTTTGACTTGGATAGTATTGTCATCAGGGTCCTGTGGGTTTAACATTTACTATCAGAGTATTTTGGACTTTATATGTGCAATAGATGTAACTAAAAGTTATAAGCGATTACTTACATAGCTGTTTGTTAACTATCTCTGATGAGATTTGGGAAATTCTTCTCTTTGTTACTTGTATTGATATAGTTGTTTGGGGTGTTTGAAACCTAAGTATTAATAAGAGATAACAGCTATATAAAAACTGAAAAAAAAAATATCTTGCGACCAAGTTGTGAAAAATTTTGAAATATTGAAATGTGAATAAACTGATTAATTTTTACCAGGCAAATATATCAGAAATGTATAAATGTTTCAATATTCCAATTACCCAAAAGTGATGGATTCAATATTTTCAAGTCGTATACTCGAATTTCAATACAAGTGCATATATAAAGTTATCGAAACGTAATAAGAAAACTGTATCGGCATTTTCCCGAATGTTCCTTGGTCTACTGGTTATTGTATGTCTTGTAGTATGTATATCAATATATCTGTATCACAAGTAAACAGGTACCATTAAGTACAAATAATATAATTATCACCACACAGAACTATCCACTCTAAACGAACGTCTTTCAAACACGCCATTACCGGGGTCAAAAGGCATAAGTTGTGTTTTGACTCTACGGGAATCAAAAGTACTAAATACATATGTTGAAAGATAGCAAATATATAAAAATTTTACATTTCATTTCGGTCAACAGATGTCTGACCGCCGACAGTGTTCTGTTCAACCTCTTAAACATGATCAATAAAGTGATAACTTTGATTTGGTGTAAAAAGGGTTACAAACAGGTTACCAAAACATTAAAAACTATATAAAATTACATGGGTATATGAATCAAATCCTAAGTGAGTCGTGCAGGTCTCTTTGATGGCCTGATGTTATAGTGTATATACATTGAAAATTTATCATGCTTTATCAAAGTTTCGGACCAAATACACAAGTTTGAAATAAACATTACCATGGAAATAGAAGTACATGTCAGGTTTTTTCTTCATGTTGTATATCTTATTTTTACATTCGACATTAACCATCAAATTGGATCATCGAAAATCAGATACGATATACGGTATCTCTGATAGGACGCACTCTCAAATTAAACGCATCCAAAAATTAAAATATGATATCATATCATCTCTAGTGTGTGTACTTCTGTTATAATTCGATGCTAAACCATCAATCGGTATGTTGGGAGCCATAGACATTGCCATATCTCAAAGTAATGATAAACGCAGTCAAGGGATACACTTGAGTTTGTAATATACTGAACATTTATGTTAAATGTAGGCCTATTAATTTAAATAACAAGGAGGAAATACTGTAGAAAGATTTTAGTGTTTTAAGCCACAGTCAACAATTTTTCAGTCAGGTTTTAATGGTGGAGGAGAGAACTCGGTTACAATGTATCCGGGAAGAGACTACCGGCCTTCTGCAAGTAAACTGGCAACTTTCTCATAAAAATCAGCCTAGGTTCCAGCGGGACTCGGACCTGCGCTGACCAGAAGTGAGGGACTTCATGGTTCAAAGCGTGATGCTCTAACAACTATGTCATGGAGCATAGGCCAATAGTTGAAGCCCTTACCAGACATTTGGTGACGTCTCCATATGAGTGAAATATTCTTGGGTGAGACGTTAAACAACAATAAAACAAACAAACAAACCACGGAGTCAATATATTCTATTTACTGTGTTAAAGTTGCAACAAATATCTAAATAAGATACGGTGTATTATCTCAGCTTAGGGTTACGTTTTTAATTTTTATTACCACTAGGTCATTGCCACTGCTGGTGGACCGTTTGAGTCCCCAATGGTATACATAAACTTAGTACCTGGTATTTCGATACCAACTGATAATCTTATACTAAAGTCATATTTCACACTGATTCTAGAATCTTCTAAAGCTAAGATAGCCATCTATAAATGCTACAAAGCTGCAATATCTGTATATTCCCGGACTTCAGTGGTGCAACAGCAATACTGGTAATTTGCGAAATCGTTACAAACCTAAAACAAATTTAGATATCTTGAAACTTTTAAAAGCTAACGATTAAAAATCAATGAAGTAAATCTCACTTTCAAATAAAAAAGAATTTTTTCCATTATTATGTCTGATATGAAATCTGATTTAACTGATTTAAATATAAAAATCACAGATACTACAAGATTTGTCGTTACAAAAGAATTTCGAATAACAGAAGTGTTTAAGAACAATACGATATCTATGCGTTTGGCCTTTGAAAGATTAAATTATTATTTATGGATGTACATGTTGACTTGTTACTGATAAATCCTTTGATATCTGAATTCCAACTGACAAAACATGTTTATTTGCTGACGAGTTTGTAATATGGAGAGGAATGTTTGGCTTAAAATGAAACAGTGAAATTTGATATGATATGTATTTGAATATGGGTTTTATACACGTAGAAACATACAAAGGCACCGAAAGAATAATGTACTTATATCACTATAACAAGAATGCTATTTGTATCTTTATCTATTTGTTAGCTTCTGTCCTTTATAATGATACATTGGGTCATTGTTCTCCGACATGTGAACAATTGTATAACTGCATTTACAAAACACTAGACTACAGTGTATGAACGCCCTTCAGGGCCTCCCTGGTCAAGTGATTAAAACAATATACGTCAAAGTCTCTCCCATCTGGTTAACGTGGGTTCGAGTCCTGCTGGAACCAAAGCTAATTTTGTGGGGAATTTTACCAATTTACTTGCGGAAGGCGGGTGGTATCTTCCTAGGTACATTATAGCCGGTTTTTTCCTCCACCACCATCTTATAACTGAAAATATATATGTGACGTAAAACACCAATAAAACGAACATACTAGATACATTTCATTGCTTATAACGAACTTACTAGATACATCTCATTGCTTTAAACGAACTTCCTAGATACATCTTATTGCTTTTAACGAACTTATTAGATACATCTTATTGCTTTTAACGAACCTCCTAACCCGGAAAGACAATATAGCATTTCTCAGGAGTAACAGACTTTATGGTTGGAACCTAGAATTTTTTAGGGGTTGAAATTTTTTTAAACGATGAAATGAGCATCACTTCATTCATGAAAACATATCTGATAGAAAAAAAAATATATTTTCTTATGAAGTTCTTCGTAAGAGCATCTTCATATAATATTATTCTATCCGTGTCTGCAAAGCTGTATATTCAAAACTATGTGTAGATGTACAAATTTGTAGACCTACCAAGATAAATGTCTACAAACACAACGAGTCTAAACTGGATCAAAACAGGGGTGACAGGCTGTAGGCCTACCAAGGTAAATTGACACATGTCTACAAACACAACGAGTCTAAACTGGATCAAAACAGGGGTGACAGGCTGTAGGCCTACCAAGGTAAATTGACACATGTCTACAAACACAACGTGTCTAATTTGGGTCATAATAAAGTTGACAGACTTGTTTTAGGGAACAAAATTATCAGTGATAAAGTAATACACGGAGTCACGTTTTATCTCTCCATTCCTATTTTCTGGAAGATAGATTGTATTGTTTTGGTTTTTGACAGTACCCGGATGTGCCACTTTACCTTTGTAGACCTCTAAAACTAAACACTAAGTGATCAGCTGACAATTCAGACGAAATCTCTGGAACGTCTCATTGCGTAAAAGATCATCCATAAACATAAACATTATTCCTCTGTTTTATTTGGCAATCTGAACTGAAAACAAAGGATTTACAATGTTTTGTTTACAAGGACAATTGAAAGTGTAGTAATACCTTTATTTCAAAAGCAATATATGAATACTTTTATGCTTTTATATATATATATATATATATATATATATATATATATATATATATATATATATATATATATATATATATATAAAAACAGCTGTTATTCAATTAATATATCAACATATGTTACATACTATAACTGAAGCATAAAGTAAGACATTATGTCTATGCACATGTTTGTTGAGTTTTATAAAAGTTGCAATTTTGACGATTTCGCCATGAAAGAAAATAAAAAATGAAAAAGGTAGGAGAAAATTAAAAAATCCACTGTAATAAAAAAATTTATATTTAATTCCATATTGCTTTAGATAAATAATAGTTGGCCAAATGTTTCTAAGAATACAGGCTTAATTTATTTATGATATTATAAATCCCTTGTCCGGATCATTTTCCAACACCAGTTTTAAGTTTTGCTATTTATTTTGCTTTAGGTTGTGTCTGCCTTTGAATTAGTGACCTATGGATATTTATGATGTATTTAATTACCAGGGCTAAAATGTGGTAATATAAGTAATATAAGGCATACTATTTAGATTTTTAATATTTAGATATTTATCCAATAATCAAATATATGATATCTAACATCAACAATACAATTAAGTTTATTTTAAAACATTATGCTTTTTGTAAGGACTTTACGTTCCAAATAAATGTTCGTTCCATAACACCGCATTTTGTCTTGTGTGAAAAGAGAGAATTTCTATTCCTTGATGAATTGTACATAATTTTCCTACACATAAAGTCCAATCAAATTGTATTTTATTTTAAATGAGTATGGTTAACGGAGTTATAAAAGTTATAATCGATTACACTGTTTACATCTAGTTATTTTTTTTTTTTGCCTTGAATAATATATAGTTTTTCTTTCGGAACTCTACACCTTTTCAAATTCGAGCTCTGATGAATTCTTTTTGACAAAAACGATTTTCTTGAACATTTGTTTTGGTCCCCATTTTTTCCAAATAATCATTTTGGAATTATGTTTATTATATTTATACAACTTTAACGTTCTTATTCATACTTGCAGACATTGTCTAGAACTATAACATCATGAATGACGCCATTCAAGAGTTACGAAAACGAGGGAAGAAAAAGAGTAAATTAGAGCAACTGCTTTTGATAGATCACAGTGATATTTACTTCGAAAATGAACGACTTGCAGAAAAATTGGGTAAAATACTTGACGAGCTACACAGAGAGGAACACAGATTTGAAATGCAACACAAAGGTTACATAATGGAACTTAAACATGAAATCGAAAGTTTACAGTCCATGAAGAAGTCTTCATCTGAGCAGACAAAGAAACTTCTTGAAACTCTAGAAAATATTTCAGCAAATCCTTTTAAGGTTCCAAGTACGGATAAGCCAAAAATAAGACCTCATACAACGGGAAGTTATTTCACACGGACAATGCATTCAAGAGATGAAATCAAAACGCAAGGACACTCTAGAGTACGTATAAAAAGTCAAAGTGACCCAGAGGATTCTGGGAGCGAGCATGAAAAGCCACAATGTAAGAAAACTACTACTGTGAGGCGACACAAGCAAGTTGATAAAAAAGGTCGCAAAGACACATATCCCAAAGAATGGTATACCACTGTTCTACAAGCATCAGATGCATGTCTAAAACGCGTCCGGCAAGAATTTCGAAGGCAGCAGACAGCACCGAGTATAATGCTCCATCCTCAAAATGAACGCAAAAACTCCACAGCTTCTACAACGGATAAGGAAGCTGCCGGGAAGACCAAAAAGTCGACCGGAAATAAAGCCAAATCGAAATTACTTTGTCCGCGGAAAGCTAAAACACCCTTAATGTCTTTAAGGAAAATGAAAGAACTAACTCACATGGATAGTGTACAGGAAAACACGCGTAACAGAAAACAAGAACAGATCGAGAAATGTCTGCAGTTAAATAAACAAAGGATTGAGTATCTCTCTATACGTATTCAAGACTTCGTTGAGGCAATTGAAGACAAAATCGCAAAAGACCTGGAAGATTCAGAAGAAAAACCAAAAGAAGTGGAAAATGATATGTATTTCGGAATAGTGCCTCCAGATCAGACGGATGCAATTGACGCCTCACATGTCCCCTCATTTTAAAACATTAGTAATATTTTGCTTAGACGTCTCATTAGATGTGTGCCGATTGGCATACCGATTCAGGCTCTATTGATTTTAAAAATTAAAGTTTGTAAATAATACATTTACATGTGTCTTTGTAACTGATTTAATATATTCAAATAATGCAGTTGTCCAAGAATAAAGTCTAAATATCAATGTGTCAATACCCGGAGAACTAAGATAATCCTGGTCGACCGGTCACATTAACGTTCCCAGTCAATCATAATTCTTTTTTAACCATCTGTGCGATCATATATACGTCTAGACCGAAACTGGAGGTTGGAAAGTGACATAATATACTTAGTGACATGTTGAAATTTTCTGTATGTACATCATAGAATTCCTTCATGATTGCAAGATTTCTATGAAAAAAGCAGACTAATAGAATCTTATCTGGGTATGTTGGAGTGGATAAGGAAATCTCCACCAGAGTAGTAATAATGTGTTTGTCAAATCTGAGGATTTTCCGAGGATTAAACTTTCAGATTCTAACCTCGAGAGTTCAAATTTTCCTTTCCAATCAACATACCACAGTTTTCTAATTTTTCTCCCATACTTCAAGATCAATAATTGTACATTTCTATGTAGGAAGCAACTGAAGCAACTTCCGATGCACACCATTCTCATTATATAGATGCCCAACGTCATATATTAATATTGTGACGTCATAGCGCATGTAGCTTGTCTACACCCCAGGGTGTGGACAGAGAAATTCTGGCTTGGCAAAATGGTAGATACGCCTGTCCAAGGTGGGGGAATTATAGAATCTATTTCGGCGGCAGGTATTAAGTTTTAAAAATTTTAGGAAAGGATTATTTACTTTGTTTGAAATTGTGTATAGGTCTTTACAAATAACAATATCACGATAAATCTATCCCAAATTAGAATGTGGAATTTTGTTTTGAAACAGGAGTGAAAACCAGAAAATTAAAAATGAGATACTTATCTGCAAAAAGAAATATTTTGATTTAACATTTCACACACAACAGATAAAAGTAAATCTGACTTTAAGAAGTATCAAGCACTCGAGTACACCCT
This sequence comes from Atrina japonica, assembly GCA_030159075.1. Taxonomy (NCBI): domain Eukaryota; kingdom Metazoa; phylum Mollusca; class Bivalvia; order Pterioida; family Pinnidae; genus Atrina; species Atrina japonica. The sequence goes on along the minus strand of BROG01000584.1, from coordinate 438,416 downwards.
CTGTAACAATTAATACGATAATTATCTGATTATTGCTAGTGAAACAATTCATCAATATCCCTATCAAATCAATTACTAATTATTTGATTTCATAAATGTAGCCTACTGATTATGATACCGTCTGATTTTTTAATTATTGGGATATAAGATTTATATTGTTTTATATCAGCTGTAATTACATATAACAGTTATTTATTTGTAAGTTAGGTGAATATTTATTATCTCTGTAATCATTTTACATATTCGAATTTGCACGTGTGCTCTGCTCATAATATAATTGATATTCAAACTTTTCTCAATTCAATAAAATTGTTGTCTTGTTAATAATGTAATTCTATACTCACATAATAACATAAAAACACAGATACCAAAGCATTAACCGCCAGATGGTCCAAGAGACAGTATAAAAATCTGATGAACATTGGTCAAATACAGATACCAAAACATTAACCGTCAGGTGGTCCAAGGGACAGTATAAAAATCTGATGAACATTGGTCAAAGACAAATACCAAAGTATTAACCGTCAGGTGGTCCAAGGGACAGTATACAAGTTTGATGAACATTGGTCAAAGATAGATACCAAAGTATTAACCGTCAGGTGGTCCAAGGGACAGTATAAAAATCTGATGAACATTGGTCAAAGACAAATACCAAAGTATTAACCGTCAGGTGGTCCAAGGGACAGTATACAAGTTTGATGAACATTGGTCAAACACAAATACCAAAGTATTAACCGTTGTGTATCCAAGAGATTATACAAATCTGATGAACATTGGCCAAAGACAGATATCAAAGTATTAACCGTCAGGTGGTACAAGGGACAGTATATAAATTTGATGAACATTGGTCAAAGACAAATACCAAAGTATTAACCGTAAGGTGGTCCAAGGGACAGTATAAAAAACCGGTGAACATTGGTCAAAGACAGATACCAAAATATTAACCGTCAGGTGGTCCAAGGGACAGTATAAAAAACCGGTGAACATTGGTCAAAGACAGATACCAAAGTATTAACCGTAAGGTGGTCCAAGGGACAGTATAAAAAACCGGTGAACATTGGTCAAAGACAGATACCAAAATATTAACCGTCAGGTGGTCCAAGGGACAGTATAAAAAACCGGTGAACATTGGTCAAAGACAGATACCAAAGTATTAACCGTCCGGTGGTCCAAGGGACAGTATAAAAAACCGGTGAACATTGGTCAAAGACAGATACCAAAGTATTAACCGTCCGGTGGTCCAAGGGACAGTATAAAAAACCGGTGAACATTGGTCAAAGACAGATACCAAAGTATTAACCGCCAGGTGGTCCAAGGGACAGTATAAAAAACCGGTGAACATTGGTCAAAGACAGATACCAAAATATTAACCGTCAGGTGGTCCAAGGGACAGTATAAAAATCTGATGAACATTGGTCAAAGACAAATACCAAAGTATTAACCGTCAGGTAGTCCAAGGGACAGTATAAAAAACCGGTGAACATTGGTCAAAGACAGATACCGAAGTATTAACCGTCAGGTATCCAAAAGACGGTATACAAATCTGATGAACATTGGTAAAACACAGATATCAAAGTATTAACCGTCAGATGGTCCAAGGGACAGTATACAAGTTTGATGAACATTGGTCAAACACAGATGTCAAAGTATTAACCGTCAGGTATCCAAAAGACGGTGTCTTGGAGAGGTAAGCATTCTCTATGGACCGGTCATACATTCGTGAATCAACAGTCAATTTCAAACATTTAACATCTCAGTTTGCGAATCATGAAAATTGCAAACAAGATAAATAATATTTCAACCTAAAATCTGAATGTTGATTTTCACCTTGATCCTTCAAAGAAAGCTATTTGCCTCTGTAATACTGAACACAAATATACCGAAGATTAATACTTTGAAATGGACACATGTCTGTATGATGCTTTTCATTGACTGAATTTTATACTGAATTATCAATGTGCAAAAAACCCCAAAATACAAACAAAAAGACCCCCCAAACGAAGAGTGTTATACGCTTTATTATAGGACAACTTTCTAACCCATCAAAATAACAAGAAGCATCTTTCGGATGAGACAGTAAAAGCTGGAGGTCCCGTGTCACAGTAGGTGTTGGCACGTTAAAGAACCCTACTGCTCAATGGCCGTAAGTGCCGAGCATAGGCCAAAATTTGAAGCCCTTCACCGGCATTTGGTGACGTCTCCATATGAGTGAAATATTCTCGAGTGGGACGTTAAACAACAATAAACAAAAAAAAAACAAAAAACAAGAAGCATATTTTGTGTGACATCTAGACGTTCTTTTTAAACTGTAACAAACACAGAAAATTACTCGAAATCATTGAATAAAGGGTATAAGTATTAAAGGGGAATTAACTGTGTTTGTCCAATATAAACTCTATATTACTTGTTCTTGATGTACAATGGCATTTAAGAGCTATCCAGAGGCATAAAAATCTGTCTTTATATTTTGTGAAAATAAGGGCCCGAAGTCACCAAATTTACTCAATACTCAATTTTAATTTCATCATTTTGATATTTATATAATCGTTTGTAAAACTTTTGGGTTTGAGTGATAAGGAAGCATATTATTATTTATCATCATCCACATATAAATTTTTGCGACATACTTATGATTTTCCTCTAAAAATGGATAAATACGTTTTGTACGTCACTCAAAATTTGAGTACGTACTCAAACACTATTTTAATATTTCTGAAGTTTTCTTCATATGAACAATGATTTTGTTCATTATTTACAATCCTATATGCCGTCAATATACAGACATGTCCAGTTACAGAATAAATTTTGTGTATTTTTACCTTAAAATCATGAACAGGTGAGCTTGAGTACTGAGTAAATTTTGTGACTTCGGGCCCTGGTCAGGTCGAGTTGCTCAATTGTAAGTGAATCATCAATATATAGGAACTTAAGAATTTGTATGTCTGTGTATATCTCTTTTTGTGATTGTATATCAATCTCTGTAGTAAGAAAGGAAAGTAACAGCTAATGTCCCTTTATGATATAACATATATTATTTCACGAGAAATGATTTCTTACGATTAAGTATCAATACAATGTCTGGTTATTGACGTCATGACAGAATATATGTCGATCCCAGAAACTGGATCAGTTGGCAATTCTAAGATTAAATAATTAAAATATCCATACTATCAACCACATTAAAGAAAAGCAAAAGTACAAAATGTATTCCAAATATCGCGTCTCATATGAGTCAGTTATCTAAAATATAAAAGTAAGAAATCTTACATCCAATTCCTCTTTCAGATTTAAATTATTTCTTTTTAATTCATTACTAATCTGACGGAAATCATTCTATCAAAGCTCCTCTAGAAAGATTTCTTTGATGTCTATAAATAATCGTTTACACATGCGCCATTTATAAGTATCTCTATTTCCTTATCTGTAAAATCATCACTATATCCTCCTCATGCTTTCATTACAAAGAATTGCATTCGCTCAACTGATACTATTTTCACTCCGAGAATTACTAAGTCCAGAAAGATAAAAGTTTCAAATTAAGTCGGAATTATCTTTAAGCTTACGGGAGTTAAAGTATATGCTATTCTGTAAAATTTTTAGTTAGCATCTCGTATATTTGAGACTTTATTTATTCTTTGATCTGGTTTAATTCAACAACACTGGACTATCTGTGAATTACAGCAAACTTTACTTTATATATATATATATATATATATATATATATATATATATATATATATATATATATATATATATATATATATATGTATGTATGTATATATATATATATATATATATATATATATATATATATATATATATATAAAAGTGGAAATTTTAGCGAGATCGAAATTTAACGTTTCCTTCTAAAACATACAAGATGTAGTTTTATCGATTCTATGATTTTAATAAAAAAAAGATAACTCTTACATACGATGACAAATGTATTCTTAGCGATATTCAATTTTAGTGATCTCAACAACCTAACTAATAATACATATATATATATATATATATATAGTGGATATTGATAAACTTTGGTATTTCATTTAAAAATTATATCTGTAATCTGCAACAGTTGAAAAATGAATTCTTGAAATACACCAATGCCATTAAATCTTCTTATAATGCATTCCGTAAATACAAAACCCATTTTGAAAATACACATTCGTTGAAAAATGAAGAAAAAATGAAACCTGATGACATATCTGATGTGGGAGAGATATTTAAATATAAATGCAGATATTTGTATCTATATTCGCTCCACAAAGAATATGAACACCAGCAATGTGTGATCTTATGATGTACTATAAAACATTAATATGTTAAACTTCAGGCACAGAATAAGAGTATTTCTAAATAAATTAGAAATGTGCTTCGTCTTAGGTACAAACTCTTTCAATGGAATCTTATTTGATAATCTTGTAGGACACAGAATTACCACTAGATTTGGATAATATACAAGTATTTCTGTAATTAGGTTTTTGTAATCATTCCAATTTTTGCGGAATCGAGTATATAGTTTTGATATAAAACAACTTAATTACAACAACAAACAATCCAGTTATTCAACTTATACATTATACAATTATTGACTAGGGCAGAGGGCAACAGATCATCTGTTGCCCTAACTCCTAGTTGATAATTGTTTTGTTACATCCTTCGCACACACAAGTAAACTTCACTCAAAACTACAGTATAGAAGTTCATAAGAATTAAAAATTAATACAAATAAAATCAACACCAGTTTCTTAGTATTTGAGCAAAATCAGTAGTTGTTTTGCATCCATGAAAGGAACACACTGGGTTAGAATGTGTAGGTGGGCATGCATGGTGTAATAATTTCCACAGTAAACAACTCATTGTCAGCTAAAAGTACAGCAAGATCATCATCTACATCAACAATATGTATATATAATCGTTGGGGCGTGTTTGGCTGTCTCTGGAAAGGGGTCAACAGACAATTTTAACAGTTCGTTTGGACTGGCAGCCAAAATAGTTAAATTAATGGCATTTTATAAGGATATAACAAATTATAACAGCGGTTCTCATAGACTCTAACGTTGTTGATACTAGTAACTGCTAACTTTAAGAGGCAAGTAGCTGAGCATCTGAATAAAAAAAGAGTTATCTGAACTGGCGACTGTCACACCATCTTGCACTCATTAGTGTCCAGTCTAAAATTCGAATCTAGCTACATAGTTGCAATGTGAGTACACTAACCAATGCACTGTCCAGGTATCCCATTAACAGGGTTTGCACTAACTACAGGTCTATCAAGGTAAAGGGGCACATCCGGGGTTTGTCAAAAACCAAAGCAATATGGTATAATTTCCAAAAATAGAAATACACAGGTAAAACGTGACTCTATGTATTACTATAGCTCTTATATTTTTGTTTCTGAAAACAAGTATGTCACCCCTGTTATGGTTCATTTTAGACTCGTTGTGTTTGTACACATGTGCCAATTTAACTTGGTAAATCAATAACAAGAGACTTCCCAAGGCACATCATAAATTTGCCATCTAATATCATCTTCTACATGGCTCATTTTGGCTATGTAAACATCTTTCGATGTATCAACAAGATGTGTGGAAAAATTTGTTGGTAAACGTGTATAAACAAACAAGGACATAGTCTCTAAGATTCCCCGCCAAAGGGGCTGTCTGTGCTAACAGGGAAATATAGAAAATGAAAATTCTGCCATAGGAAAATACACGTTAAGATATCAAACATAATAGTCACATACAAAATTATTTAAATTTTTAGCCGGTTATAGTAAGTCCACTGAAAACTGCGCAATTGAATTTTGAGCATGTGATGCTCGCATTACCGTCATCAATAACTGAAAATCTTTGCTAAAACAATTGTAAGTGAATTATAACGAAGCGACAAACACTAAAGTCATGTCAAAAATGTATTAAATTTGTCTGATATGTTGTATGAGCTAATAGGAATAACTTATTAATTTCGTACATTAGCTTTGATATGGTGTATGTATTGGTATTGTTTAAGCCATCATTCTACATAACAGCTTGAGCCTTTCAGTTGTAACTTGATAATTGTACATCACAAATGAACATGACTGAATATCACAAAAGTTGATGTAAATTACCCACAATACATTACTGCAAACTTACGTTTATGTCCCCGAAGCTTAAACAAAAGCAATTGCAAGGAGACACTGAAATACATTTGTCTGTCATTCAGTTTTGAATGTGTACATGTAGCTGGTACAATACCAGTATCAACCCCCAAGCCATTACAGTTGACAAACATATGCAATAATATTGATTGTGTATTTGTAGGCATGGCTTTCAGTGCTTTGAGTTATGCTCTGGTAACGGAGAAATTATGTTTCCATGGTAATAGGAATAATATTGTAAGTTAAAATTCCACTATAGGAAAGACACCTGATTTGTTTACAACATGGGCACAGACATTTTGGACACGCAAAGTTGTGCGGAGGGTAAAATGAGCCCAGCTATCCAATTGGTCATTAAATGAAAAAATTAGTTTTACCATTAATAAGTTAAATTAAGGTGATAAAAAAGATACATGAATATTAGTAGTACTTTGTAAATTATAGGGTTGGCGGTTGAAAATTTAAAGGGAGGGATCATTTTCCTTTGGTGCGGAATACGACGAGTTGTAAACAAGTGAAAATTTGAAGTAGAAATGCAATGGCAACCTATACTTTTGATTGCATATTTTGTAATAAAAAATATTGATCTTTCAGCACAGGGTACTGATTTGACCCAGATTTAATAAACATGGGAGTGACAGTGACCTGAAGTCTTGTAAATTAGCATTGAGGCCTATGGGAGCACTACTAGGTACCAAGTTTGATGTACACATGAAGTTTTGTAAAGTTATCTTAAACGGTTCTTGAGTTTACTCTGGAAACGGATCGATCCAACTGACTGAATATATTTGCATATCCCCACCATCTTTGGTGAAATATAACAAGATACCTAGTAACTTAAATGACATCAATTTCTATAAAATCTGAACACCAAAGTGTACATTTTATCTTGCTGTCATTCTTACTTATACATGTATAGAAATAAGAGACAAAAATATAGATTTAGGATTTCATAAATAAATTAAATTAAAAAGTACATTAAAATAATGTTGAAAATTTTCATGACAGAAAAATTATACAAAGCGCTGATTGTTCATGATATTACACAATGAAATCCAATACGCAATACAGGCCAATATAAAGACATGATGGTACATACATTATAAGCACTTACTGAACATTACAAAAGTTGGTGTAAATTAAATAACAGGTCTAAAATTACCTGTCCGAAGGTCTAAGCCTAGGGACACTTGAACACGTGAAAAACCGGTCACATACCAGAATATGTTTTACTGGCCACACATTGCCAAATAAAACTACGAACATACAAAAGTAAAGAAATAACACTAATTCATATTTCAGTCTTCCTAAAATTAAAGTACGAAAATGAATAGTAATTATTTTTACTTAACCCAAAACTATTCCACAGGTATCTCGTGCCCCGTGTCAGACCGACGACAAATAATTTTAGACCTGTTATTTTTTTGTCACCACTTCTATTTTGTGTTGTCTTCGTATTTTGGTTCTTATTTATTTTGTAATAAATGTTCTAGTGTCTAAAGTCAATTTGATTGTCGTTTTATTTTCTGAAAGAGTTAGCCGGTCGGCAGTTATAGAAATCTGCAAACGAAAGGGGCAGTTGAACCAGTGTTTGTTTATATTTGTAACTCACCCGTGTGTGCGTGTGTAGTTCACGCTAGGGTGAAACGTTACAATTTGGCGCCCCACGTTCATTTCCATAAAGACAGGAAACATCAATACCCTTATAAATCAGTTCATGGTGGGTTTATACGTATAATTACAGCCAAGAAAACTTAACTATCCAGTAAATTTAGGTGGACTCGCATCTGTAGCTAATAAACCACAAGTTTTAAAAACATGTTTAAGGAGTAGAGGAACAATAATGTATAATCACAACAACACTCACAGTAGTCTCTCAACTTTTTTTTACAGTATCCATTACTACTGCGTTAACAATATACATTAACCGGGTGGGTAAATTCAAAACGACTATACATGTCAAGTGTTACTTGTCACTCCAGATTAAGCATACCTGCAATTAATACTTTTCTGATACCCCAATCATAATCCATGGATGGTAATTATTTTCTTGATAATTCTTTAACGGATTTAAAACTCAGAAAACTTCACTGCATGCCGATCAACAACACTGGGTAAATTACATTGTTATTAATTAAATTTCAAATTATCAAAATTAATGTTTCAGATTCCTAATCTAAGTTATAAAATAGGTAATCAAAACGATAAAAGTTGTTGATTAATCTGTAAAGAAAAACCGAGAGTATGACATTATTTGACATTAACATGCATATGCAACACTTGGCACTTACATCACTGACAATTGATTTATCAACAACAAAATTAATTTGTCTTAAAAATATTTCAGTCAAATTGAAAATGAAGAAACATAATTTATCTCGCAAAATCAGCCAGTGAAAACGAGAAAAAGGCGAGTAGTTTTATCCCTGTTATAGGTGTTTATCAATAGGTTAACTTCAGCAACAATAAATTTATACTACAAATCGTTGTATTCATTCGAGTGTTGAAAATGAATTCTTATGTGTGAAAATGCATAGAAGGCCTAGTATATAGATTGTTTCATCAAAATTATCATTCTTGTTTAATTTTCCTGATAATATGATTAATACCATGGTAGATGTAATAACAAATGCACAAATAAAAATAACACTTTCTGAATCTCCTTGAAAAAAGCATTAGAGTCAGTGTAGTATATTGTTTTGAACCTACAGAAAAAACAAGGAGTCAGAATCTGCATGATCCCATATGACTGTTTTGCATTTAATGGTCAATATTTAACATGCCTTTAACAATAATGTATACAAATTTTGGAAGAAATCTTTTGCCCCACCTAAGGAACAACCTTACTGCCAAATTACTGCCCTTTAAATCTGTCCAATGGTTCTTGAAAAGAAGCGATTGAAATGGAAAAGTTAATGGACAACACTTTTCAGGATATCAATTCATCCATCTAGATTTGAATGTGTTGCATATAAAAATGAACATGTTAGGTGCAGGAAAATAACATAAATAGTCTGGAATGATTGATAGTGAAGTAACAATCAAAATGATGTAACCCGCTATCACATTACTTACCCTGGGATATAACCCTGTTGCCTCAATTATTACCCTGATATTTGTGACGTGGACACAAACTACAAAATCACATTACTTACTGGAAGACAATATGTTTCATCTATACAATGAGATCAAAATGAAAAAAGTTTACACATTAGATTGTAAGATATGACATAGTCAGATTATACATTAGATTGTAAGTTCTGATAATACATTAGAATGTAAGTTCTGACAGTCAGATTATACATTAGATTGTAAGTTCTGATAGCAATTAGTTTATACATTAGATTGTAAGTTCTGACAACAATCAGTTTATACATTAGATTGTAAGTTCTGACAACAATCAGTTTATACATTTGATTGTAAGTTCTGACACAGTCAGATTACATATTAGATTGTAAGCTCTAATAACAATCAGTTTATACATAAGATTTAAGTTCTGACAACAATCAGTTTATACATTAGATTGTAAGTTCTGACAACAATCAGTTTATACATTAGATTGTAAGTTCTCATAACAATCAGTTTATACATTTGATTGTAAGTTCTGACACAGTCAGATTACATATTAGATTGTAAGTTCTGATAACAATCAGTTAATACATTAGATTGTAAGTTCTGACACAGTCAGATTACACATTAGATTGTAAGTTCTGATAATACATTAGAATATAAGTTCTGACAGTCAGATTATACATTAGATTGTAAGTTCTGATAACAATCAGTTTATACATTTGATTGTAAGTTCTGACACAGTCAGATTACATATTAGATTGTAAGTTCTGATAACAATCAGTTTATACATTAGATTGTAAGTTCTGACACAGTCAGATTACACATTAGATTGTAAGTTCTGATAATACATTAGAATGTAAGTTCTGACAGTCAGATTATACATTAGATTGTAAGTTCTGATAGCAATCAGTTTATACATTAGATTGTAAGTTCTGACAACAATCAGTTGATACATTAGATTGTAAGTTCTGATAACAATCAGTTTATACATTGGATTGTAAGTTCTGACAACAATCAGTTTATATGTTAGATTGTAAGTTCTGACAACAATCAGTTTATACATTTGATTGTAAGTTCTGACAACAATCAGTTGATACATTAGATTGTAAGTTCTGATAACAATCAGTTTTATACATTGGATTGTAAGTTCTGACAACAATCAGTTTATATGTTAGATTGTAAGTTCTGACAACAATCAGTTTATACATTTGATTGTAAGTTCTGACAACAATCAGTTGATACATTAGATTGTAAGTTCTGATAACAATCAGTTTATACATTGGATTGTAAGTTCTGACAACAATCAGTTTATACGTTAGATTGTAAGTTCTGACAACAATCAGTTTATACATTAGATTGTAAGTTCTGACACAGTCAGATTACATATTAGATTGTAAGTTCTGATAACAATCAGTTTATACATTAGAATGTAAGTTCTGACAGTCAGATTATACATTAGATTATAAATTCTGACAACAATCAGTTTATACATTAGATTGTAAGTTCTGACACAGTCAGATTACACATTAGATTGTAAGTTCTGATAACAATCAGTTTATATGTTAGATTATAAGTTCTGACACAGTCAGATTATACATTAGATTGTAAGTTCTGACAACAATCAGTTTATACATTAGTTCTGACACAGTCAGATTACAGATTAAATTTTATGCTTGTTAATCAATTACAATTTAGTCAACAAACCTGGGACTTGAATGAATGTGAATATCAGTGGCAATTTACGCCACACTCAACAATTGATTAGTTATTTGGTGGTGGCACCTGTTATAATGTACCCAGGAAGAACCCAGCTGCCTTTGGCAAGTAAACTATGTAGTATAAATATAGAAATGTACATAATTATGTCATTGATATGGATTGTAAACAAAACAGAAAATGTCAAATATCACAGGTATGTCATTGGTAAATAAATCACATTTTAATTTTGGAAAGCTGGCCCTCTGTTCTGGATAAGTCAGTCATGTATCAGCTCTGAGTTTGTATTCTACTGGATAAGTCTCCGCAGGTTGTTGAGTTCCCACTAAATGCTTGGTACTCTACAATGTATAATAGAAGAATCAGAAATTACTCTAAATCTACCTGTATGTATAATAGAAGAGTCGGTAATTACTCCAAATCTACTCGTATGGATAATAGAAGAGACAGTAATTATTCTAAATCTACATGTATGTATAACAGAAGAGACAGTAATTATTCTAAATCCACTCATTTGTATAATAAAAGAGTCAGTAATTACTCCAAATCTACCTGTATGTATAATGGAAGAGACAGTAATTATTATAAATCTACTTGTATGTATAATAGAAGAGTCAGTAATTACTCCAAATCTACTCGTATGTATAATAGAAGAGAAAGTAATTTTTCTAAATCTACTCATATGTATAATAGAAGGGTCAGTAATTACTCCGAATCTACTCCTATGTATAATAAAAGAGACAGTAATTATTATAAATCTACTTGTATGTATAACAGAAGAGACAGTAATGACTCCAAATCTACTCATATGTATAACAAAAGAGACAGTTATTATTCCAAATCTACTCATATGTATAACAAAAGAGACAGTTATTATTCCAAATCTACTTGTATGTATAACAGAGGAGACAGTAATTACTCCAAATTTACTCGTATGTATAACAAAAGAGACAGTTATTATTCCAAATCTACTTGTATGTATAACAGAGGAGACAGTAATTACTCCAAATCTACTCGTATGTATAACAAAAGAGACAGTTATTATTCCAAATCTACTTGTATGTATAACAGAAGAGACTAATTACTCCAAATCTACTCATATGTGTAATAGAAGAGTTAGTAATTACTCCAAATCTACTCATATTTTAATTACAGTGGAATCTCGTTACGTCAAAATCAGACGAGTCCAAATTTTGGTATTTCAATGTTGAACAGCTGGACCCAGTTTTTATGGATAGAAAAATATGTTAATCAAAATTTAACTTACCATATCAATTTACATATCCCTGAGTTTCAAGATAACAATATTCCACTATATATATACCTGAGTTTCAAGAGAACAAGATTCCATTCTATATATACTTGAATTACAAGATAACGAGTTTCCACTCAATATACCTGAGATTCAAGATAACATGATTCCACCCTATACATTCCCGAGTTTCAAGATAACAAGATTCCACTCTCTTTATATACCTGAATTACAAGATAACAAGATTCCACTCTATATATACCTGAATTACAAGATAACAAGATTCCACTCTCTATATACCTGAATTACAAGATAACAAGATTGCACTAAATATATACCTGAGTTTCAAGATAACAAGATTGCACTCTATATATACCTGAATTATAAGATAACAATATTTTACTCTATATATACCTGAATTACAAAATAACAAGATTCCACTTTATATATACCTGAATTACAAGATAACAAGATTCCTCTCTATGTATACCTGAGTTTCAAGATAACAAGAGTCTACTCTATATATACCTGAATTACAAGATAACAAGATTCCCCTCTCTATATATACTTGAATTACAAGACAACAAGATTCCACTCTATATATACCTGAGTTTCAAGATAATGAGTTTCCACTCTTTTTTCTATACCTGAGTTTCAAGACAACACGATTCCGCTCTATATACCTGAGTTTCAAGATAACAAGATTCCACTCTATATATACCTGAGTTTCAAGATAACAAGATTCCACTCTATATATACCTGAATTATAAGATAACAATATTCCACTCTATATATACCTGAATTATAAGATAACAATATTCCACTCTATATATACCTGAATTACAAGATAACAAGATTCCACTCTATATATACCTGAATTACAAGATAACAAGATTCCACTCTATATATACCTGAATTATAAGATAACAATATTCCACTCTATATATACCTGAATTATAAGATAACAATATTCCACTCTATATATACCTGAAAGACAAGATAACAAGATTCCACTCTATATATACCTGAAAGACAAGATAACAAGATTCCTCTCTATATATACCTGAATTATAAGATAACAATATTCCACTCTATATATAACTGAAAGACAAGATAACAAGATTCCACTCTATATATACCTGAATTACAAGATAACAAGATTCCACTCTATATATACCTGAATTACAAGATAACAAGATTCCACTCTATATATACCTGAAAGACAAGATAACAAGATTCCACTCTATATATACCTGAAAGACAAGATAACAAGATTCCTCTCTATATATACCTGAATTATAAGATAACAATATTCCACTCTATATATACCTGAATTATAAGATAACAAGATTCCACTCTATATATACCTGAATTACAAGATAACAAGATTCCACTCTATATATACCTGAATTATAAGATAACAAGATTCCACTCTATATATACCTGAATTACAAGATAACAAGTTTCCACTTTATATATACCTGAATTACAAGATAACAAGATTCCACTCTCTATATACCTGAAAGACAAGATAACAAGATTCCTCTCTATATATACCTGAATTATAAGATAACAATATTCCACTCTATATATAACTGAAAGACAAGATAACAAGATTCCACTCTATATATACCTGAATTACAAGATAACAAGATTCCACTCTCTATATACCTGAATTACAAGATAACAAGATTCCACTCTATATATACCTGAATTACAAGATAACAAGTTTCCACTTTATATATACCTGAATTACAAGATAACAAGATTCCACTCTATATATATACCTGAGTTTCAAGATAACCAGATTCCACTCTATATACACCTGAGTTTCAAGATAACAAGATTCCACTCTATATATAAATATACCTGAATTACTAGATAACAAGATTCCACTTTATATATACCTGAATTACAAGATAACAAGATTCCGTTCTATATATACCTGAGTTTCAAGATAATGAGTTTCCACTCTTTTTCTATACCTGAGTTTCAAGATAACACAACTCCACTCTATATACCTGAGTTTCAAGATAACAAGATTCCACTCTATATATACCTGAATTACAAGATAACAAGATTCCACTCTATATATACCTGAATTACAAGATAACAAGATTCCACTCTCTATATATACCTGAATCACATGATAACAAGATTCCACTCTTGTTATATACCTGAAAGACAAAATAACAAGATTCCACTCTCATTATATACCTGAATTATAAGATAAAAAGATTCCACTCTATATATACCTGAATTACAAGATAACAATATTTCTCTCTGTATATACCTGATTTACAAGATAACAAGATTTCACTCTATATATACCTGAGTTTCAAGGTAACAAGATTCCACTCTTTATATAACTGAGTTTCAAGATAACAAGATTCCACTCTATATTCATCCGAGTTTCAATATAACAATATCCCATTTTATATATACCTGAATTACCGGTACATGATTACAAGATTCCAGTCTCTCTATATACCTGAATTACAAGATAACAATATTCCACTCTATATATACCTGAGTTTCAGATAACGAGATTCCACTCTATATATACCTGAGTTTCAGATAACAATATTCCACTCTATATTCATCCGAGTTTCAATATAACAATATCCCATTTTATATATACCTGAATTATCGGTACATGATTACAAGATTCCACTCTCTCTATATACCTGAATTACAAGATAACAATATTCCACTCTATATATACCTGAGTTTCAAGATAACGAGATTCCACTGTATTTTAATTTTGTACCCTATACACTACTTACTATTGTGGACGAGTTACTATTTGAAGTATGTACAGTAATGTAAACGTCTGATTACTGGTAGGATTTTATTTATTTTTACGATTACGAGTGAATATTATTTTACGGATACTAAATAAGTAACTATAATACAGGGTGAATACTCTTGACTTTGAATCCATGTATCGAGCCCTTTATTAAATATGTTAAAGCTGTCATCATAACTTTAAAACAAGTTTTGAATTAAAAAAAAAACTTACAATGCTTTTGAAACATCCCTGATTTATTATTCCACAGGCAGACATTTTTGTTAAATGTTATCAATAGAAATTTACTCAAAATTCCACTATAATAGGTGAGGCCACAGAACGACCGTTATTTCACACCTGTACTCCCAAAGCAAAACAATGGACAGATGACATGTAATCAAAACATACACTTTACTCAAATCATAAACATTTGGCATTATTTTTTACATCAAAGACTTCAATAATGATACGTAATAACTAGATTTTAAAATTAGTTTTAAATTTATTATTTAGTATCCGTAAAATAATATTCACTCGTAATCGTAAAAATAAATAAAATCCTACCAGTAATCTGCACCCTTTCATTATGTTGTTTACATAGCATCACACATTCTTGTGAACTCGGTAAAGTGAGTAGTCGGGTCATGCACACTTGACCAATGACAAGGTACCCCATCTCATATTTTTACAAAGATGACAACAAATAAAGGTTATAAGAGACTTGGCTGTGAAACATTGCTATCAAATTATTCGAAATGGATGCAAGTGGTCCTGTAAAACGAGCAGAGTGTTCAAATATATATTTCCGAGTTGACCTTGGTCTGACTTGATTCTACGTGAAAACATTCATATCATAACAGGTGGTCTGAGCTCCCGTTTGTTTATAATTTTATGATTTTCTCATGAGGAATTTGGAATTATGTCGGATATCCTCATATTTAAACTAATTAATTACATGCTTGTGAACTGTATATTAGTCGGCTAAATGTCCAGATAGAGTAAGTGTTGATATCAATATTTATTTTCGACATGCAGGTGAGTTATACTCAAACTTCATTACTTCACACATTTGTTCTATGCGACTGTAGTTAGACAATGACGACTGATTTTACAAACTCTCCTTTTATATCAGTTGTTGGGGCTTGTTTCTATTCAGAAAACTGAACAAATATGGTTACCAATGGAAGTAAAACACTGGGGATGTTTCAAACACTATCTTATTATTTTTTTATTTGATTAAATTGGTTTAAAAGTTGAGATAACAGCTTTAAGGAACAGTTATGTGTTTAAGAGTACAGTTATGGTTTAATTGTGGTTTGTTTATCTATATAATCAAAGACTTTTTTTTATATAAGTGACTTCCAAATAGCACATACATGTATTGAACATGCTAATATCATTATAACTCAACAAAGATAATCTGGCACATGTTAAAAACAAGATGAGTCTAAAAAAAATCAAAACAGGAATGACAGGTTTGTTTTAGGCAAAAGGTAATAAGAGCTACAGTAATACATGGAGTCATGTTGCACCTATGCACCCCTGATTTTGGGAAATGGACAGAAAACGATTGTTTTGATTTTAGACAGAACCCTGATGTTCCACTTTATCTTGGTCAACCTCTAGATGGTTCCTATGGATCATTATCAACATGCCATCTGATATGCCACTTTATACTGGTCGACCTCTACATGCCTCCTATGGATCATTATCAACATGCCATCTGATATGCCACTTTATCTTGGTTGACCTCTACATGGTTCCTATGGATCATTATCTACATGCAATCTGATATGCCACTTTATCTTGGTCGACCTCTACATGGTTCCTATGGATCATTATCAACATGCCATCTGATATGCCACTTTATCTTGGTCGACCTCTACATGGTTCCTATGGATCATTATCAACATGCCATCTGATATGCCACTTTATCTTGGTCGACCTCTACATGGCTCCTATGGATCATTATCAACATGCCATCTGATATGCCACTTTATCTTGGTAGACCTCTATATGGCTCCTATGGATCATTATCAACATGCTATCTGATATGCCACTTTATCTTGGTCGACCTCTACATGGCTCCTATGGATCATTATCAACATGCTATCTGATATGCCACTCTATCTTGGTTGACCTCTACATGGCTCCTATGGATCATTATCAACATGATATCTGATATGCCACTTTATCTTGGTCGACCTCTACATGTCTCCTATGGATCATTATCAACATGTACTTTATGTATAACATTACACATATGACACAACATTACATAAATAAAAAAGAACTTACACAAGTCGGTACTTTATCTGTCTTAGGAGTGCATTCAAATCTGCACAGGAATAATGCCACATACATCTGTATCTCTAACAATGCATACCACCTAAAAAAGATCAAAATCACATACAGGGGCTACTGTCTATGGTGTGAAGGCTGTATCTAACTTAAAGGAGGTAGAGTTTATATAACAAGGGTAGTTTATCTAACTTACTGGGGTAGAGTTTATCTAATATACAATACAGTAGGTAGGGTTTATGTAATATACAGTGGGTAGAATTTATCTAATATACAAGGGGTAGAATTTATCTAACTTATACATATGAAAGGAGTTTATCTAATACACAGTGGGTAGAATTTATCCAAATACAGGGATAGAGATCTAACATTATAACAGGGTTAGAGTTTATCTAACTTACAGGGGTAGAGTTTATCTAACATACAGGGGTTAGAGTTTATCTAACTTACAGTACACAGAGTTATCTAACTTACAAGGGTAGAGTTTATCTAACTTACAGGGGTAGAGTTTTGAATTATCTGACATACAGGGGTTAGAGTTTAACTTACAGGGGTAGAGTTTATCTAACTTACAAGGGTAGAGCTAATCTCAAATACAGGGGTACAGTTTATCTAACTTACAGGGGTAGAGTTTATCTAACTTACAGGGGTTAAAATTTATATAACTTATAGGGGTAGAGTTTATCTAACTTTAAAAGGTCAGAGTTTATCTAACTTACAGGATGTTGAGTTTACCTAACTTAAAAAGGGAGTTTATCTAGCTTACAAGAGGTAGAGTTTATCTAAATTACAAGAGGTATAGTTTATCTAACTTACAGGGGTAGAGTGTATCTAACCTACAGGGATATAGTTTCTCTAACATAAAAAGAGAGTTTATTTGACTTACAGGGATATAGTTTATCTAACTTACACATAATATAGGGGTAGAGTTTATCTAACTTGATCTACTTCAAAAATATGTGGTGATTCAATTTTCTTTTTCTGACCTTTTTAATGATTTGCTGTGATAGTAAATGTGGGTGCATTTGTTAATTTGTTAAATAAACTTGCCTCAAGAACAATTTATCTTTTTGTTTTTACAAATTATCTGAACTTACTGAATAAAATAGTTTGCATTTCTGTACAGTGTAATTTTCGTAGCCCAAGAAATTATCCTGACTTACCTGCCTGGACATTGGTATCTTCCACCGCCAAAGGCAACAAAGCCATCTAAAAACAAATTTTTGTCTAAATCTGCATCTTTCCATCTTTCCTAAAAGCAGAGGTGTTCAAACATGTTAGTTACATTTATATGCAAAGTGGTGAATATTTGAACAAGCACAGAGCATCTGATACTGATGACTCTATATGTGTTCCCTTCCTGTGAAACCCTTCCTGTGAAATGTGTTCCCTTCCTGTAATTAAAAGTAATAACACAAGAACAAGCACAGAGAGATGACTATATGTGTTCCCTGAAACCATAATTAAAAGTAACTATAATATGTGTTCCCTTCCTGTGAAACCATAATTAAAAGTAATAACACAAGAACAAGCACAGAGAGTACTGATGACTCTATATGTGTTCCCTTCCTGTGAAACCATAATTAAAAGTAATAACACAAGAACAAGCACAGACAATACTGATGACTCTATATATGTTCCCTTCCTGTGAAACCATAATTAAAAGTAATAACACAAGAACAAGCACAGAGAGTACTGATGACTCTATATATGTGTTCCCTTCCTGTGAAACCATAATTAAAAGTAATAACACAAGAACAAGCACAGACAATACTGATGACTCTATATGTGTTCCCTTCCTGTGAAACCATAATTAAAAGTAATAACACAAGAACAAGCACAGAGAGTACTGATGACTCTATATGTGTTCCCTTCCTGTGAAACCATAATTAAAAGTAATAACACAAGAACAAGCACAGAGAGTACTGATGACTCTATATGTGTTCCCTTCCTGTGAAACCATAATTAAAAGTAATAACACAAGAACAAGCACAGACAATACTGATGATGACTCTATAAAAGTATGTTCCCTTCCTGTGAAACCATAATTAAAAGTAATAACACAAGAACAAGCACAGAGAGTACTGATGACTCTATATGTGTTCCCTTCCTGTGAAACCATAATTAAAAGTAATAACACAAGAACAAGCACAGACAAGCACAAACAATACACATGACTCTATACTTATGTGTCTATAATGTGTTCCCTTCCTGTGAAACCATAATTAAAAGTAATAACACAAGAACAAGCACAGACAATACTGATGACTCTATATGTGTTCCCTTCCTGTGAAACCTGTGAAAACACAAGAACAAGCACAGAGAGTAATTAAAAGTAATAACACACAAGAACAAGCACAGAGAGTACTGATGACTCTATATGTGTTCCCTTCCTGTGAAACCATAATTAAAAGTAATAACACAAGAACAAGCACAGACAATACTGATGACTCTATATATGTTCCCTTCCTGTGAAACCATAATTAAAAGTAATAACACAAGAACAAGCACAGAGAGTACTGATGACTCTATATGTGTTCCCTTCCTGTGAAACCATAATTAAAAGTAATAACACAAGAACAAGCACAGACAATACTGATGACTCTATATGTGTTCCCTTCCTGTGAAACCATAATTAAAAGTAATAACACAAGAACAAGCACAGACAATACTGATGACTCTATATGTGTTCCCTTCACTGTGAAACCATAATTAAAAGTAATAACACAAGAACAAGCACAGACAATACTGATGACTCTATATGTGTTCCCTTCACTGTGAAACCATAATTAAAAGTAATAACACAAGAACAAGCACAGACAATACTGATGACTCTATATGTGTTCCCTTCACTGTGAAACCATAATTAAAAGTAATAACACAAGAACAAGCACAGACAATACTGATGACTCTATATGTGTTCCCTTCACTGTGTAAACCATAATTAAAAGTTAAAAGTAATAACACAAGAACAAGCACAGACAATACTGATGACTCTATATGTGTTCCCTTCACTGTGAAACCATAATTAAAAGTAATAACACAAGAACAAGCACAGAGAGTAAATACTGATGACTCAAGATGTTATGTTCCCTTCACTGTGAAACCATAATTAAAAGTAATAACACAAGAACAAGCACAGACAATACTGATGACTCTATATGTGTTTCCCCTTCCTGTGAAACCATAATTAAAAGTAATAACACAAGAACAAGCACAGACAATACTGATGACTCTATATGTGTTCCCTTCCTGTGAAACCATAATTAAAAGTAATAACACAAGAACAAGCACAGACAATACTGATGACTCTATATGTGTTCCCTTCCTGTGAAACCATAATTAAAAGTAATAACACAAGAACAAGCACAGACAGTACTGATGAATCTATATGTGTTCCCTTCCTGTGAAACCATAATTAAAAGTAATAACACAAGAACAAGCACAGAGAGTACTTATGAATCTATATGTGTTCCCTTCCTGTGAAACCATAATTAAAAGTAATAACACAAGAACAAGCACAGAGAGTACTTATGAATCTATATGTGTTCCCTTCCTGTGAAACCATAATTAAAAGTAATAACACAAGAACAAGCACAGAGAGTACTTATGAATCTATATGTGTTCCCTTCCTGTGAAACCATAATTAAAAGTAATAACACAAGAACAAGCACAGAGAGTACTGATGAATCTACATGTGTTCCCTTCCTGTGAAACCATAATTAAAAGTAATAACACAAGAAAATTTTCAAAAGTTGTCCTTCAAGTACATTGCAAAATATGGGTCAAAATTTACCTTTGATTACAAGTATATGATTACTAAACAGAATATCAGTGAAGTATGTGTTGTCAAGGGACCGTTTCAGAAAGCCTAACCCTGACAATTGGACAAGTAAATACACGTATATAATTTCTATACTTCAAACCTGGATATTTCATCAAATACTAGTTATTAATGGACAAGGCCACTGATACCTATTTTGATTACAACTAGATAATAGCCGTCAACAATTTTTTAGCCTCATCATAAATAGAGGAGTGAACCTGTTATGATGCAGGCTACCCAGGAAGAGACCACAGAAGGCCAAACAATTTCAATCAGCTGATTATTGATATAAAAAAATTCACAAAATCATGTTCTATATACATATATAGCCATTGTTATACAATAACTGGTTACTGGTCCTGAATAAAAAAAAAAAAAAAAATACAAAAAAAAAAAATGACAACACCTGGTTACTAATTTACAACATGGCACTCATAATGAAGACTTCATGGTTACTCAGATGTAATGAATTCCTTTTCAAGCAATTCAATTTCAATATTAGTCATAAATCCCTTCAATTCTATAAGCCAATTTCATTTACCACATGAAAATTTATCTATATCAAATTTGCATATGGATAACGTGTTATCGTTCAGTTGACTGGTTACTAGCTATATACCCCGGCACAGTGTTCACATGACAAAAAGTAGGTAATTTAGGGATTTCCGCTGATTGTTTTAAAAACCATCGTTGTGAAATGACATTTTTAAAGATTTTCTACATTCTACATGAATAAATTTTTGTAGTAAATTCTGTGCAGTTACGTATTGTAGAAGATAATTCATTTTACGTAAAATCAGTGGCGTAGGAAGCAAATAAAATGGGGGCATTTAAAAAAAAAATGTTTTCCCCGGTAAAAAATTTCAATGGGGTTAGGGTCAGGATTGGTGACATAAAATTTTACTTAATAAAAATGCCGTGCAACTGTTAAACAATGCATACCACACCAGAGGCAAACTGAGGAATGAAAGTTGTGGTTCAAATTAAGAATATCCAGGGAAAATTTTGTGAAATTTGTTAATAATTTTCTGACTTCTCAGAAAAATCAAAGGTTTTACACCTATTCCATAAAGTTTAGGGGTTGCACTGTTACCACGCTGGGACTGCCTGAATCCCTCCCTGGTCATTGCACATAATTTTAAGTGTTGGATTAATTTTGAGGCAATATTTTGTTCGTGGGTTGGGTTATATCGCCATGTACCAGATGCAAATGTTTTGTGTGACCACACATGTACTGGGTCGCGACCAGTTATCGTGATTTTTTGATTTTCATTTTTCCTTGACATTTTCTACATCTGGACACACAGAACACTGAAATTTGCTACATAAATTGTGTACTGCATGATAAACAAATTCTGATACATGAAAGCAAAAAGAAAGAAAAAAAAAAAAGAAAAACAATAGTTTGAGTATTTATTGCTGATTACAAAAACGAATTTTGTCTGTTTTTGTGGGAAGACTTTACGCTATACAATCTTGAGGACCACCTATATGTGACACAAGGGACAATTTTACAATTGAAACACAGGCTGCTGACATAAATAGCATTAACAAGAACACATGAGTGATATATTACTTAAATACATAATGTCAGTGGCCTGTGATTTGAAATCTGCCGCCGACAGTGACTACAAATAGGTCTATATGAAGTAGCCTATACTCTGGTTATGTAAACACTAAGCTAAAGTTTGTTCGTAGTCATTTGATCTTGCATATAAAATTACAATTTCCTATGTGAACAAAACGAAATTTGGAATTGGTCTAAAAACCAATCACATGTGACATATCAAATACAGCGAGTGTTAATAGATTGGTCTTTTTAAAATTAGACTGAGCTTTATGCTACCACAGTGCTTTACATTTATCTTTTATTTTAAAGTGCTTAAGATACAGCATAACACTTCCATCAGTGTTGACACTTTAGCATAGTACTTCTCAGCTATTTTATTTGAAATATATTTACAAATCTTAAGAATTGAGTCTAGTTTGCTGAAAAATTTTCAGTTTCAAAATTGCTTGCTATATGTAAAGCATGAAAATGTAGAATTTATAGTATGTTTCATTTGCTTCTGTAAAAGAAGGACTTTGGAGATACTATTCATTTTCTGAAAATCTGAGATGGATTCAAAACCACAAAAGCTTAGAAAGCACAAAATAAAACAAAAATGAAATAAATGTTAAAAAAAAGCTTTTGTTTGTTCAGAATTTATAAAAAAGTGAACTATATCAAAACTATTTTTATGAAAAGTTACTGAGGATAGATAAAACAAGAAATTTTGGCCGTGTGTGCAAGGTGACCATGAAAATGTCAAACTGATAGACAGACATAAGATGATGGCAATAACTCACCCAGCCCCCAGACAGCTTAATAGTGTAAAGCATTATGAAGTAGTAAACATTTAAAAACATACTTACACTAACTTTAAAAAAAATTTTCATTGACTTACTGGCAGGTACAAATCTGGATCTGGAAAATATTTCTCATTCCTGTGGGACCAGTACGGTGACAACATCAGTAAGTCACCTTCGGGTATCACTAAATCCTACAAAGATACATGAGTAAGTCACCTTCGGGTATCACTAAATCCTACAAAGATACATCAGTAAGTCACCTTCAGTTAACTTTTACAAAAAAATAAAACATAACACTTGACAACATCAGTAAGTCGCCTTCAGGTAACTCCTACAAACTACAAAGACTGAAAATATAACACTTGACAACATCTGAAAGTCACATTCAGTTAACTTCTACAAACATTAAAACATAACACTTGACAACATCAGTAAGTCACCTTCAGGTAACTCCTACAAACTACAAAGACTGAAAATATAACACTTGACAACATCTGAAAGTCACCTTCAGGTAACTTCTACAAACATTAAAACATAACACTTGACAACATCTGTAAGTCACCTTCAGGTAACTCCTACGAAGATTGAAAACATAACACTTGACAACATCTGAAAGTCACCTTCAGGTAACTCCTACGAAGATTGAAAACATAACAATTGACAACATCTGAAAGTCACCTTCAGGTAACTCCTACGAAGATTGAAAACATAACACTTGATAACATCTGTAAGTCACCTTCAGGTAACTCCTACAAAGATTGAAAACATAACACTTGACAACATCAGTAAGTCATCTTCAGGTAACTCCTACAAAGATTGAAAACATAACACTTGACTACATCAGTAAGTCATCTTCAGGTAACTCCTACAAACTACAAAGACTGAAAATATTAACATTTTGACACACATCTTAAAGTCACACTCATTATACTTGATTACAAACATCAAATTAAAACATAACAATTGACAACATCAGTAAGTCACCTTCAGGTAACTCCTACAAATGGAAAAGACTGAAAATATAACACTTGAAGGACAACAGTCTGAAAGTCACCTTCAGGTAACTTCTACAAACATATAAAACATAACACTTGACAAAACAATGTAAGTCACCTAACAGGTAACTCCTACAAAGATTGAAAACATAACACTTGACAACATAGGAATTTGAAAGTCACCTGTGGACAGGTAACTCCTTCCTTGGTAAGAATGAAAACATAACAATTGACAACATCTGAAAGTCACCTTCAGGAAACTCCTACGAAGATTGAAAACATAACACTTGATAACTATCTGTAAGTCACCTTCAGGTAACTCCTACAAAGAGTGAAAACATAACACTTGACAACATCAGTAAGACCACCTTCAGGACAAACTCCTACAGAAGACCTGAAAAGATAACTAACTTGAAGACAACATCAGTAAAGTCATCTTCAGGTAACTCCTTACACCAACTCACCTACAGAGACTGAAAAGAATCAACACTTAGATAACCATCTGTAAAGACACCTTCAGGTAGAAGACCACCTACAAAGATTGAAAACCTAAACACCTTGACAACATCTGTAAGTCACCTTCATGGTAACTCCTACAAAGACAATTGAAACTTAGAACACTTGATCCAACATCTGAAAGTCACCTTCAGGTACCACCTCACACGAAGATTGAAAACATAAACACTTGACAACATCAGTAAGTCACCTTCAGGTAACCACCTACAAAGATAAAAAAACATAACACTTGACCACATCTGTAAGTCACTTCAGGTAACCTCCTTACAAAGATTGAAAATATAACACTTGACCTAACATACTGACCAAGTCACCTTCAGGTAACTCCTACAAAGACAAAAACATAACACTTGACCAACATCTGAGAAGACCACCTTCATGGTAACCACCTACAAAGATCTCACTTGAAAACATAACACCTTGATAACATCTTAGAAGTCACCTTCAGGTAACTTCCTATCAGAAGATTGAAAACATAACAGGTGATCAACAACAGTAGGGTTCTACCTGTATAGTTAACTCCTACAAACTTTGAAAACATAACACACCTACAACACCTCACTGTAAGTCACCTTCAGGTAACTCCTACTAAAAAGATTAGAAACCATAACACCTTGACCACATCTCTAAAGTCACCTTCAGGTAAAGACTACGAACTTTGAAAACATAACACCTTGACCACATCAGTAAGTCACACTTCAGGTAACTCTTACAAACATCACCTAAAACCACCTCACTTGACAACATCCTACAAAGATTGAAAACATAACACTCACCTTACAACCTCATTAAGTCACCTCAACTAAAGACCAACTCACCTACAACCTCACTTTGAAAACCACACTTGACAACCTCACCTGTAAGTCACCTTCAGGCAACTCCTACAAAGATTGAAAACACACTTGACAACACCTGTAAGTCACCTTCAGGTAACGCCTACAAAGATTGAAAACACACTTGACAACATCATTAAGTCACTTAGTTCAATGCCATTATAAATGGACTGAACTTGTTGCGTGCACTTTGAATGGAGGAGGAATTAGCAAGTTGTGTCTATCACAGATGTTCACATAACATCACCTATTTCACTTCTCTACAGCTATTGTATATTTTGCCCACACACAAGTTTAGGGGTCAAGGGGCTCATTGTCTTGATTTGGAAGCCATCAAATGGAATGTGACAACAAAAATGGTTGAAAAATGGGAGAATTCTTTGAGGTGTGTATGGATGTGTGATGGAAAAGACTTGGAAAGTTAGATTTCACTGGAATTATCTTGAAGGACAAAACTTGTAGACTGTATTTTAGACCCCATTCCTTTTATTTTTTGGACAGATTTCATATGTGAGTTGTACTTTGGGCCACCATCAAAACAATGATATCTAAGGTAACAATACCTAAAGACCACCTTTCTTAGAAGACAAACCTCATCGCAACACAATTGAGTCCTGCTGTTTAAGTTAGAAATTTG
Organism: Atrina japonica; assembly: GCA_030159075.1. Lineage (NCBI taxonomy): Eukaryota > Metazoa > Mollusca > Bivalvia > Pterioida > Pinnidae > Atrina > Atrina japonica. The sequence goes on along the minus strand of BROG01000584.1, from coordinate 411,980 downwards.
AAAGTTCACTTGTGGACAAATGGTGGTATCTTCCTTGGTACACTGTAACCAGGTTCTGTCCTCCTCCAATAGAACCTTGCCACCAACCTTACAACTGAAAAAGTTGTTGAGTAAAACAAGAAATATCAGTAGAGCAAATACATAAACTTTGTAAAACATCAAGTGATAACAAAATACAGTGGAACCTTATCTAAAGACCACCTCACCTAAAGACAACCTCACTTAGAAGACCACCTCACCTAAAGACAACCTCACTTAGAAAACAACCTCACCTAAAGACAACCTCACTTAAAAATCTCACTTAAAAGACCATCTCACATAAAGACCAACTTTCTTAGAAGACCACCTCACTTAGAAGACCAACTCACCTACAGACCACCTCACCTAAAGATTATTAACTTGGAAGACCACCTCACCTAAAGACCATCTCACTTAGAAGACCACCTCACCTACAGTCCACCTCACATAAAGACCACCTTTCTTAGAAGACAACCTCACTTAGAAGACCAAATCACCTACAGTCCACCTCACCTAAAGACCACCTTTCTTAGAAGACAACCTCACTTAGAAGACCACCTCACCTACAGTCCACCTCACATAAAGACCACCTTTCTTAGAAGACAACCTCACTTAGAAGACCAAATCACCTACAGTCCACCTCACCTAAAGACCACCTTTCTTAGAAGACAACCTCACTTAGAAGACCACCTCACCTACAGACCACCTCACCTATAGACCACCTCACTTAGAAGACCACCTAACCTACAGACCACCTTGCTAATCAGACCACTTTATGTCAGTCAATTAGGTGATCTAACAGCAGGGTTCTACTGTATAGTTACATACAAACTTACATCAACAGAGAAAGTTTTGACAACTCTCCTTGTGATGATTCCTGTGGGGTGCATTCTAATGGCTTCTAATGAACACCATTTAAGGTAGGGAATTTTCTGTAAATCATCTTCTGTGATGATCAAGTTTTCATCTGCAAGTAGAAAATAGCATGTCATCAATTACAGTAATCGCTAACTCAACTTCAGGAATTTTCACCAGAATCATAAGTGATTTTTCATTATTGGTTTTAGACAAAAGGTTAATGGGTATAATATTTTATGATAGAAGTATTATACATTTACTATGATTACCAGTAGTAATGATAGGGCATCTAGGTGTCTTACTCAATTTTACATGCAAATATATACTATATATATATATATATATATATATATATTACAAAGTATTTAGCCATGTTTACACAATCACGCATTGTATAATATTCAGAAATGAAACATATTTCTGTAGTGTGTATGATAACAGAATAGTGTAACTGAATTGGTTGGATGCACTATATTGAAATGACGTCAGTGATTGATTCTGGCTCAGCATCTGTTTGATATCACCAGTGACGCAGTGTCTTACTCAATTTTACATGCAAATATATACTATATATATTTTATATATATATACTATATATATCGCTTATATATATATATATATATATATATATATATATTACAAAGTATTTAGCCATGTTTACACTCGCACGCATTGTATCAATATTCAGATGAAACCATACCCTATTTCATTTGCAGTGTGCGACTTAACAGAATAGTGTAACTGAATTGGTTGGATGCACTATATTGAAATGACGTCAGTGACTGATTCTGGCTGGGCATCTGTTTGATATCACCAGTGACGCTTATATGGAAATGATCAACATGAGGCCCACAGGTCCTTACAGAGCTCACCTAGCAAATCTGGTCAATTATGTAACTGATGTTTTTATTAAATTGCCTGTGACCTTGACATTTGATATGATGACCTTGAAACTTAGTCATAATGTTCCTAATTTTCTCATATATCTTTGTATACAAAAAATAAATCAGCTTATAGTTAATAAGCCATTGGTATAAAACCATACCCTATTTCATTTGTAGTGCCCACTTAAGGCTCGCTTATGAACAGATTTCAGTGTTATAGATAAAACCATACCCTATTTCATTTGCAGTGGCGACTTAAGGCTCGCTTATGAACAGATTTCAGTGTTATAGATAAAACCATACCCTATTTCATTTGTAGTGCCCACTTAAGGCTCGCTTATGAACAGATTTCAGTGTTATAGATAAAACCATACCCTATTTCATTTGCAGTGCCCACTTAAGGCTCGCTTATGAACAGATTTCAGTGTTATAGATAAAACCATACCCTATTTCATTTGTAGTGCCCACTTAAGACTCACTTATGAACAGATTTCAGTGTTATAGATATTGACTTAGTAATAGCTTAAACCAAATTTGAGAGAAATCTAATCACTGATTGTTGGCTCATGAAAAGATTTTTAAGCATGTACCAAGTTTTGACCCTTATTGCAGGCTTTCCAGCAGTCCTTGACAATATTTAAGAGCAATTTTTAGGGAGAAATTCAGGTATTTTTAGGGCTATGTTAAGAATTTTTAGGGATGAATCGAAACATTTTAGGGATGAAAGTACTGGTAGGTTGTATGCTAGATATTTTGAATGACCCATTAAACAATCATTATTTATCAAATTTGGTGTTTTGGGGTAAAAAAAATCATTTTTTGAACAGAAATCTGTGAAAAAAGCCACTCATAACCCATGTTGTTACCAAGGTATTTTTTTGGAGGGTATGTTTTTCAGAAAGCCTATCAAAAATGCTACAAATTGAGCTTTGTTACCAATCTCGCCACTTAGGAATTTTAGGGTAAAATCCATATAAAATAAACAAAAATTGCTGAAAATTGGAAATATACAATTAATCCTCCATTTAAGGTCTTTTTGTAATTAAAGTAATAATTGTATGGCAGATGACTTAAATGTTAAGGATGGGCATTATAAACAATTATTGTTTATTACAGTTGCTGTTTTGAGGTAAAAACCATGAAAAATCCTTCAGTCAGTTTTATCACAAAAGTCAACTATATAACTAACATATATATAATGTATAATTAATATTTTTCTAACATAACTCATCATCTTTTTTATAAGTTTTTGGCAAAACATATCCTCAAAATACACTTTGTTAAAACTGGGGTTTCTGCTTCAAAATTTGGGTTTAGACTCACAAACACCACATCTGACACACACTGATTGTTTATTATATCAATAGTCATCAATTAAAATATCTACTATATCATCATTTCTTGTATTGCAAAAAGACACCATAAATAAATGATTAATCCGGGTTTTCCAATTTTCAATGATTTTTGTCCATGTAAGTTTCACCCCAAAACTCCATAACCCCCATGGTTAGAATGATAACATGTTTCATTTTGTAGGAATTTTGATAAGCTTTCTGAGAAACATACCATCCAAAATACCCCTATGGTAAATATTAAAGTGAAATAACTTTCCACAGAATTCTGTTTAAAAATGGGTTTTTATCTTAAAACACCACGTTTAATATACAATGATTAATTAATAGGCCAATACATATTATTCCAGATACCTGTCATACAACAATTAAACTCATTGCAAAAAGCCATAATAAATGAAGGATTATTTGAGATTTTCCAATTTTCATCAATCTGTTTTACTATTTCATGGTTTTACCCTAAAACTCTTGAACACTCCAAGATCTAGAATGCTATTGTGTCTCATTTTGTAGCTTTTTTCATTAAGCTTTCTGACAAACATACCCTACAAAATATCCCTTGTAAAAGACTAAGGTTTTTAGTGGCCAACAGTCTATTAATTTTTTCACAGATTTCTGTTTTACAAATTGGTTCTTAGTCCCCATATTTGTAACATAATGATTGTACAGTATAATGTTCTAAGACTTCTTATTTAGATATATGTCATACAATCATCAAATTGCAAAAAAGTGGAAATATATGAAGAACTAATTGAGATTTCCCAGTTCTCAGTGATTTTTGTAATTTTTTTGTGATTTTGTCTCAAAACTCCTAAATGCCCTACAGGCTAGAGTGCTAACATGGCTCATTTTGTTGCATTTTTTGGTAAGCTTTCAGATAAACATACTCTCCAAAATCCCCTTTGATAAAAACTGAGGTTTTTAGTTGTCTAACTCTAGTCATGGTATGTTTACATAGATTTCTATTAAAGAATTTGGTGTTTTATCACTTACTACTTATAATTTGAGATATTTAGCAAACAACCATTACTTTCAATTCAAACAGAGGCCATAACTGAAGAAATAGTTGAGGTTTTCCAGTTTTCAGCAATTTTTATTTATTTTCATGGTTTTTACCTCAAAACACCAACTTAAATAAAACACATCATTGTTTATTGTGTCCATATACTTATCGTTTATGCAATTTGCCATACAATTATTACTCTTATTGCAAAAAAAAAAACTTAAATGAAGGATTATTTGTATATTTCCAATTTTCAGCATTTTCTGTTAATTTTCTATGGTTTTTACCCCAAAACCCCTAAGTGGTCAGATTGCTAACAAGCTCAATTTGTAGTTTTTTAATAGGCTTTCTGAAAAACATATCCTCCGAAAAACATCTTGGTAAAAACATGGGTTATAAGTGTCTTGTGGTATAATACTGTATTCACAGATTTCTATTTAAAAAATTGGTTTATTTTACCCCAAAACATAAAATTTGATGATTAATGTTTGTTAAATGGGTTGATACTTATTATTTAAGATATCTACTAACCAACCAGTACTTTCATTGCAAACAGAAACCATAATGAAGGATTTATTGAGGTTTTCCAATTTTCAATGATTTTTGTTAATTTCCTATGGTTTTTACACCAAAACTCCGAAATGCCCCAACGACCAGAGTGCTAACATGGTTCATTTTGTTGCATTGTTTATAAGCTTTCAGAAAATCATAACCTTCAAACTTCCTCCTGGGGGAAACATGGGTTATTGGTGGATCAATGACTATATCATCGCAACACCAAAATTCCAAAAATTTCTGTGGAATATTTTTTTAGGAAAATATTTGAGCACCTTTTTTCAGGAATTTCATACATTTGTAAGTTTTTTTTTAATTTTAAGACAAGCTCAAAAGTTTAGGAATTTCATGGCCACTGGAAAGCTGTTATTGGGACCTTATATGGGTAATAGCCCCCTTTTACTTGCAAACCTAAAGCTTCTTCCTAGGAGCAAGCTCCCTGCCAAATTTGGTTAAAATCTGATTGGTGGTTCTTGAGTAGAAGGTGTTGAAATGGAAAAGTTAACAGATGGACAATGACAATGGTCCATAGCAAAATCTCACTTGCTGTTATCAATATCAAAAGCACAAATTATACTAACCAGTTTTTCCCTTCACAAGGACTGAATCTAACTGCTTTTGTAGAACAGATAAAACTCTCTTATCATTCAGTATACATGACAAAGTCCAAAATGTTATCTGAAAAAAAAATCCATGTACCACTTTTAAGGTCTGAAATCAGAATTATACTATACACATAAATCAAGGTTCGAAATCACATCTTAATACTGAATTATTAGATGAAATGAAAGTTATCGTAATGATCAAGAGTACCTTCACTAAGATAAGAGATAAAAGAGTTCTTTGACACATCATGTTGCTACACAAGTTATATGTAGTTTGCAGAAGTACATGTGAGCAATTCACCTACTTTATGGTAGTTTTAACATTTCCCAATTTTAACTTATTCTGTCATCTTACTGGTGTTTCACCTCATTCTGTCTACTTACTGGTATTTCATCTTAATCTGTCTACTTACTGGTATTTCATCTTAATCTGTCTACTTACTGGTATTTCATCTTAATCTGTCTACTTACTGGTATTTCATCTTATCCTATCTACTTACTGGTATTTCATGTTATTCTGTCTACTTACTGGTATTTCATCTTAATCTGTCTACTTACTGGTATTTCATCTTAATCTGTCTACTTACTGGTATTTCACCTAATTCTGTTTACTTACTGGTATTTCATCTTATCCTGTCTACTTACTGGTATTTCATCTTATCCTGTCTACTTACTGGTATTTCATGTTAATCTGTCTACTTACTGGTATTTCAGCTCATTCTGTCTACTTACTGGTATTTCACCTCATTCTGTTTACTTACTGGTATTTCATCTTATCCTGTCTACTTACTGGTATTTCACCATACCCTGTCTACTTACTGGTATTTCACCTCATTCTGTCTTCTTACTAGTATTTCATCTTATCCTGTCTACTTACTGGTATTTCATCTTATCCTGTCTACTTACTGGTATTTCATCTTATCCTGTCTACTTACTGGTATTTCATCTTATCCTGTCTACTTACTGGTATTTCATGTTATTCTGTCTACTTACTGGTATTTCATCTTATCCTGTCTACTTACTGGTATTTCATCTTATCCTGTCTACTTACTGGTATTTCATCTTTTCCTGTCTACTTACTGGTATTTCATCTTATTCTGTCTACTTACTGGAATTTCATCTTATCCTGTCTACTTACTGGTATTTCATGTTATTCTTTCTACTTACTGGTATTTCACCATACCCTGTCTACTTACTGGTATTTCACCTCATTCTGTCTTCTTACTAGTATTTCATCTTATCCTGTCTACTTACTGGTATTTCATCTTATCCTGTCTACTTACTGGTATTTCATCTTATCCTGTCTACTTACTGGTATTTCATGTTATTCTGTCTACTTACTGGTATTTCATCTTATCCTGTCTACTTACTGGTATTTCATCTTATCCTGTCTACTTACTGGTATTTCATCTCATCCTGTCTACTTACTGGTATTTCATCTTTTCCTGTCTACTTACTGGTATTTCATGTTATTCTGTCTACTTACTGGTATTTCATCTTATCCTGTCTACTTACTGGTATTTCATCTTATCCTGTCTACTTACTGGTATTGCATTTGCCAAAGACGCCCACAGTAACAAGAGCCCATAATTTGGTGCATGAGGTTTGTCGACAATTGATATAAGAGTTTCCAGTAATGTCTGAAAAAGTAAAGAGTCAACAAAAGATTAGAATACAGTAACCATGGAAACACATGTATAATATTGTCAGATAGAGTGAGAGAGAGAGAGAGAGAGACATAGACAGAAAGACAGAGATAGAGAGGGACATAGAAAGACAAAGAAAAAGAATCACACACACACACACACACACACACACACACACACACACACACACACACAGATTCCAGTCTGCTTATCAGGACACTGGATATAACAAGATTCTGGTTATAAAGAGAACATTTCTTTTCTTGTACATATCTGATATTGCTTTATATCAATTTGAATTCCTACCACATGTATATCAGGGCTCTACAATAAGGTCTAGAATTGAAATTGGTTTTTTTTCAAATTTTTAATGTTTAGATTCTTCTAATAAAATTAGGCCAATTAAAAAATAGAATATTCACCAGATGAAAAAAATTAAAAACAACAACAACTTTAGAGACATTACAAAAATTGAAAACAAAATTAATATTCACCTTCTGTAGTGTCTAGAACTTGCCATTTTTAAAATTAAACTGTAAAACAAACCCTTGTTATTGGAAGCATGATCATGAGAAAATTGGATTGTTTGTTTGACTGCAGAATGTTTTTAAAGTGCTCTCAGTTTAAACTTGTCTTTAATTTCTTCTTAGAATTTTATCTGTCAAAATGTTTATTATCTACTTTGAAAGTTGATACAATTTCCAAAATGAGATAGTGCTCTTTATTTATTCGACATGTTTATTTGTGTGCAATAATCTTGTTTCGGATATTAAGCAACACATGACCTGTTCAAATCAAGATGGATTAACTAACTACATGTACTTAAAAATTACATAAAAACCTAAGACAATCAACAGATCTTTTCAAATAGTTTGCGTAAATTAGTAGGACATAGGACAGTGATCCTGTACATTTTGACCGATATTAATTCTGAATTATATAAGATTTTGATAAGTATCATAGCTCGTTCCTGGCTCCAATTATTTAGGTTCTCTTTGATATTTGGTATATATAGTTTGAATTCAAGGTCAACACACACACACACATATATACATACACACGCAAGGTCAAACACGCAGACACGCCACACAGCAATTGGCATATATACACCACCAGCAGTTGGACAAGAAAATAAATATTCATTATTTACTTTTGGACTTTGAGCATTTATTCCAACCACCAATATACCACTTTACAACATTCTACTTGTCCATTAATTTCTCATAGGCGACAAGCCTTTGAGCGATTATTTTTCAGAAGACCTCATGACTCTTTATTTGTACTTACTGTAACATTTGAATCGGAAGCCAATATCTACATCTATCTATGTTTATGCACAGGAAGATAATACTATGACAATGTTTGTCTGAGTAATTCAAGCTTCATTTTTAAATTAATGGACACACTTCACTTTTTAATTAGACTTTAATGGACACACTTCACTTTTTAATTAGACTTTAATGGACATACTTCACTTTTAAATAAGACCTTAATGGACATACTTCACTATTAAATTTGACCTTAATGGACATACTTCACTTTTAAATTAGACATTAATGGACACACTTCACTTTTTAATTAGATTTTAATGGACACACTTCACTTTTTAATTAGACATTAATGGACACACTTCACTTTTTAATTAGACCTTAATGGACACACTTCATTTTTTAATTAGACATTAATGGACACACTTCACTTTTTAATTAGACCTTAATGGACACACTTCACTTTAAAAACAGACCTTAATGGACACACTTCATTTTTAAATTAGACATTAATGGACACACTTCACTTTTAAATTAGACCTTAATGGACACACTTCACTTTTAAATTAGACATTAATGGACACACTTCACTTTTAAATTAGACCTTAATGGACACACTTCAATTTTTTAATTAGACCTTAATGGACACACTTCATTTTTTAATTAGACTTTAATGGACACACTTCACTTTTAAATTAGACATTAATGGACACACTTCACTTTTAAATTAGACCTTAATGGACACACTTCATTTTGTAATTAGACCTTAATGGACACACTTCATTTTTTAATTAGACCTTAATGGACACACTTCACTTTTTAATTAGACCTTAATTGACACACTTCAATTTTTTAATTAGACATTAATGGACACACTTCACTTTTTAATTAGACATTAATGGACACACTTCACTTTTAAATTAGACATTACTGGACAAACTTTAGTTCAGCTGAGGCTTGAAATAAAACATAAGTATTGTTGATTATTTCGTCAATTCGTCAACAAACAGAAAGGAAAATAAATATTTTCATCTCCAGTCATCAGAAAATATATTTATTTTTGTTTGTTTGTTTATTGTTGTTTAACATCCCACTCAAGAATATTTCACTCATATGGAGACGTCACCAAATGTTGGTGAAGGGCTTCAAATTTTGGCCTATGCTCGGCATTTACGTCCATTGAGCAGTTACGGTTCTTTAACGTGCCAACACCTACTGTGACAGGGGACCTCCAGTTTTTACTGTCTCATCCGAAAGACAGGAAACCAACCTGCCGCCAGCGGGACTCGAACTCGCGACCTTACGATCCAAAGTCAAGCGCGCTACCAACTGAGCCAGGCCGGCTCGAAAATATGTTTAAATTGTATATGTTAGATCATATGATAAAAACAATCTGTCACAAGTTTCCATTCATATCACATTGATGATTCTCGTGTTGGAATTTCCTGTTATTAAAAAAGAATTGGCAAACATCCTCTATACATAGAGTAAGTAATTGTAGATTTAAGAATACAGTTCACCACCCCCTCCCCCGCTATAACGACTCCCGTTACATGTATATATATATATCAGTACTGATGTTTATACAGGATGTGTAATTACATACCTGCTCTTGGTCTGTTGAAGTATAGTTCATGGATTTAATTACTTTGCTGAAAAGTTTCAGTAGATACTTTTTGGATTCTGACCAGGCTCTGAAAATGTGAATTAAATAGGTTACTGAATACAAGATATCAACCTACATAATCTTAGACTCCAAGTTTTTTTAAGTTTGTGTGTCTGTGGGTATTTTATTAGAGACAAGTCTTTTTAAAGGAGTTCTGGTTTGCAAAGCTACACATATTTGGACTAAAACTATATAGAATTGATTATTGCTCAAACGTTTTGCTTAAATTTCCTGGGAAAAAATTAGAATGTTTTTATCTCTTGTCCTACCAAATATTGAGAGATGTTGGCCACTATGGAATGCTTAACACAATTCATAACTATAAAACAACAAACAAAATTTTTGTTGACATCCACGGGGGAAAATACTTCTTATCAGACAGAAATATAAAAATGTCTTATTTTGATACAAAGTCCCACAACTGTAGCAAATATTGACCACAATCACTTTCTTATTGTATAGCAACATACAAATCCTGTCGAAATCTGCTGGGAAAAAGGTTATTTTATGGTGATGCCAAAAATAGATATTTTGACACATTCAAAGTCTCATAACTATAGCAAATTGGCTGTTGTTGACAATCATCAAACTCCCTTGAGATCTGAAGGAATTAAATCATAACTATAGCAAATAGTCATTTTTGACAAGCATCAAGCTCCCTCAAGATCTCAAGGATTTCACACTCCCTTGAGATCTGAAGGATGTAAATTATAACTATAGCAAATTAGCCGTTGTTGAAAAGTATCAAGCTCGCTCAAGATCTCAAGGATTTCACACTCCCTTGAGATCTGAAGGATGTAAATTATAACTATAGCAAATTAGCCGTTGTTGAAAAGTATCAAGCTCGCTCAAGATCTCAAGGATTTCAAACTGCCTTGAGATCTCAAGGATATAAAACATAACTATAGCAAATTAGCCTTTGTTGACACTCTTCAAGCTCCCTCGAGATCCCTAGGATTTAAAACTCCTTCGAGATCTGAAGATTATAAAACATAACTATAGCAAATTAGCCATTGTTGACAAGCATCAAGCTCCCTCAAGATCTCTAAGATTTCAAACTCCCTTGAGATCTGAAGGATGTAAATTAAAACTACAGCAAATTAGCTGTTGTTGACACTCTTCAAGCTCCCTTGAGATCTCTGGGATTTCAAACTCCCTCGAGATCTGAAGATTATAGCAAATTGTTGACAAGCATCAAGCTCCCTCAAGATCTCAAGGATTTCCAACTCCCTTGAGATCTCAATGATATAAAACATAACTATAGCAAATTAGCCGTTGTTGACACTCTTCAAGCTCCCTCGAGATCTCAAGGATATAAAATATAACAAGAGCAAATTGGCCGTTGTTGACAATCATCAAACTCCTTCCAGATATCGAGGATATAAAGCAGGTTACAAAATTTGGTTAAAATCTGCTGGAAATCTTATGAATGACAACACTGATACACGATAAAGTAATCCGTGTGTGTTATCCTTCTTTGCAGACCACATATATATGTAAAAAAGTCTTAACTTATGTTGCTTAGGTTGTAACTAACTATATCTAAATGGTTCTATAAATATGTGAAGGATAAATCACGTACAACTAACTCCTGACAAACCTGATAGTGAAAGGAGGAAGTCTGGCACCATACTCAAAATGTTCATCAAATCTCACAAAGTGCTTTTCTAGCACCTTGAACTCCTCCTGAAAGTAAAGGATCAAATAAGATTTAATTCCATGTTAACCTTCAAAGTTTCAGTACCTAGTATCAAATGCCAAACTTGACTTAATGGGACTAAATCATGTACCATGTGATAACCAATAACATTTGTGTGGTACTATTGAATGGTGATGGAACGTAATTCTATGTAATCTTCCCACTGAAATGACATTACCGCAGGATATCGCCTGCTAGCATCATTCCATCACTTTTCCATGGTGACTTTGACATTTACAGGTTTGTGTCCATTTATCAACATGACTGGTGTCCAGTTCCACAGGTTAGTTTTTATTGGTGGAGGAGAGATTCCAGCAATAAACCATAAGACTTCTGCAAGTAAACTGGAAAACTTTCTCACAAAGTCAGCTTAGGGTCCAGTGGGGTTCAAACCCACACTGACCAGAAGTGAGACACTTGATGGTTTAATGCGTAATACTCTAACCTCTCAAGCCATAGAGACCCCCCCAGTGATGAATTGCCAACATATATGTCAAACTCTGGATCAAATATAAAGCCAATCAAACCTAACCTTGTCAAAAACTGTACATACCTTATTATCAACAGGGAGCATTCCTTTTCCAAACAAGTTGTTTATGACAGCAGGATACATAGTCTCCCTGACAAGTTCAGACAAGTTGCCTGCACCTAAAACAGGAAAAAGGAAAGTAAAGAATTCTTCAGATACATTTGACATTGATCATACATACAGTATATTCTTGTGATATTTTGAAATAACTATCATGTGTCATTTTTATTATTACACCTCATTAATAAAACACAGTCAGGGATTGGTTGAGAGCCGTCACGTATCAGGGAGACTACACTTCATGTTTCCTTTGCGTGCATCATGTCTCCCTCGCATGCGTCATGTCTCCCTCACGTGTGTCATGTTTCCCTCAAGCGAAAACCCTTGCTGCTTATTTGACAGTCTTTATTGATTTTGTATTCGGTATAATAAACAAATTATTACCATGGGTGTAGGGAGACATGAAGATTTGTTTACCTGTTGCAAGTGATATTCCCCTGGGGCTTTGCCCTTGGGATATATGACTTGCCTTGGGTAAACAAATCCTGTTTCCCTACAAGCAGGGCAATAAATGTATACCGTTACTGTAACATTTTTGCAATATTTGACTTTCTTTTTTTGCTTAAGATTTTTGGTGAAATGCAAAAATAGTCTTTTTTCCACAAAAAACTTAAGACTGATTTATTTTACTAAAATTGAGTACCTTTGTTTACTTTTGTTAGGTAAAATATTGAGAGATGGAATTAATACAGAGATCTATACACAGTGGGAAACAAACATACATTACAGACTGCTATTGTTGCTGTTATTAAAGTATTTTCTAGTTTGAAATTTTCAGCAAAAGATACACGGAACAAACACAAAACAATTCAAACATTATGATACATGTATACAAATGTACATGTAGATTTTATGTATACTGTTTACAAACATTATGATACATGTATACAAATGTACATGTAGATTATATGTATACTGTTTACAAACATTATGATACATGTATACAAATGTACATGTAGATTTTATGTATACTGTTTACAAACATTATGATACATGTATACAAATGTATATGTAGATTATATGTATACTGTTTACAAACATTATGATACATGTATACAAATGTACATGTAGATTTTATGTATACTGTTTACAAACATTATGATACATGTATACAAATGTACATGTAGATTATATGTATACTGTTTACAAACCTTGTGAACCCATCTTTTGAAGCTGACACTCAAACTCATTTTGTAGACCTTCTATATATGTGACAAGCCGAGAGGATGCAAGCTTCCCTTTAACCATATCATGGATTTTTGTGTGGTGTAGAAAAAATGACCTTTCACTTACAGATGCTGAGGAAAATAAAATATACAAACAATTACAAGTATGCTAAATGTTTAGAAAGAAACTGCCAAAGATGATAAGGCCTAACTGAAGCAATTTGAATTTCAAGGTCAAAGGTGAATGTCAATGTAAAACAAGAAGGTCACTGTCAACTAAGTGTCATCATGTTCTTCCATCATGTGAAGTCACAGTGATACAGTTATCTCACAACAGAGCTATATATGTAACAGTTTAACCAAATTGTTGACACAGATAGTCAGTCATCATCATTTCATAGACCAGTATTAGCAATCAGGCCAATAAAACCACTCATGAAAATAAAGGGATGCGCATTTGAAAAAGGACAGCAGATACTGCTCCAGATATATAAATATGGCAGGAACAAATAGGTGTCAGATATTACACTCCTACCTGTACACATTTATGTAAAGTTACAAACCTTTCAAAAATTTGGAAAATTGCTGTTAGATATCCCAACAGTTATTCTGTAAACATTTGCATGTTGTTAATTATGTGAGATTCTTAGGCAAACCATATCCCTTTTTTTACATGATGTCACAATTTACTGTGAACAGTCCTGTACAGTCAGACCTCTTTATAGCGACCATCGTTAATCTGACAATTTCACCTACCAACAGGATTTTTCCGAGAACAAACGTACATAATGTTATTTACCGTCAATGTAACAAAATTTACGCGTCTGACACCGACAATGAAAATTCAGAACAAACATGCATTTTCAGTTGAAAAATCCCACGATACAACAACACAAACATACCCCATGAATAATAATTATCCGTTACATGTTTGGGTTGTTTACTGACATGATTAAGGATTAAGTGTTGAAACAAAGACCCGTTAACGACAATGTTTTCACAGTGCCTGAACATTTCTTTTGTTTTTTCATCAACAATATTACTTTAGTGATCGGATAAATGTCTGCATGTAATTAGTGTAAATAATAATGCCTGTTTAAATCCCTGAGCATCAACAGCTGGATACAGTATACAATAGCGATTGAAATGCGACAATCAAAACACGATGGTCCCAGGGTTAATTCAGATAAAGAATTGAAACAAACACATTAATATATAGTCAAAGAAGATGTTGTTAAAGGAAGTAATAAATGGTACTGTAATTACGATTATGCAGGCTCCAAATAAACTGTATTTCATCTACTGACCACCAATTATACATGTACAGAAATATATATTACAACAAAGGGCAATAACTCTGTGATGTTTCTTTATAAGAGCAAATTCATTACAATGAAAAAATCTCCAAGGGTTGTTAAGAGCCAGCCTGGATCAGTCAGTAGCGCGCTTGACTCTTGATCGTGAGTTCGAGTCCAGCTGGCAGAAGGTTGGTTTCCTGTCTTTCGAATGAGACAGTAAAAACCGAGGTCCTGTGTCACAATAGGGGTCGGTACGTTAAAGCGATATGAGCTGTCGTAGGTGAAAAACTTGACATACCCATTTTATGTGATATTCTATCTCCTATATATTCCAAAGAGACCATCTGATGGTTAGAATAACAAGTGCATGTGTAAAATTGCAACAATCTAGCCAAATGTATCTCGTAATATCAGTTATATTTTATCCACCATACTTTGCATTGCAAATTAACTTTTGGTAAATTTTTACAAAGATTACCATGATCAATAAACACGTGCTATTTGCGTTTATTTTCGTACATCATCATTTCATACCTAAATCAGGCAAAGCTTGTCTTTTTCGTCGTTTCAAAACATTCGTTTCTGAAATTGTCCATGTGCCGGGTATATCAGGTGATCTTGACCCATTTTAAACTCATCCCATCGCATTCTCGGCTTTATCTTTCTTGACACATATGATCATGAACTCCCAACTCCACTGGACTTGGCAGAACGATTTTAAAACATGAGGTATGCATACTTTTCACATTCTATTGTTTTGATTTTGTCAATGTCAGCATTCAGGGTAACATAAAAGATAGGGAAATATTTTTTTAGTGACCTGATATATTTATTCATATATTCATCCGATTTTCTGTAGGTATTTAAAATAGCGTTGAAAAGCAAGTATTTTACATAATACATGCACTTTCCAATAAAATTCACAATTCACAATAATTGTAAAACACATAAAAATCGGCCAACTTTAACATAGTCCGAGCGCATAATGGACTGAGATCCCCTGACAGATTATTTGATATGGGGAAAGAGTTTATCTGAAAGGTCATTGCATACGGAAATACAGCTGGATTTTTTAAGGTACGGGAAAACTTAAATTCTAATAAAACAAACAACATTGAAAAGACGATCTTTTACAAAGTTTTACGTGTTTGATAATGTATTTGAACACACATTTTATCATATTCTGGACTATATGTCAGGGGACAAAAATGATCATTGTGAAAGCTTATATCGCTTTAAAGAACCCTCAGTGCTCAATGGCAGTACATTTGTAAGTGCCTAGCATAGGACAAAATTTGAAGTCCTTCACTGGCATATGGTGACATCTCCATATGAGTGAAAGATTCTTGAGTGGGACGTTAAACAACAATAAACAAACAAACATCCATGGGTCGTTATAAAGAGGGTTCCCTGCATTAAGATAATTATTAGTGCAACTGTGAAACTGGTACGTAGGGGTAATTAATTTGAATAAATCTTAGTTGTGTATTTTGTGTAAATTTCCTCAATTATAGTATAATGTCATGACAACAATGATTTCATTTTAATGTTATCTCCAATGCAATCAAACCTGTGTTCGTCAGAAATTGGTAGATTTTAGCTAGATTGTCACTGTTAGGTCCTCCATGGTGGAGTTGTTGGAGCACATTGCTTTAAACTATGATATCTCTCACCTCTAGTACCTGTAAATGCAGGTTCGAACCCGAGCCCACCTGGAACCTAAGCTGAGTTTGTGAGAAAGCTCCCAGTTTACTTGCGGAGAGCTGGTGGTTCCTGGATACAATGAATCTGATTGATCATTTGTAAAGTTTGATAATCTATGTCCCTGTCAGTGTATTTACATGTCTACCATTAAAGTGTATTCCTCTGAATTTATCAATTTACTTTAGACCAAAATTTTGTGACGTCTGCTCATCAACACAAACCTTACCTACATTCTGGACAGGATCTTGAACAGCTTTCTGGAAATCAACATTTGTCGACTGGAAGAAATGATGATAATCTTTGGGGTCAGTCACAAAGGTCAAGCGCTCACCTGCCACGTAAAGAGTATATATTGAACCCAACTACAAAAAAATTAAAATTCATCTGATTACATTACATAATAATAAAACCAACATCCAGGTACAGTCAAACCTGTTTTCAGCAGCCATTTAAGGGAAGATGAAAAAGTGGCTGCATAAAACAGGTGGCCTTTAGTCCCAGGTTGATAAAAATCATAAGAACATTGGAGTCCATTATGCAGTGTATAGTACTACATACATATTCATATACCATTATGTGAGAGTTTGATGTTAATATGATCAGGTGTCATTTTTATTATTAACTACGAGAAACTTCAAAGGTTTAAAAGTTATAAAGACAAGCTAGAATACTGTAAATCACAGAGGCCTCCCACTGCATATATATATATCCAGATCAGAAAAATATAAGCATTCTTGCTTTAACATGATCAAGGTTTTTCCCATATACAGGCAACCCTTCCATAAAATTTAGATACATTTTGTTTGTTAATTGTTGTTTAAGGTCCCACTCAAGAATCTTTCACTCATGGAGACATCACCAAATGCCAGTGAAGGGCTTCAAATTTAGGTCTATGCTTGGCACTTGCCGCCACTGAGCAGTGAGGGTGCAGTGCTGACACTATACTGTGACACAGGACCTCGGTTTTTGCTGTCTCAATCCGATGGACAGGAAACAGACCTGCCGCCGGCTGGACTTGAACTCACGATCAAGAGTTGAGTTCACAACCGACTGAGCCAGGCCAGCTCAGATACATTTCTTAGATAAAAGTAGAATAGAGAGTGCTAATAAGAAGCTGATAGGGAAAAACAAAGTCTGGGTCAGTTTCTCCCACAAAAATTATCCAATAATGCTTATCAAACTTTATCAAGGTTTTGCCCATATACACCTTCCATATCAATTTGGTTGAAATCAGTTTAGAAATGAAGAATTGAGAGTGCTAAAGAAATTGATAGGAAAAACTATGTCAGGGTTCAGAAACTCCCACAAAAATCATCCAATGGTGCTTGTTTTTAAACTTGATTAAGGTTTTACCCATATACAAAATTGACAGTCAAGGGCAGTAACTCCAACAATAATCATCCCATAGTACTTGTTTTGGAACTTGCTGGTATTAGCCATATACACCTTCCATATCAGTATGGTTAAAATCTGTTGAGAAATGTTAAATTGAGAGGTTGACAGACAGACACATAGACGTAGTGAAAAATATGGAGTCCAGCATCATCTGATGCGAGACCCTTATAATTGTCTTATTCAAGTTATGGTAAAGAAATGAGGTGGACAGAGTACGTACAAATACTTTGTAGAATTATGGAATACTGTGTAGATGCATTATATCACAAATGAGTAACCATATATAATGACAATAAAAAAGTTACCACACATGAATGTTACCACATGAGTTACATGTATCACACATTCACACAGTAAAGTTACCATATGAGTTACCATATAAAATGTTATCACACATTCACACAGTAAAGTTACCATATGAGTTACCATATAAAATGTTATCACACATTCACACAGTAAAGTTACCACATGAGTTGCCATATAAAATGTTATCACACATTCACACAGTAAATTTACCACATGAGTTACCATATAAAATGTTATCACACATTCACACAGTAAAGTTACCATATGAGTTACCATATAAAATGTTATCACACATCCACACAGTAAAGTTACCATATGAGTTACCATATAAAATGTTATCACACATTCACACAGTAAAGTTACCATATGAGTTACCATATAAAATGTTATCACACATTCACACAGTAAAGTTACCATATGAGTTACCATATAAAATGTTATCACACATTCACACAGTAAAGTTACCACATGAGTTACCATATAATGTTATCACACATTCACACAGTAAAGTTACCACATGAGTTACCATATAAAATGTTATCACACATTCACACAGTAAAGTTACCATATGAGTTACCATATAAAATGTTATCACACATTCACACAGTAAAGTTACCACATGAGTTACCATATAAAATGTTATCACACATTCACACAGTAAAGTTACCATATGAGTTACCATATAAAATGTTATCACACATCCACACAGTAAAGTTACCATATGAGTTACTATAAAAAAATAATCACACACTCACACAAGAATATTACCACATGAGTTACCAGATAAAAAGTTGCCACACACACAGGAATGTTACCACATGAGTTACAAGATAAAAAGTTGCCACACACACAGGAATGTTACCACATGAGTTACCAGATAAAAAGTTACCACACACACAGGAATGTTACCACATGAGTTACCAGATAAAAAGTTGCCACACACACAGGAATGTTACCACATGAGTTACAAGATAAAAAGTTACCACACACACAGGAATATTACCACATGAGTTACAAGATAAAAAGTTACCACACACACAGGAATATTACCACATGAGTTACCAGATAAAAAGTTGCCACACACACAGGAATGTTACCACATGAGTTACAAGATAAAAAGTTACCACACACACAGGAATATTACCACATGAGTTACAAGATAAAAAGTTACCACACACACAGGAATATTACCACATGAGTTACCAGATAAAAAGTTGCCACACACACAGGAATGTTACCACATGAGTTACCAGATAAAAAGTTGCCACACACACAGGAATGTTACCACATGAGTTACCAGATAAAAAGTTACCACACACACAGGAATGTTACCACATGTGTTACAAGATAAAAAGTTACCACACACACAGGAATGTTACCACATGAGTTACCAGATAAAAAGTTGCCACACACACAGGAATGTTACCACATGAGTTGCCACACACACAGGAATGTTACCACTGGCACATAGATTTATAACATAGGAGAGTAACTGCACAAGTGGGTAACCACATGGGAGAGTCACCACGCAGAAGAGTTGCCACATAGGAGAGTTACCACACAGGAGAGTAACCACTTAGGAGAGTTACCTTATAAGAGAGTTACCACATAAAAGTTTCCACATACAGAGTAGTTACCACATAGGGGAGTTGCCACACAGAGGTGTTACCACATAGGAGAGTTGCCACATAGAAGAACTACCACATAGGAGGGTAGCTACATAGAGTTGCCACACAAGAGAGTTACTACATTATGCATAGGAGGGTAACTGCACATGAAGGTAACCACATAGCAGTTATAAAATAGGAGAGGTGCCACAAAGGTGAGTTATTACATAGGAGGATAACCACATAGGAGAGTTACCACATAGGAGAGTTATCACAAAGGATAGTTACCACATTGGAGAATAACTGGACAAGAGGATAACCTGCTAACCATACAGAGGAGTTACCACATATGGGAGTTAAAATATGGGAGAGTTACCACACAGTAGACTTACAACACAGGAGTGTTACCACAAAGGAAAGTTACCATATTGGGCCTGGGAGTTATCACATTGGAGAGAAACTGCACAAGAAGGTAACCACATTAGAGAATAACCATACAAAGGAGTTACCACATATAGGGGAGTTATCACACAGGACAGTTGCCATATAGGGCCTGGGAGTTATCACATTGGAGAGAAACTGCACAAGAAGGTAACCACATTAGAGAATAACCATACAAAGGAGTTACCACATATAGGGGAGTTATCACACAGGACAGTTGCCATATAGGGCCTGGGAGTTATCACATTGGAGAGAAACTGCACAAGAAGGTAACCACATTAGAGAATAACCATACAAAGGAGTTACCACATATATAGGGAGTTACACACACAGGAGAGTTGCCATATAGGGCCTGGGAGTTATCACATTGGAGAGAAACTGCACAAGAGGGTAACCACATTAGAGAATAACCATACAAAGGAGTTACCACATATAGGGGAGTTACCACATAGATATGGTTGTATTGGTAGTATTGTTGTTTAACGTCCCACTCAAGAATCTTTCACTCATATGGAGAGGTCACCAATGCCGGTGAAGGGCTTCAAATTTTGGCCTATGCTCGGCACTTACGGCCATTGTGCAGTGAGGGTTCTTAAATGTGCAACATCTACTGTGACACAGGATCTCGAGTTTTACTGTCTCATCTGAACGACAGAAATTTGACCTGCCACCAGCTGAACTTTAACTTAGGATCAAGAGTCGAGTGCACTACTGACTGAGCGTCACCACATAGAAGAGTTACAACATATAAATGTTGGAGAGTTTCCACAGGAGAATTACCACATAGAAGAGTTACCACACAGGAGAGTTTCCACATAGAAGAGTTACCACACTGGGAAGTTACCCCATAGGACAGTTACAAAGTACATGTAGGAAGGTTACCAGGCAGAAGAATAACCATATAGGAGAGTTGTCAAATAGGGAGTTAACAAATAATAGGGTAACCACATAGAAGAGTTACCCCACAGGAGAATAACAAGCATATAAAAGAGTTACCACATAGAGGTTACCACATAGGAGAATAACCAAATAGGGAAGTTACCACATTGAGGAGTTACCACATAGGAGAGTTGTCACATAGAATAGTCACATCATAGGAGGGTAAACACATAGGATAGTTACCTCATAGGTGAATTACCTTATTAGAGAGTTGCCATATAGAGGTTACAACATAGGAGAATTACCACATACAGGAGTTACCACTTAGGAGAGTTGCCACATGGGTGAGTTACCACATAGAGGAGTAACCACAAAGGAGTGTTACTAGGTTAAATAAAGGAGTTACCATATAGAGGAGTTACCACATAGAGCAGTTACCATATAGGGGAGTTACCATATTGAGGAGTTATAACATAGAGGAGTAACCACAAAGGAGTGTTACTAGGTTAAATAAAGGAGTTACTATATAGAGGAGTTACCACATAGAGCAGTTAACATATAGGGGAGTTACCACATTAAGGAGTTACTGCATTGAGGAGTTACCACATAAAGGAGTTACCAATACCATATAGGGGAGTTACCACATAGAGGAGTTACCAATACCATATAGGGGAGTTACCAATACCATATAGAGGAGTTACCAATACCATATACATGTAGAGGAGTTACCAATACCATATAGAGGAGTTACCAATACCATATAGAGGAGTTACCACATTGAGGAGTTACCACATAGAGCAGTTACCATATAGGAGAGTTACCACATTGAGGAGTTACTGCATTGAGGAGTTACCACATAGAGGAGTTACCAATACCATATAGGGGAGTTACCAATACCATATAGAGGAGTTACCAATACCATATAGAGGAGTTACCAATACCATATAAAGGAGTTACCACATAGAAAAGTTACCATATAGGGGAGTTACCACATTAAAGAGTTACTGCATTGAGGAGTTACCACATAGAGCAGTTACCAATACCATATAGAGGAGTAACCATATAGAGGAGTTACCACATTGAGGAGTTACCACATTGAGGAGTTACTGCATTGAGGAGTTACCATAGAGGAGTTACCACATAGAGGAGTTACCACATAGAGGAGTTACCACATTGAGGAGTTACCACATAGAGGAGTTACCACATAGAGGAGTTACCACATACAGGAGTTACCACATACAGGAGTTACCACATAGGGGAGTTACCATATAGAGGAGTTACCACATTGAGGAGTTACCACATAGAGGAGTTACCAATACCATATAGGGAGTTACCATATAGAGGAGTTACTGCATTGAGGAGTTACCACATAGAGGAGTTACTAATACCATATAGAGGAGTTACCACATAGAGTAGTTACCATATAGGGGAGTTACCACATTGAGGAGTTACCAATACCATATAGGGGAGTTACCACATAGAGCAGTTAACATATAGAGGAGTTACCACATTGAGGAGTTACTGCATTGAGGAGTTACCACAATGGAGAGTTACAATATACATGTAGGAGTTATCACATACTGACATAGGAAGGTTACCACATAGGCCTAGAGTAGACCTGTGTGCGCGTGGACAAGGCTAAACCCAAGGGGTGCTATATACAATTAAAGAAGTTTTAACAAAGTGACACTTCGTAGGCTCCAATGCTACTGATCAGTTCACTCTTGGTGTCCATACCAAAACTACTAGAACTCATTAGGACTACTCCATTATCAGACCCACCCTCTGTGATCACCGACTTACTTCTTTTCTCTTTTTCTCTATAAAATCAAGTGGACTAACACCAAATTCAAATGCACATCCTAACCAAGGGATCCATCCTGAATATATCCGCGGCCACGACTTGTTATGTTTTCCTTTATAAATTAAATAAAAAAGAATTAAAACAATTAACCCTAATGCTGGAGTAATCGAAAGTGGTTCAATCTCCATGTTGGTCGGAATGAATGAACTTTGGACAAGTAAACTATTCGAAAGGTAAAAAGATAATTAAACTGGTGTCCAAACTTATTTAATACAAATTTTTCAGGTGACCAAGCTACAAATATCGCTTTGGATTTTTTTATATATCAGTTTACCATATTTAAAATCCCGATGACTTCCGATAAAAAGAGTACCTGACAATGACCTTCACCCTAGACTTCGACGAGATCTGACAGATTCGTGGATTAAAAACCTTTAGCAAAATGTCGTACAAGACTTTACCGCTATTGTTCATTAACCTGGGAGGTGAAATGATTTACATTTTAGACCAACGTCTAAGAGCACAGAACATTCCAAATGAAAAATCCAGTAAAGGTAATGAAGAATCAATATAAAGAAAAGAACTCGTAGACTAGGCTACAGCGGTACATAGAATAAACGAAATGACACTCAATCACCGAAATGATAGGATATTAACCGAAATGACGCTGACATACACCGAAATGGAACTTGTTTAATAAACAATTTAATTTCTAAATGGAAATTTATGCTGTTTCTTGTGATTCTCATTAATGTTTCTCATTTATTTTCAGTTTACTTAGTTATGGTATCAAAGCTACCCTGTTATTTCGGTTAATACCCCATTTACTTAGTTATGGTATCAAAGCTACCCTGTTATTTCGGTTAATACCCCATCATTTCCGTCATTCTTGTTAATGAGCTGTCGGAGGAAATTCAGCATTATATTTTCTTCTCAGAAGTAACAATGTGCCCATATGCATATATATATACTGGTCAAGGACTAGTGGTCGGCTAGGACCAGTAGTCAGCTATGCCTATGGTGTGATTTCGTGTTTAGTATATACCACAACAAGATTTATTTCCTTTGGTTTGAGAAAAATACCCTATAACTGATGGTTGATGTAAAAAAAATCACAAAAACATGTTTTATATATAGGCGAAATTATATAACAGTTGACTACTGGTCCCAGCCAACTACTGATCCTTGACTAGTATGGTCTTTTAAGCTCAAATTAATCATGACCACCACAAATATGCAAAAATATTGTTTATACGTGTGTCATATCGGTGTGTTGTAGAGCCATTTTGGTGAATACATGTGGGTGTCATTTCGGTTGTTCTATGTACCCGGCTACAGTAGGCCTAGTCCGGTAAGGTGATTTACTGAAACAGATTTGAATTATCGAAACAAGGCTGAAACACACTTAAATTAGTAGAATGTATAGGATAGTTGATGGAAAGAATAAAAAGTTCTGGAAAGGGGCGTAACTCTTACATACCATATGTAAATATCCCTTATATACCCACAAATTAGTTTTTTATATACCCTAGGGTGCCCTTCTTTCCTTTAAATGCCTGTAAAATGCAAGTCCACAATTTGAACATCTGGGTTTGGGTCAGCTTAACTGCATTGTCACTACAGAGATTTAACACACATTGTGCCTAAGATCCATTCAGAACAAGTGAACTAAATACTTTATCTCTCAGCAGGTTTCAGATCCAATGTGTTTAATTTCATGCTTTAATTTTGATTTGCATTGGGTATCTTATGCATGGATTTTAATTTGCTCATTCATTTTTTATGCGTAAAATATGCAAATACGCAGCTTATCTGGCGCACTGATCCAGATGTTGACCGCGATCGCCATTGCTTAACCCTTTCAATATGATAGTGTCCTAAAACGCCCGCTAAATTTATTGTTCACTACTCACAATAAAATCCACGATTGCCTGGTAGAAGTACGACCACTGATTATGAGAACGTCGTTAAATGTCTTGTGTTTCTGCTTCAGTGGCTTCACTTTCAATTCAGGTTTTTTCCACTGTCAGTTTATGACCAAAAATCACAATTATAACAAGAGTTAGATGAGACTTTAGTCTCTATTATCACATGTACATGTAATTGATGCCGGTGAAAATAAGCAGGTCACAACAAATATAAAAGTGCAATTACATGTATTTGAAATCGGTGAATGAAAGTCCTTGAAAAATGGCTGCCGTTTATGCATCCAAGATTTCCCGAAGATGTTTAAGATATTTTCAACTCTGATTCCGAAAAAATGAGTTTTTAGTATCTGATTTGAATGATGATTCTGCATGTGAACAACATGTAAACCCTATTTCTACAGAAACAGAATCCGAGATACATGTAGATATCGATTACAGTTGATAATGTTGGTCCAACTTATAATTTGGATATTTTATCAAGTCACAAATGAGTGAGCATATTTTCATCCCCTTTTTCATGATGAGTATACAAGCAATTTTTTATATGAAATGCAAAGGAAAATTGTGTATACAATAAAATCTATGCTTGTATTTAGATTGTATTGATTTATTCAAGTTTTGCATTCAAAAGTTCTATTTGTACATTATTAAAATAAGATCATATTCTCAAAATTTCTCTCACAAATTTATTCATTCCACACCAATAAATTAAAACTGCAGACTGCACAGCAAAACAACATCGTGATGAAAATGTGCAACAGTGAGCAGACTGCAGAAAATGAAACTGTTATGTACAGTGTATAACGTCACTATGCAGTTGTGATGTTTCAGTATTGAAAGGGTTAAGATAAATTAATATCTCATATACTTCAGTACATGGATATAAACACAACCGTCCAGCCACAAAAGCTAGCTATTGGACTAGACAATCAATCTTCCTATATCCATGACTATTACAGAATACAGTACCAGTAAATACTGGAATTACTTCAAAATTCCAAAATCATTCTCTTTTAGTGGTATCAAGACATTTCGTACCCAAGACAAATCATACCCAATGAAATCGTACCTGTGTAATTTGGGTATGAACCACAGGCACTTGTGTTATGCAATCCCTGATAGTATTAACATCCCCATACTATCGAGTCTGCAAATTCTGCCCCGATTTTAAAGTGCACCTCAAACAGTATATACAACTTTTAAAAAATTGTTAGTTATGATGCATAAATGCTTTTTCAGAGATATTTAGCAGTAACTGAATCCCGTTTGCACACCTTTAAAATTCTCATGATTTACATTAGGTCTGCCATGTCATCAAAGGAAGAGGTCAGGCAGTATAGGGTGTGAAAGTCATCAGCCTACAGTATTACGAGTATAGCGAGATAACATATCGGCAGATTATTTAAAGCAGTTCTAAACATACATGTAGTCATGGTTAATTGGTGTGTTGTAGTGAGGTACGGAAATACATCTAAAACAGGTCACGCTGTTAAAAAATTTCCAAAGATAAAAAGATAACACAATTGAGAGCTAGATTTGTAAAATTGTTATTTTCAAATCTGTCTGGTTTCAGATGTAGCTTATGAAGGAACATCTAACAGTAGATTTTCACCTTTACATTCATACCTTTACATTAAAAAGTATTCAATATTATTAATACACATGTACTTGCATTTTCTGTCATATGATTAAATAATATTTTGTACCGATATTTTTAAATAGCTTAGGTATAAAAAATGGAATCCCCAAACAGTACAAATATCTTTTTATCAGTCATAGTTTTGCTTCATATTGAAGATAATTGATTATTACATTTTGTAACACATTATATAAAAAAAATGTATGGAAATAAAGTAAATAAATAAATAGATAAATAAATAAAACAAATTGAAAAATAAATAGAAAAATAAATAAATTAATTTATAAAACACCAAACAGTATATTTTTCTTTCAGAATTTTCGTAATTTCGGTTCAGAATATTTTATCTAGTTTACTATTGCATTTTCTTTCGTGTTATTTTAAAAAAAACATTCACAGAAATTAAAAGATTAAAAAATACTATGCAGTAAATTGTATCTCTAGTGTACAAAGATGTATTTGGGTATGTTTTTTTTAAGTTTTGAAGTAATACATTTTTGCATTTTTAGCTTGCCTGGACAAAAGTCAGAGAGATAATGTCATACCCCCCCCTCTCGCATTGTTGTTGTCGGCATTGTCGTTATCGACATCCTGTAGACAAAACATTGACCTGGCCTATAACTTTTTAACCACAAGGGACAGGGCTTTTTTATTTCAGATATAAATTTCTTATGATGAGAGCGTTCATTTGATACCTTGACTTTTGACCTAGTGACCTTGACCTAGGACTTTGACCTACTTTTCAAAAACTAATAACTTTAAATGAGATGTGGTTTGCTCTCGTTTAACGTGGTCTTAAAATATTCTCAGGTAATCTCCCTTGTTTTTAGCTGTTCTAAACTTGATCTGCCTATAGATCTAACCATCTACCTGTATATATACCCTAAACTTGATCTGCCTATAGATCTGACCATCTACCTGTATATATACCCTAAACTTGATCTGCCTATAGATCTGACTATCTACCTGTATATATACCTTAGTACAGTTCTAGAAAACACTAGATCAGGAATCAAGAAATGACCTTTCTAGTACATTCATGTTTGCAATGGAAATTTCCTATGGCTAAATATAGTAACATGATGACATAGTTAGACAGACCTTGAAACAAACAATAACAACTAATATTCCAGAAAGGTCCAGATGTACTAAGTTAAGCAAGTACACATAATAAGTAAACCAACATCTATCACTAAATAAACACTTTCTGTGTGATATAAACAATTACATGTAAAATCAAATACATATGTCAATCACATTTAAGTCACTCGGGACAAAGCATCTGCCAAAACATTGTCTTTTCCTTAATGTGATTAATAATAAGATCACATTCTGGTAACGATGAACTCCACCTGACCTTGTACATGTAAGTTTCTGATTCTTGTTTGACATTTTGTTAAGAAAGGTGAGAGTGATTGCTATATACAAGAATAGGATTCAAAATAATACTCAAATAAACATCAGAATGTTGTAGTGCCATCAACAAAGAAAGACAATTTTTCTCATTTGTAGAATCATTTTTTGGACTCTTTTGTCAGTTTCTTAGAAAAATAACAAATGACTATCTAAATTGTCACTTCCTTCTTAAAATCATCAACAGTAAGTTTAAACTGTTTTGAAAAGTCTGGAGCCGAAAGAACTGGACTAGTGACCTTAGGCCTAACATAACTTTGACCTACTTTGTGACCTAAATAATCTACAGTAGCATGACAAAATTCACTGTCAAATTTGCTGTAGCTAACTGTTGAATAAGGAATGCATAATCTTGAGATGGTCATCCCAGGTTTGACTATATGCATGCCTTGCAGTCCACTAGATCTTGAATAAGTGAATGAATCATGTTTTGGAATGTAGCTGGCACATTTTTCATCCCAAAGCCAAAGGCATAACTTTATATTGATACCTCAGGCGTCACAAAGGCTGATATTCGTAAGTTGGCTCTTTTTTTTTAATGGTACTTGCCAGTAGCCTTTGAGGAGATCAAATTTACTGACATACTTTGCACTGCCAATTTAATCGATACAGTCATCATGTTTTTACATTGCATTATCTATCAAAAGTAAGCAGGGATTTTCCTGGCATACAAATCTTGCACGATTGTCACAACAAAATAGAAAATGACACCTAAATAAAAATCAGTTGTTTCATTGTGGACGCAAGATAAACTCTTCATTTTCAATCAAAAGGGGTCAATTGGACTCTTTAATGAAAATTTCTAGGGAAAATCTAGGGTTTGTCAACATTTATCCATATTTTGAGACACTTAAAAATTGCATTTAAAATAAGTGAACTATGCTACGAAGAAAATTCTTTCCTGACCAGTACTGGTTTGTTATTCTTTGTGTTTTCTGATTGATTCATCCATCTGTTGATTTTGTTTTTAATTTGAGACAAGTTCTCGTAAAGCTGCAGGCACACAGCGTAATTGTTTAGAGTTTCTATAAACCTACAGCACATTTTAAGATCTATTGTAAATATTCATGTCCGTGAGCCTTTAGTTTAACTGTATGAAAATCAATATAGCACATAAGATTTGCCTTGTTTGTTGTTGGTTAACATTTATATCATGATTATTTGATCTCTGACTAAGTAAAATCAAATATAGAATCAAATGCTATGAACATTGGGCAGATTGATTGGTATCTATGTATTACATGTATAATCTCTTCTGATTCATTTGATACATGTACATTTGTATACACATCAGCTTATAATAGATTCCATGTATATAGAGTAAGACACTAAGGAATGCAGAAATTCAAACATACACATTTAGTCATTTAGACAAATCAAGGTAAACCATTCAGACACCACAAAGTAAAGCCATTTACAGACCACAAAATGTCAGAAATCATAACCCTTTTGATGTTATGCTAAATATATATATACATTTCTATTAATTATGTTGAAATTTGTATTTTTATACACCTGCCTTTAAGGTGGGTGTATATTGGCATCATCCTGTCTGTCCATTTGTCCGTCCGTTCATATATATACATCAACATTTAGCTTGTATGGAGATTTCTCAGCAAAATACTGAACAGATTTTATTGAAACTTTATACAAAACCATTGAAAATTGCAACAATTCTCGACACAAGTTGAATTTCAAGGTCATGGTATATATGCAAATGTAGGTCACCATTACTATTTTTTAAAATTTGGCTTGTCGGGGAACTTTTTAAGCAAAGTACTGCACAGATTTTATTGAAACTTTATACAGTTCTTCCTTGCAACAAGTTCTCGAGACAAGTTGAATTTCAAGGTCATGGTATGCAGATGTTTAATGTTTTTAGAAATTAAGCTTGTTCGGAGCTTTTTAAGCAAAGTACTAAACAGATTTTATTGAAACTGTATACAGTTGTTCCATGCAACAAGTTCTCAAGATGGCTTGAATTTCAAGGTCGTGGTATGCAAATGTAGGTCACCATTATTATTTTAGAAATCTTATATAACTTAATGTCAACGTTTTGCTTGTCTGGATTTTTCCAACAAACAGATTTTATTGAAACTTTATACAGTTGTAAATGTTCCTTGCATTAGTTCTCCAGATGAGTTGAATTTCAAGGTTGTGGTTTTTGAATGTAGGTCAACATTTCTGTTTTGCATGTAGACAATTTCTGAGTAATTTAATGAATGAATTTTGATAAAACTTCATACAATTTTTCCTTGCAGTAAGTTCTTGAGACAAATCAACATTTCAACTGAAGCAACCACAAGATGAAATTTTATTCTCTCATTTACTATAAGTATTATATGTCATTTGAAAGGGAATAAAATGACAAATAAGAAAATCCAAGAATTTGTATTGAATTCTTTATGTTACTAAAAGTGTTTGAAGAGTTAGCCCCCCTTCACGAAAATGCCATGATACTATAAAGACAAACAGCCACCTTCAGTGAAAATATTCATATCAATGACGTTATCGCGGGCGAATGAGTCATTTTTGTCAAACTCCAATGTCATGTCTTACATCATTCAATGTCATGTTTTCATGAATGGTATCAGGAAGAGGAGACCACTGAATATTGTAACACATATAACAGACTCTAGAAGTAGGGGAAAAATTGCTTTGAAAATAACACCTGTAAAACTCAATCATTTTTATGACGAAGGTTGAGGTTTTAACGAATTTACTGGGTACCATCGTGAACTTGAAAGACTCAACCATCTTTCCATCACGGTGGACACGTCCAAAAAGCTAAATTGTCATAGAATCAGTGAAACTAAACAATGCAACTTCTTATACGAAGTTGAATTTCAGACGTCAACAGCAGGAAAAATTGAAAAAATACACTCTATTTAAAACATTTTGGATGAAATAAATGCTATCAAGATAAAATACAGATATTTTTCTTTCAATTCCTTCTAAATAAACAAATATGAGAGATAAAATAAACATCCTACAAGAGTCAATTATAAAGTGTCACATAGCGTTTTTAAAAACATCAGTTAGCTTGTGGTTGCTAATCATTGTTTGTGTATGTAGGGCAACATTACTATTTTTCGATATCATACATAACTTTATGCCCAGTGTGGATTTTCGAATACAGGCATCTCCATGTATACACTTATACCTGTATATAATAAAATGTTATAATCACATACTTATCTTGTTGCAACTAACATTCATCTTTCACACCTCAATAGTGCAGGTTTAGTGTTAATTACTTCCTTCAAACAAATTGTGCATAGCTTTTCATGGTGAGCATATTATGTATCATTCACGGTACTCTTGTTAACAAATTTATATCATTGAGAATGAACAGGGGGTTACATGATTTGTATTTATAACCTGAACGATCACTCCTCTGTTATTTTGTGGTCTCTATTTAGACCACACAAAATAAAGCCATTTAGACTCGATAAAATAAAGCAATTTAGACTCCACAAAATAAAGCTTTTAGACATTACAAAATAAAGCCATTTAAACATTACAAAATAAAGCCATTAAAACTCCACAAAATTACAAAATGTAGACACCACAAAATAATGTCATTTAGACATTACAAAATAAAGCCATTTAGACCCCACAAAGTAAAGGCATTTACAAAATGTAGACCCCACAAAATAAAGCCATTAGATTCCACAAAAAAAGCCATTTGCAAAATGTAGACACCACAAAATAAAGCCATTTAGACACCACAAAATAAAGCAATTTAGGCACCATAAAATAAAGCCATTTAGACACCAAAAATTAAAGCCATTTAGACTCCACGAAATAAAGCCATTTAGACATTACAAAATAAAGCCATTTAGACATTACAAAATAAAGCCTTTTAAACACCATAAAATAAAGTTATTTAGACATTACAAAATAAAGCCATTTAGATGCCACAAAATAAAGCCATTTAGACTCCACAAAATAAAGCAATTTAGACATTACAAAATAAAGTCATTTAGACACCACAAAATAAAGCCATTTAGACTCCACAAAATAAAGCTATTTACTAATTTAGACACCACAAAATAAAGCCATTTAGAAAATAAAGCCATTTAAACACCACAAAATAAAGCCATTTAGACACCAAAAAATAAAGCCATTTAGACTCCATGAAATAAAGCCATTTAGACTCCAAGAAATAAAGCCATTTAGAAAATAAAGCCATTTAGACACTACAAAAAAGCCTTTTAAACACCATAAAATAAAGCTATTTAGACATTACAAAATAAAGCCATTTAGATGCCACAAAATAAAGTCATTTAGACACCACAAAATAAAGCCATTAAGACTCAACAAAATAAAGCCATTACAAAATAAACCATTTAGACTCCACAAAATAAAGCCAATTGACACTGAAATAAAGACACTTAGACACATTAGACCCAAACTACATGTATGTAATTTTGTTTTGGTGTTTAAATGTACGTTGATAGTTGATGTATTTTTTTGTCCAATCTATTGATCAGATACACATGCACATACAGACTTCCATTGTTTTTACCTGCATGAAATGGATTGTATCAATACACGACAACAGTATTGGAAGTCTGATAAAGGTCAGGGGAATTGATTTGTCCCCAAATCTATGTTGGCTTTGAAATTCATTAATGTTATTGCTAAAAGAGTAGGTTATTAGTTAAATATGAAATCAACTCTTTTTAATTGGCTTTGTTTGCTTTTACATGTATATCCATTATCAAGGTACATGTTGATTATTATCTGAATTATTGATTGCCTTATGGAACCATAGCTGTTTACGAGGCATTTATACTACACAACAATTTAACATGTGTATGGTGATTGGCACATTTATTGATGATGGCGGAGAAAATATGGCTATAGGAAAAGACAACTGACTGCATAAACTTACTAACCTTCACACATAATTAGCTACATGTACATGTAAATAGCTATTGTAGGGCTGGGATCAGCAATTGTCAAATATGATTCAGTGATATACTTTGGTTACAGGTCAGAGATTTATTACCCTATATACAGTTTCATTCCCAATGCAAAACAAAACAAAACAAACAAACAAAAAAACAAAATATATTTTTTCCCAAATTTGCAGTCAAAATTTCCTGATTGAAGTTAAATGACAATTGATTTGAATAGATTTATGTACTTTTTAACAGTTTTGCATATTTTTAGATTTCTCAAATGCTTGTGGAAAATCCCTGCAGGTTTCAGGCATCAGCCAGTTAGCAATGTAGACCACACTATAGAGTTTGTGATTTTTTACTTGGACTCTCCATATCATGATGATGTGATTGTTGACCTGGACTCTCCATATCATGATGATGTGATTGTTGACCTGGACTCTCTGTATCATGATGATGTGATTGTTGACCTGGACTCTCCATATCATGATGATGTGATTGTTGACCTGGACTCTCTGTATCACTATGATGTGATTGTTGACCTGGACTGTCTGTATCACGATGATGTGATTGTTGACCTAGACTCTCCATATCATGATGATGTGATTGTTGACCTGGACTCTCTGTATCACTATGATGTGATTGTTGACCTGGACTGTCTGTATCACGATGATGTGATTGTTGACCTAGACTCTCCATATCATGATGATGTGATTGTGACCTGGACTCTCCGTATCACTATGATATGATTGTTGAGCTGGACTCTCTGTATCATGATGATGTGATTGTTGACCTAGACTCTCTGTATCACGATGATGTGATTGTTGACCTGGACTGTCTGTATCACGATGATGTGATTGTTGACCTAGACTCTCCATATCATGATGATATGATTGTTGACCTGGACTCTCCGTATCATGATGATGTGATTGTTGACCTGGACTCTCTGTATCATGATGATGTGATTGTTGACCTGGACTGTCTGTATCACGATGATGTGATTGTTGACCTAGACTCTCCTTATCATGATGATGTGATTGCTGAGCGGGACTGTCTGTATCATGATGATGTGATTGTTGACCTGGACTCTCTGTATCATGATGATGTGATTGTTGACCTAGACTCTCCGTATCATGATGATGTGATTGTTGACCTGGATTCTCTGTATCATGATGATGTGATTGTTGACCTAGACTCTCCGTATCATGATGATGTGATTGTTGACCTGGACTCTCTGTATCATGATGATGTGATTGTTGACCTGGACTCTCTGTATCATGATGATGTGATTGTTCATTTACACTTGTATGATCTAACTGTAGGGGTTCATTTACAAGTATATGATCTTACTATAGGGGTTCATCAACACATGAATGATCTAACTGTAGGGGTTAATTTACACATGAATGATCTAACTGTAGGGGTTCATTTACAAGTATATGATCTTACTATAGGGGTTCATTAACACATGAATGATCTAACTGTAGGGTTAATTTACACATGAATGATCTAACTGTAGGGGTTCATTTACAAGTATATGATCTTACTATAGGGGTTCATTAACACATGAATGATCTAACTATAGGGGTTAATTTACACTTGTATGATCTAACTGTAGGGGTTCATTAACACATGAATGATCTAACTATAGGGGTTCATTTACAAGTATATGATCTTACTATAGGGGTTCATTTACAAGTATATGATCTAACTATAGGGGTTCATTAACACATGAATGATCTAACTGTAGGGGTTAATTTACACATGAATGATCTAACTGTAGGGGTTAATTTACACATGAATGATCTAACTATAGGGGTTCATTTACAAGTATATGATCTAACTATAGGGGTTCATTAACACATGAATGATCTAACTGTAGGGGTTCATTTACACTTTAGAAAAGCAAGCCTTCTAGGAATATAAATCTGTGACTTCTATAGTGTCATTATGCCATGACAATTACAGCCTTTAAAACATTTGATAAGATATTGAAAATAAATTTGTTATTATTAATGTCTAAATCTTATATTTAACAATTCAACAGTACATTTGTGACTGTAAAAATGATGTGATTTTTCTCTTACAGTTCTACATGATATTGTGTCAACAATGTTCCACAAAAGATTTATGGAGGAATTGTTTAAACCTCAGCCACTGTATTCCAAAAAAGCGATGAGGACCGTGTTTGACCGACTAGCACATGCATCTATTATGAGATTAAATGCTGCTAGTATGGACAAGGTGAATCATCTGATTTGTTGTCAGTATTTGGTTACATTTAGGCAAAATATGTGTAAGTGTGTTTGTCTGAAGATGTTGAGAGCCGGCCTGGCTCAGTCGGTAGCGCGCTCGACTCTGGATCGTGAGGTCGTGAGTTCGAGTCCCGCCAGTGACAGGTTGGTTTCCTGTCTTTCGGATGAGACAGTAAAAGCTGGAGGTCCCGTGTCACAGTAGGTGTTGGCATGTTAAAGAACCCTACTGCTCAATGGCCGTAAGTGCCGAGCATAGGCCAAAATTTTAAGCCCTTCACCGGCATTTGGTGAGTGTCCATATGAGTGAAATATTCTCGAGTGGGACGTTAAACAACAATAAACAAACAAACTGAAGATGTTGATGTCTGTACAAGTAGGTAAAAGAGAGATACGAGTTGTTTGCAGATAGAGTTATAGTGTTACTACCCTAACACAGCAGGGAAAACTGTGCCGTACTAATGTAAAATCTTTATCTTGGGATATCTGAACCTGAGTTAAGGAGTAAAAGGTCATGGTACAATGTATTTTATATCTTATGATACTTTCATGATATTTTTCTCTGAGATGTATGCTTAGCCCACATGGTATCTTGTTCTGAGATATATACTTGTAGTACTCTCATATCTTCTGAGATATGTGGTCCACTTTCATGATATTCTTCTCTGAGATGTATGGTTAGCCCACATGGTATCTTGTTCTGAGATATATACCTGTAATACTCTCATATCTTCTGAGATATATGTGATCTCCACTTTACATGATATTCTCAATACTGAGTAATAAAGAAGTATACTATCCAAATTGCGTAACTGTAGTTTTAGTGATCTCTCATAATCAAGGATTGTACCAATTTATGCTCATGATTGCGTATAAACATACCAGTAATAAAGAAGTATTTAGTGATCTCTAATATCAAGGATTCATTGAAATTATCAAGTTAAAATGACATGTAGTAATTAAACAGAGTAGATGATATTTATGAGTATAAGTTAAATTTTATGTAATTTATTTAATGGTCAATGTTATTTTCATTCTTATCCAGCTGTATGATCTGATGACCATGGCATTTAAATATCAAGTATCTTTGTGCCTGCGACCAAAAGATATAATCCTCATAACGCTGAATCACATGGATGCCATTCGTAACTTTGTAGAAGGACAATCCAACATAAGACAACAAGTTGACCATGTTTATAGACTCCTTATAGAGGTATGTACTCAAGTTATAGAGGTATGTACTCAATTTATAGAGGTATGTACTCATCTTATAGAGGTATGTACTCATCTTATAGAGGTATGTAATCATATCATATAGATGTATGTACACATCTTACAGAGGTATGTACTCATCTTATAAAAGTATATACTCATCCTATAGAGATATGTACTCATGTTACAGAGGTATGTACTCAACTTATACAGGTGTGTACTCATAGAGGTATGTTCTTATCTTATAGAGATATGTACTTAACTTATAGAGGTATGTACACATAGAGGTATGTACTCAACTTATAGAGGTATGTACTCATCTTGTAGAGGTATGTGCTAATTTTATACAGGTATGTATTCAACTTAGAGGTGTGTACTCATTTTATAGAGGAATGTACTCATAGAGATTTGTACTCATTTTTGTACATGTTTACTATTAGATAAATCAATTGGATTTGATATTATCAAATTGGAATGTATTAACTGTTAGATTGATGGTTATATATAAATAAGTTTAATGTCAAATTTGTCCATCCTTGCATATAATTATGAAGTCTGACCTATGTAATCTAGTTATTTGAGTTTTTCTTTTTAAATTTTCTATGTCCCAGAAATAAATATTAATTATATAGTTTTCTCACCTGTTTATCTATCTGTTTTACATTTTTTGACACATTTGGAGTGATACTAAATAGGGTTTGATAGGGTATTTCTTTGTTAAATGTTTCAAAAACATCAAAACTAAGGAGGAGGCTTTGTAGCATAAGAGCTTTTCAACTTTTAGTAACAGGCATTTGAATTAAGATTGCTACAAATACTTTTACATGTTATAGCTACAACAATCCATAGGTTATATACTTATCTGGGGGTTATTCTGGGGTTATGTCACACTTTGATAGATATACATGTACTACAGCGCCACGATAAACAATAGTAAATAAATATTGGAGCATTATGATAAACAATAGTAAATAAATATTGGAGCATTATGATAAACAATAGTAAAAAAAATATTGGAGCATCATGATAAACAATAGTAAATAAATATTGGAGCATCATGATAAACAATAGTAAATAAATATTGGAGCATTATGATAAACAATAGTAAATAAATATTGGAGCATTATGACAAACAATAGTAAATAAATATTGGAGCATTTTGACAAAAAATAGTAAATAAATATTGGAGCATTATGACAAACTGTAAATAAATATTGGAGCAGTATGATAAACAATAGTAAATAAATATTGGAGCATTATGATAAACAATAGTAAATAAATATTGGAGCATAATGATATCTAACAGATTAACTTTCTATTTTGTAGACATTTGGTTCTTTGTCCATGGGAGAATTCCAGCTAATACGACAGACACTGTTGAATTTTTTCCAAGATATGCACATAAGAGTAAGTAACATGCCAATACATGTTGTAAATATAGTATTATCCTGTTTTGAACATTTCTAGCCTACAGGTACATCCCTAAATATATCAGGAAAACATCAGTAATTTAGAAGTCATATTTACTTAAACCATGGATTTCAGATATACTGAGATTTTCTTTAAAAAAAACCTACATTTTACGTCCAATCTTTATAGATATACTCACTATTACATATTGTGTTTTTTAATTTACATGTTTGTAGAAGAAACAAAAGTATATCCGAACGTGTTCATTGAAAGATCATGTAATCATGTTAATGTGTGGTGAAAATATTGGGTGTTCACGGTTTCTTTATGATAATACAACGAACCCTCTTTATAATGACCATGTTCATTCGTTAGAGAAATTCTGCTATTGAATTAGCTCTTATTAAGAAAAACAACACAAAAGACACATTAATTGACTAAAAATAGAGATTGATGTTGTGATATGAAGCTGATAGATAGAAGAAAGTTTATTTGAATTCATCATAAACTTATAATTATGATACTGTTTATCCATTCCATTAAAACACATTCTTTGAACTTCTGACAACATCTTCCATTGGTTATATTTGTATCATCATATCTTGGGATTTATTTTACTCAAAATGCACATTTGTTTTGAATTTTTACTACTGATGTTTGAAGCTATGAATTCCATTACATCAAAGGTAAATAATATGTATATACATATGTTCTAAGAACTAGTGTACAATGTAGGTGAGTAAAATTGTCAAAATGACGATGTTCAGTATAAGAATGTCTGACTGTATACTTTATTAACAGAAAATTAATGGTTTTATTGAATAGTAACTTAGCATTATCTGCAGGTTATTTGCTGGTCGACATGAACATGCCAGACTTGAATGTGTCTACTATCAAAGATAAACAAGTGTAAAAATGTATAATGAATTACTGATATGGCATATCCTTCTGTAGGTTCTTCTGAATTTGTTATAGACAGATTTTTATGCCCCAGCCCGAAAAGTCCATCAGGGGCATCTAGTGTTTGGATCGTCTGTCTGTCTGTTTGTCTGTAATTATGTCCAGCTTACATATTAAGTGCAATATTTCAAGTTTGGATTGAGATACAGTAACCAAACTTAGACTGTAAGTTCATCTAAGGTTTGATCACACTTCACTGACATCACATGCCCTGGGGGTGGGGTGGGGTGAAAATGTAGTACATTGCAAAAAATTTTTGGGACCAGGGGCATTTGTGTTTCACATCTTGTTTTCTACTTTTATTACTTGTACTTGATATACAATAACAAATAAGAGCTATACAAACACATCAAAATCTTATATTCCTATATATTTTGTGGAAATCAGGTCAGGTCCAGTGTGGTATTCATATACAAATACATTGTAGTAAGTTTGAGTTAATCAATTGCAACTGAAAAAGTGCAAAACATGGGTTTCTCAAGCAATTTTCACAAAATAATGTGAAATTTCGGTTATGTCAAACTTGAATGTTTGATTATTTTATTATGTATTTCTTCTACTTTCATTCCGGATATTTCAAAATTTTTATCCCGAAATTTCACTTATCTCAAAATATTTTTCTGGTCCAAAGTATTGAAATATTACAGAATTGTCACTTGTTATCTCAAAGTTACAATCTGCGATCGAAGGTTTACATTTTGTACGCAAAAATCATTCTTAAAATTATTTGTTTACCTGCAAAACACGGAACAATTGACTTATGTTAACGAGTGAAGATCAAAGTGTAATTAATAATTGTTTAGGTCCAATTTGAATTAAGTATTACCCTGACTAGGTCTATTCATTCTCCAATAAGAAGAGAAAATTTGTGAATTGAAAATTTTGGTTATCTCGAATTTCGGATAGCTCGAAGTAAACGGGGTGGTCCTCTGAGTTTCCAGATAGCGAGATTCCACTGTCTATAGGAATTTCAGATTTTTTATGCCTGTGTTAATCTCTTTTTTGTTGTTGTATATCTAATTAATCTAAGTAATAAAAATAAACACAGCTACTGCCCCTTTAAAGTACTACATGTAGATGATTCTGTCAAAGTTGAAGTGTGAACAGGTCAATTCTGTTAGACTAATTAGAACAAAGAAGTATCTTGATGTAAACATTGCTGACAGCTTTAAAGGACTGTAAGTTACACAATATTCTCCTTACGCAAAAGAAAGAAATAGGGTCAGTGTCAAAAGTTTGTTGTTAAATTTATATCAAATATGCTAGCATAAATAAAATGTCACTTGTTTATGAGCACAGTGAGATATGCTAGCATAACTCGTAGATCAAATGTTAGTGAGCAGAGAGATATTATCATAACTTAAATGTCAAATCCTACAAATGTATATGAGCACAGTGAGATATGCTAGCATTACTTACATATCAAATCCTACAAATGTATATGAACACAGAGAGATATGCTAGCATTACTTACATATCAAATCCTACAAATGTATATGAACACACAGAGATATGCTAGCATTACTTACATATCAAATCCTACAAATGTATATGAGCACAGTGAGATATGCTAGCATTACTTACATGTCAAGTTTTTATGAACAGAGATATGCTAGCATAACAA
This sequence comes from Atrina japonica, assembly GCA_030159075.1. Lineage (NCBI taxonomy): Eukaryota > Metazoa > Mollusca > Bivalvia > Pterioida > Pinnidae > Atrina > Atrina japonica. The sequence continues at coordinate 371,889 of BROG01000584.1, read as the reverse complement.
TTCTAACAAATGTTTGTCAAATGTTTATGAGCAGAGGTATACTAGCATAACTAACAGGTCAAGTGTTTATGGACACAGATATGATAACATACATGTAAATAACATGTATAATGTTTATTAGCAGCGATATACTAGCATAACTAACAGGTCAAGTGTTTATGGACACAGATACGCTAACATACATGTAGATAACATGTATAATGTTTATGAGCAGCGATATACTAGCATAATGTTCAAGTGTTTATGGACACAGATACGCTAACATACATGTAGATAACATGTATAATGTTTATGTAGATAACATGTATAATGTTTATGAGCAGCGATATACTAGCATAATTTGCACATTAAGTAATATGCTAGCATAAATTGTATATGAGCAGAGGTCCACTAGCATAACTTGCACGTTAATTTTTTATGAACAGAGATATGCTGGTTTTTTTGTTAATTGTTCATTAGCAGATAAAGATACTAGCATATTTATCTTTCTGTAAAATAATTTTTGCACATTAATTTTCTCGTCAGTATAAATATAGATTTTATGAGCATGTAGAGCAGTAGAGAGCCTGTTATATTAATTTTTATCACCAATTTTTGCAGTTCAAGGTAATACTGATGCAGGTAAAAAATTAGAAATGATATTTGATTGATATTGATTGTAAACATATAACTATATAAAATTATATATCCATCACTGATTCAATTTTTGGTTTTTGTTTTTTGAATTTTTGCATTTGAAAGTGTATGAATTTTGAACTCATTTTGAAACTGATTTACATGATAATCTCCTTGCTAATTCATGTTATTAAGCTAAGTACTAAATTCTTTGTTGACTAAACTATGTTAAAATTAAACTTTAGATGAGTGGCCTCAAAGAATTGGGACTGGTCGATAATCAGAAACATACATCTTTTGTATGACCTAATGGCTTCTTCAGAGTATGGCATAAGGATTACTGATCTGACTTAGATATCAGAAGTACATGCTTGAGTATGGCATAAGGATTACCTGTCTGACTTTGACATTACGCATGTCAGTCTGATTATGTCGTCAATGTTACCTGTCTGACTTTGGCATTTGGAATACTTATAAAAAATTGATAGTGTGTTATTTCTGTGAAGTTAAATTTAGTATAATTAGCAGGGAGACCAATGTACGGCGTATCTTTATTTTTTTGTTGAGTTAAATACCAATTTTTCCTTTTTCGTGGTTACTTTTCTATACCTGGATTGCCTAAAAACACTTAATTTAATATGTTAGGATGCAATTCATCAAAACTTAATATGTTTTATCTGAAGATGAAATTTTTGGTGCTATATGATTTTTACTTTATTTCTATGTATATTCAGGTATGACATATATTTTATGTAATGATTTACATCAGATTACTGTCCTATTTCTACCCAGTATATACCCTTATATTTTATAATTTACATCAGATTACCGTCCTATTTCTAACCAGTATATACTCTTATATTTCATAATTTACATCAGATTACTGTCCTATTTCTACCCAATATATACCCTTATATTTGATGATTCTAACCAGTATATACTCAGTTTATTACATCAGATTACCTATTTTCTACCCTTGGTGTATATCATCAGTTTATTGTCATACTTTTATGTATATCCTACACCACAATGTTGTTCTACCTTTCTACCTGGTGTATACCCTTATATTTAATGATTTACATCAGATTATTGTCCTATATTTTACCTGGTGTATACCCCTTATATTTGATGATTTACATCAGATTATTGTCATACCTTTCTACCTGGTGTATACCCTTGTATTTTATGATTTACATCAGATTGTTGTCCTACATTCTACCTGGTGTATACCCCTTATATTTGATGATTTACATCAGATCATTGTCATACCATTCTACCTGGTGTATTGTCATACCTTTCTACATGGTGTATATCTTTATATTTTATGATTTACATCAGATTAATTTCCTATTGTCTACCCAATATATATTCTTATATTTTATGATTTACATCAGATTATTGTCCTACTGTCTACCTAATATATACCCTTATATTTAATGATTTACATCAGATCATTGCCATACCTTTCTACCTGGTGTATATCCTTATATTGTATGATTTACATCAGATCATTGCCATATATATTCTTATGATTTACATCTACCTGGTGTATATACCCTTATATTTAATGTATCAGATCATTGCCATACATCAGATCATTGCCATACCTTTCTACCTGGTTTATATTCTTATATTTTATGCCATACCTTTTACCTGGTGTATATCCTTATATTTTATGATTTACATCAGATCATTGTCATACCTTTCTACCAGGTGCATACCCTTATATTTTATGATTTACATCAGGTTGTTGTCATACCTTTCTACCTAGTGTATACCCCTATATTTTATGTGTATCACCCCTTTATACCTGGTGTATACCCCTGTATTTTATGATTTACATCAGATCATTGTCATACCTTTCTACCTAGTGTATACCCCTGGTTTTATGTCATATCATTTTCTACCCTAGTGTATACCCCTATATTTGATGATTTACATCAGGTCATTGTCATACCTTTCTACCTAGTGTTCTTATATTTTATGGTGTCAGATTGTCATACCTTTCTACCTAGTGTATACCCCTATATTTTATGATTTACATCAGGTCATTGTCATACCTTTCTACCTGGTGTATTGTCATACCTTTCTACCTAGTGTATACCCCTGTATTTTATGATTTACATCAGATCATTGTCATATCTTTCTACCTGGTGTATACCCCTGTATTTGATGATTTACATCAGATCATTGTCATACCTTTCTACCTAGTGTATACCCCTATATTTTATGATTTACATCAGATCATTGCCATACCTTTCTACCTGGTGTATACCCCTATATTTTATGATTAACATCAGATCATTGTCATACTTTTCTACCTGGTGTATACCCCTATATTTTATGATTAACATCAGATCATTGTCATACCTTTCTACCTGGTGTATTGATTTACATCAGATCATACCTTTCTACCTGGTGTATACCCCTATATTTTATGATTTACATCAGATCATTGCCATACCTTTCTACCAGGTGTATACCCCTATATTTTATGATTTACATCAGATCATTGTCATACTTTTCTACCTGGTGTATACCCCTATATTTTATACCTTTCTTATATACCCCATTTACATCAGATCATTGTCATATCTTTCTACCTGGTGTATGATTTACCCAGATTATTGTCATACCTTTCTACCTAGTTTATATTATTTATGATTAACATCAGATCATTGTCATACTTTTCTACCTAGTGTATACCCCTATATTTTATGATTTACATCAGATCATTGTCATACCTTTCTACCTGGTGTATACCCCTATATTTTATGATTTACATCAGATCATTGTCATATCTTTCTACCTGGTGTATACCCCTATATTTTATGATTTACATCAGATCATTGTCATACCTTTCTACCTAGTGTATACCCCTGTATTTTATGATTTACATCAGATCATTGTCATACCTTTCTACCTGGTGTATTGTCATACCTTTCTACCTAGTGTGTCATACCCCTATATTTTATGATTTACATCAGATCATTGTGATACCTTTCTACCTGGTGTATTGTCATACCTTTCTACCTAGTGTATACCCCTATATTTTATGATTTACATCAGATCATTGTCATACCTTTCTACCTGGTGTATTGTCATACCTTTCTACCTAGTGTATACCCCTATATTTTATGATTTACATCAGGTCATTGTCATACCTTTCTACCTGGTGTATTGTCATACCTTTCTACCTAGTGTATACCCCTATATTTTATGATTTACATCAGGTCATTGTCATACCTTTCTACCTAGTGTATACCCCTATATTTTTGTACAGATCATTGTCATACCTTTCTACCTAGTGTATACCCCTATATTTTATGATTTACATCAGATCATTGTCATACCTTTCTACCTGGTGTATTAATTTGTATTTACATCCATTGTCTACCTTTATTACCCCTGTATGATTTACATCAGATCATTGTCATATCTTTCTACCTGGTATATTGTCATACCTTTCTACCTGTGTATACCCCTATATTTTATGATTTACATCAGATCATTGTCATACCTTTCTACCTGGTGTATACCCCTGTATTTTATGATTTACATCTTATCATACAATGGTGCTGTAAATTTTTACCTTTACTTTGGATTGATGTTATATTGGCCTGAGTTTTTTTATCCTGCCTCACTTGCTGTTGAATGTTGCCATGGTAACAAAGGTTCTTTATCTTTCCTCATCTGCTGTGGACTGTTGCCATGGTACCATAACAAAGGTTCTTTATCCTACCTCATCTGTTGTAGACTGTTGCCATGGTAACCAAGGTTCTTTATCCAGCTTAACTTGCTGTGACATAGGACCCCAGATATAAGTCTTGTCTTTAAGACTTGTATCTCTCAGAGCTTACATTAAAATATGATGATTTATAATTAATATCAGTATTTTAACTAAATACATAAGAAATTTTGTATCTGCTTTTGTAACACATGATGTAATTAATTTCACGATTGCACCATGAAATAAGAGGATTCTCACAGAGGATTTCTGTATCATATATATATACACACACATGGTGTATCAAATCATTATAGCTGATTCTCAGAGTTTTGTCTAATTTCAATGTCAATTTCTACATTGTGATGTCATATACCAAAGGTCACTTTACACATGCCTAGTCATGTTTCATGTGTATGTTTGTATACAATATTCTCAGTCAACAAATTCCATTCATTCAGTTCAAATGCTTTTGATGTTAATTAAGCCAGATACATACCCATGTGACCTGTTCATTGATCTTACAATATTAATCTCATGAAGTTATCAATGTTTAAAGTTTAGTGTGGCATTCCAGGTATTTTTACAATTTTTATCATTATGAAGCAAGTTTTCAGGCATGATATGTATCAACTTTCAGTTGAATTATTAATCTGTTTTATTATTTCCCAATCCAATCCATTATCTTGTGAGATCAATTATACATGTGTAACCATGACAACTGCATGTAAAGTATAATATATCTCTGTTGATTGTGAAACATAGATTTGTGTTGTACAAAAATCATGTTTTATAGAATGTATGGTTAACTTTGAAAGGTTTTCTTATCCACTTTGTTACAGAATAAACAGAAAATGTCAGTACTCTAATACTTGCTCTGTGTCATATGAGATAGCATTTACTCCCATTACAGGCCATGTGAGATAGGATTCTCCAATGTGAGAAAGCCTCATGAGATCTGCCTTTCTCACATGTACATGTGACGGTATGAAAAAAATTAGGCCTGATAAGCAGGGCTTAATATTTCTTTTCTCACTTCTGATTTAAAAAAATCCTTTAATGGAGGAAAAATAATCCAGCATGAGTCAATCCATGTGGGATAGGGAATTCTCACTCTAGGGGTTGAACATTTCAGTCAGGGACAAGGCTCGTTCCTTGGGTGAGAATTCCCTATCCCACATGGGTACTCATAACAGATGGATTCATACAGCCTATATACACTTGCTGGATATATGTACATGTAAGATAAGGTCCTAAACAACTTGGTCTATATACACATACTAGATACATGTAAGATAAGGTCCTAAACAACTTGGTCTATATACACATACTAGATACATGTAAGATAAGGTCCTAAACAACTTGGTCTATATACACATACTAGATATATGTAAGATAAGGTCCTAAACAACTTGGTCTATATACACATACAAGATATATGTAAGATAAGGTCCTAAACAACTTGGTCTATATACACATACAAGATATATGTAAAATAAGGTCCTAAACAACTTGGTCTATATACACATACTAGATATATGTAAGATAAGGTCCTAAACAACTTGGTCTATATACACATATTAGATATATGTAAGATAAGGTCCTAAACAACTTGGTCTATATACACATATTAGATATATGTAAGATAAGGTCCTAAACAACTTGGTCTATATACACATATTAGATATATGTAAGATAAGGTCCTAAACAACTCGGTCTATATACACATACTAGATATATGTAAGATAAGGTCCTAAACAACTCGGTCTATATACACATACTAGATATATGTAAGATAAGGTCCTAAACAACTCGGTCTATATACACATATTCGATACATGTAAGATAAGGTCCTAAACAACTTGGTCTATATACACATACAAGATATATGTAAGATAAGGTCCTAAACAACTTGGTCTATATACACATACAAGATATATGTAAAATAAGGTCCTAAACAATTTGGTCTATATACACATACAAGATATATGTAAAATAAGGTCCTAAACAATTTGGTCTATATACACATACTAGATACATGTAAGATAAGGTCCTAAACAACTTGGTCTATATACACATACTAGATACATGTAAAATAAGGTCCTAAACAACTTGGTCTATATACACATACTAGATACATGTAAAATAAGGTCCTAAACAACTTGGTCTATATACACATACTAGATATATGTAAGATAAGGTCCTAAACAACTTGGTCTATATACACATACGAGATACATGTAAGATAAGGTCTTAAACAACTTGGTCTATATACACATACTAGATATATGTAAGATAAGGTCCTAAACAACTTGGTCTATATACACATACTAGATACATGTAAGATAAGGTCCTAAACAACTTGGTCTATATACACATACTAGATACATGTAAGATAAGGTCCTAAACAACTTGGTCTATATACACCTACTAGATACATGTAAGATAAGGTCCTAAACAACTTGGTCTATATACACCTACAAGATATATGTAAGATAAGGTCCTAAACAACTTGGTCTATATACACATACTAGATATATGTAAGATAAGGTCCTAAACAACTTGGTCTATATACACATACTAGATATATGTAAGATAAGGTCCTAAACAACTTGGTCTATCTACACATACAAGATATATGTAAGATAAGGTCCTAAACAACTTGGTCTATATACACATACTAGATATATGTAAGATAAGGTCCTAAACAACTTGGTCTATCTACACATACTAGATATATGTAAGATAAGGTCCTAAACAACTTGGTCTATCTACACATACTAGATATATGTAAGATAAGGTCCTAAACAACTTGGTCTATCTACACATACTAGATATATGTAAAATAAGGTCCTAAACAACTTGGTCTATCTACACATATTAGATATATGTAAAATAAGGTCCTAAACAACTTGGTCTATATACACATATTAGATATATGTAAAATAAGGTCCTAAACAACTTGGTCTATATACACATATTAGATATATGTAAAATAAGGTCCTAAACAACTTGGTCTATATACACATACTAGATATATTTAAGATCAGGTCCTAAACAACTTGGTCTATCTACACATACTAGATATATGTAAAATAAGGTCCTAAACAACTTGGTCTATATACACATACTAGATATATGTAAAATAAGGTCCTAAACTTGGTCTATCTACACATACTAGATATATTTAAGATAAGGTCCTAAACAACTTGGTCTATATACACATACTAAATGTATGGAAGGTCTTAAACAGCTCAGCCTAGATGTTCTCACTATGTAGCTATAGGGTTAAGTATTATTGCTTTTAGCACATTTACCATGCGTACTCTTGTAGTTTATATTGTTACACAATGTCCTCTACAGGTCTGGGAATGTTTGGTATAGAGAAATAACAGGAGATCAGTCATGGCTTCTAGCTTATACTTGTTACAGATAATAAAACCTAGATAGACACTCTACAGTGATGTCATAGCACTGGTCATGTCTTAGAGCTTTCTCCTTGTAATTGTTAGAGGCCTAGATAGACACTGCACAGTGATGTCATATCACTGGTCATGTCTTAGAGCTTTCTCCTTGTAATTGTTAGAGGCCTAGATAGACACTCTACAGTGATGTCATATCACTGGTCATGTCTTAGAGCTTTCTCCTTGTAATTGTTAGAGGCCTAGATAGACACTGCACAGTGATGTCATAGCACTGGTCATGTCTTAGAGCTTTCTCCTTGTAATTGTTAGAGGCCTAGATAGACACTCTACAGTGATGTCATATCACTGGTCATGTCTTAGAGCTTTCTCCTTGTAACTGTTAGAGGCCTAGATAGACACTCTACATTGATGTCATTGCACTAGTAAAGGCTTATAGCCCTGTACTTGTGAGGGATAAAACAGCACAGATAATTACTTTACAATGGTATATATGTACAGCTAAGATAAATACTTTACAATGGTATACATGTACATGTAGTAGCACAAGTCATGTCTTGTAGCACTGTAATTTACGGTTTATATCAGCCAAGACCAAAATTGTACCATGATGTAGTAACACTAGCCATGTCTTGTAGTTCTGTGCTTGCTACGGTTTTTATCAGTCAAGACCAAAAATGTACCATGATGTAGTAACACTAGCCATGTCTTGTAGTTCTGTGCTTGCTACGGTTTTTATCCCATGTCTTGTAGTTCTTTGCTTGCTACGGTTTTTATCAGTCAAGACCAAAAATGTACCATGATGTAGTAACACTAGCCATGTCTTGTAGTTCTGTGCATTTTACGGTTTATATCAGCCTAGGTAGACGATGTACCATGATGTAGTGGCACTAGTCATGTCTTGTAGTTCTGTGCTTTTTACGGTTTATATCAGCCTAGGTAGACGATGTACATGATGATGTGTGCTTTTTATGGTTTATATCAGCCTAGGCAGACGATGTACCATGATGTAGTGGCATAGTCATGTCTTGTAGTTCTGTGCTTTTTACGGTTTATATCAGTCAAGGTAGACGATGTACCGTGATGTAGTGGCACTAGTCATGTCTTGTAGTTCTGTGCTTTTTACGGTTTATATCAGTCAAGGTAGACGATGTACCATGATGTAGTGGCACTAGTCATGTCTTGTAGTTCTGTGCTTTTTACGGTTTATATCAGTCAAGGTAGATGATGTACCGTGATGTAGTGGCACTAGTCATGTCTTGTAGTTCTGTGCTTTTTACGGTTTATATCAGCCTAGGTAGACGATGTACCATGATGTAGTGGCACTAGTCATGTCTTGTAGTTCTGTGCTTGCTACGGTTTATATCACCCTAGGTAGACGATGTATCATGATGTAGTGGCACTAGTCATGTCTTGTAGTTCTGTGCTTTTTACGGTTTATATCAGCCTAGGTAGACGATGTACCATGATGTAGTGGCACTAGTCATGTCTTGTAGTTCTGTGCTTGCTACGGTTTATATCACCCTAGGTAGACGATGTATCATGATGTAGTGGCACTAGTCATGTCTTGTAGTTCTGTGCTTTTTACGGTTTATATCAGCCTAGGCAGACGATGTACCATGATGTAGTGGCATCAGTCATGTCTTGTAGTTCTGTGCTTTTTACGGTTGATATCATCCTAGGTAGACGATGTACGATGATATAGTAGAACTAGTCATGTATACTGGTAGTTTATATATGTAGTAGGCTGACAGAGGTGTTTGGTTTGCATTTTACACTAATTTTACTAATTTTGTAGGTTTCTATTTTCCTGAAAGACAAAGTACAGACCAACAATGGTAGATTTATATTACCTGTTGGAGGAGCTCTGCCATTTGGTACTAACACACCTGGGGAAATCAAGTGAGTACACGTGTTTGTGTGTAAGATTTAATCAGATATATAGTTTGTGCTAGTGTAGGCATATGTGTGTGTGTATATGTATATATATATATATATATATATATATATATATATATATATATATATATATATATATATATATACACACAGTAAAACCTGCTATAGCGGCCACCTCTATATAAGAATTACCTGTCTATAAAGGCCAGTTAAAGGCCATATATATGTGTGTGTGTGTGTGTGTGTGTGTGTGTGTGAGAGAGAGAGAGAAGAGGGAGAGAGATAGTTTTGAAGTTATATAGATAAAAGTTTTATAGGGGGCTAGCAATAGATCTATTGATTTTCACTAACTACAAGTAAATTTTAAAAATTTAAATTTCTGCATCTCATGTTGGTTCTGATGTTGGAATTAGGCCCTTAGGGGATGCTGACTGTGGAAAGAACCTAGAGAAAAATCCATGTGTAGAACTTGACCACCTCTATCCCATCTCACATACTTCTCTATTAAAACTGAGGACTAGACATGTGTAGGACTTGGCCACCTCTATCCTATCTAACATACTTCTCTATTAAAACTGAGGACTAGACATGTAAGGAACTCTATCCCAACTCACATAAAATTAAAACTGAGGACATGTGTGTAGGACTTGGCCACCTCTATCCTATCTAACATACTTCTCTATTAAAACTGAGGACTAGACATGTGTAGGACTTGGCCACCTCTATCCTATCTAACATACTTCTCTATTAAAACTTAGGACTAGACATGTGTAGGACTTGGCCACCTCTATCCCATCTCACATACTTCTCTATTAAAACTGAGGACTAGACATGTGTAGGACTTGGCCACCTCTATCCCATCTCACATACTTCTCTATTAAAACTGAGGACTAGACATGTATAGGAGTTAGCCATTGCTATTCCATCTCACATACTTCCTTATTGAACTGAGGATGACATGTATAGGAGTTGGCCCATGTTAATATATTTATTTTCACTTTCTATCAAGGTTATTCAATGCCAGTGGAAAAGTCACCAAAACTTCCGAGTTTCCACCTGGAAATACCTACATGCCTTCAGTACAGGAGGGTTCCCTGGATATCAAGGGAGACAGAATCACAAAGCTGGGAACCAATATGTAAGTCATTTCTTAGTGTCCCATATTTCATGGCAATTTATTTTGTATGTAAAGTAAAATCCTGTTTGATTTGTACACAGGTATTGTTAATTTTATAGTATTCACTGAAAAAACCCATTCTCATCCAGAAAATGGATTGGAATGACAAAGAACAGAAAATCTAATACAGATAATATATCTTATGTAAAAAAAATACTTGAGTATAAGTATTGTCTATTAAATGACTAATTACCTTTTACCAATTTCTTTGCTTTTTTCCCCAAGAATAAATTGTATTTTTGTTTTGGTGTTTTACTTCACAATTAACAATTTTTAGTTATGTGGTGTTGGCCAGTGAGAACACGGTTATAATTTCCTCGGGGAAAAAAGATCACCGGCAATGCACATGTAAACTTACAAACTTTCTCACAAAATCAGCTTACGTTCCAGAAGGGCTGATATCCTCACTGACTAGGCCAAATTATGTATGCTGTCAAAAATGTACATTACTAAGATTCTGTCAGCTGACTACTTTTGATAGGTACTGTACAGCAAGAAAGACATTACACTTAGATGTACACAAATCTGAAATAATTACTGTCTCTGAACAATGATAATAGAGTTGTACTTGTTGTACTTCCTGTTGGCCATGTTGTACAAGAGTCTGTTTGCCGTCACATAGAAACCTAAAATTCATGTTAAACTTTTTTTTTTTTTTTTTTTATAAACTCATCAGAATCAGTCATGTGATCGATCATAAGATTAATTGCGGAAATTTATATCCGGATTATTATCCTGACCTAACCAGACACATGATCTGTTATGGCGGTAGACACCTACGACAGCTCTCAGTAAATCATTTCAGAATTACAAACTTTTTTCTTATCCAATTCTTATCAATGAGCTAGTCATGGCATTTTTAAAATAAAATGAAATGAATTTGACTGTGTCAGGTGTATGTTACAGGTATATGGCTATTTACATGTCTGGTAAACCGTAAGTTTCTCAATGTATTTGTGTTGCTAGGCATAAGTTTTAACCAAGAGCTAATTTTTTTTAGTTATAATCTGTATTTCTGTATTGAATGTATGACTAAGTATTTTTGTATACATCTTTAGGATGTGGATCAGGTACTGACATTTACTACTTAATTTTTACATACAGCGATTACTTGTGCATCTTGCTAAAGCTTCCCTACTCATATGCTTGCTCAGTCAGAATTCAGCATTTGTTATTTATCACACTGCCTTAGATCATAATAAATCCACTCACATTGAGGATAAGACAGTGTTAGGGATTTTCCTGATGCAGAATCTTGCATTTATAATTCCCCAAAATTGCATCAGGACCCTCAAAAAACCCAAATCTGCATCAAAGTAGATATGCAGTTCAGTTAGCTTATTTCTTTTTTTTCTGTCGGTTCTTGTTTTTTGATATATTTGAAAGTGACCTAATGCACTGTCACACAAAAATGAGTAGATAACGTCCTAATTTGTTTGGAAATCACACGTTTAAGTCTTCATGGTCTAAACTGTCACCAAACACATAGTTTTGCATGCAGTCTATGTATTACCACTGTGTGCATGTAATAGAAGAAACCGTTTTGGACCAGATGTGAATTATGGAAATTTAATTTCATTACAGTAATGATGGTTCTTATATAAGTAAATGTATGGAATAACAATCATGATAATTATGAAAGAAAAATATTAGGACTTGTATCAACTTGGAAGTTTTGGCTCTCGAGCCACTGTGAGTCACCTGTATAAGTAAATGTATTGAGTAATAATCATGAAAATGATCATAATAAAAAAGAAAAGATAAAATTTGATGAGTGTACAGGTAAACATTTAAGATGTAAATAATTATATAATTAAACACAGATTTTCAAATGATCTGATGTAAAGTAATTTCTATATATAAAATTAATTTATAATAAACCCGCAACCCCTCATTAGGAATCGAGCACTCTACCATGGAGCCACAATGACTCTCATAAAAATATTTGATATTTCAATGTGGTAATGGACTATAGCATGTTTAAGTTGAAAAACTGAGTTAAATTTCTGTTGTGTATTGATTATTCTTCTTGGAAACATTTCACAGTAAGGACTAAATATGAAATGAAGGAATTTTTGTCTTCTAAGTTTGCAAGTCAGAAGTCAACAACCCATATGTAGACTTGATATGCATCTGTGATGAATTAATAAACTAGTTTCACTGTATTTGAAATTCACTAATTAATATTACTTAATTGCAAAAATTGTTTTACTATGACATGGATATTATTTGAATAAGTTATATTTACTTGTTTTATCAAATAGATTTTTGAAAGTTTTTTTAATTCAATATTAACAAATTAACAGAATTTCTACTGCTATCAGTTGTTGGATAGACAACATACCTAACATTTTTCATTAACAATATAACTGGTGTATTTTGTGCTTGATCTGATATCTAGCTTAGGTCACCAGAGCTAAAGCTCATGGCGACCTATTGCTATTGTCTGTTTAAACCAAACATGGTAGGAAAGTATCCCCATATGAGGCCACATAATGTTTCCAAATAAAAAAGGCTAGAACCCATAGGTGCCTCCAAAAGTGGCCAAAAATAATAAAACTTGATTCATCTTTAAAAATTATTTCATGAAACAATTATTGTAGGTCAATATCTACAAAGTTCGTGTTTGTAAATGAGCCACTAGGGGGCACTTCAAATGCCATAGGGTACAGTTTTGTACAAATGGTTAATTAACTCAAAACTGATAAACTTTTTTATACCAAGATTTATGACAGAATTTCTGGGATCATTGTGACAAAGTTCCATGGTCATGGGGTCAAAGGTCAAGGTTACAAACACCAAAGTAAATGGAAAATATCTGTTTTTCTTAAAGTTTAAATATTCTTGACTTCTTCTCAAGAACCAATGAGCATCGTAGTTTTGTGACTACTTTCAGTATTTCTGTACGGTATTATGCCTGCTCAAGCTGCTATATAGACTGATGTATCATGTGATCATACAATGGATTATGATGTACCTCATGAATATTCATGATTACAAGCTACTTTCACTTTTATCTGTCACTATCTGACGCTAATCGTAAATTTCCTCTGCCGCTGATTCCTGTATAAATGACTTGTTACTGACTTTCATCCTCATCTTGTATATCTTTATAACATAGGCCTTAAGCAGATATGTAGCAGAAATCTCTGTCATGCCAAGTACCCTATCCCTCGAGTACCCTATCCTCATACCTTTACATGGACATTTTTGTGTCTTCCAGCTGGTAAAGCTTTGGGAATGATCGCTACTATATTTAGCATCATTGGCAGTGTTCTACACCAATATTACAATTTTAACTACTGATTATATAGTGTATAGTGCATGCTATGTATAATTTTGAAAAAGGGCGGGCATGTTGATATTATGATCTAGAGGATAACATTTGTAGGTCCAGCATGTTAATATTTTGTAACATTTGTAAGGTTAGTCTGTATAGTAGTATGATGATCTGGAGGATAACATTTGTAGGTCCAGCATGTTGATATTTTGTAACATTTGTAAGGCTAGTATGTATAGTAATATGATGATCTAGAGGATAACATTTGTAGGTCCAGCATGTTAATATTTTGTAACATTTGTAAGGTTAGTATGTATAGTGTTATGATGATCTAGAGGATAACATTTGTAGGTCCAGCATGTTAATATTTTGTAACATTTGTAAGGTTAGTATGTATAGTAGTATGATGATCTGGAGGATAACATTTGTAGGTCCAGCATGTTGATATTTTGTAACATTTGTAAGGCTAGTATGTATAGTAATATGATGATCTAGAGGATAACATTTGTAGGTCCAGCATGTTAATATTTTGTAACATTTGTAAGGTTAGTATGTATAGTAGTATGATGATCTGGAGGATAACATTTGTAGGTCCAGCATGTTGATATTTTGTAACATTTGTAAGGCTAGTATGTATAGTTATATGATGATCTGGAGGATAACATTTGTAGGCCCGCATGTTGATATTTTGTAACATTTGTAAGGCTAGTATGTATAGTAATATGATGATCTGGAGGATAACATTTGTAGGCCCGCATGTTAATATTTTGTAACATTTGTAAGGTTAGTATGTATAGTAATATGATGATCTGGAGGATAACATTTGTAGGTCCAGCATGTTAATATTTTGTAACATTTGTAAGGTTAGTATGTATAGTAGTATGATGATCTGGAGGATAACATTTGTAGGCCTGCATGTTGATATTTTGTAATATTTGTAAGGCTAGTATGTATAGTAATATGATGATCTAGAGGATAACATTTGTAGGTCCGCATGTTAATATTTTGTAACATTTGTAAGGTTAGTATGTATAGTAATATGATGATCTGGAGGATAACATTTGTAGGCCCGCATGTTAATATTTTGTAACATTTGTAAGGTTAGTATGTATAGTAATATGATGATCTGGAGGATAACATTTGTAGGTCCAGCATGTTGATATTTTGTAACATTTGTAAGGCTATTATGTATAGTAATATGATGATCTAGAGGATAACATTTGTAGGCCCGCATGTTAATATTTTGTAACATTTGTAAGGCTAGTATGTATAGTGTTATGATGATCTAGAGGATAACATTTGTACAAATGTAGGTCCAGCATGTTGATATCATGATCTGGAGGATAACATTTGTAGGTCCAGCATGTTGATATTTTGTAACATTCATAAGGCTAGTATGTATAGTAGTATAATGATCTAGAGGATAACATTTGTAGGCCCAGCATGTTAATATTTTGTAACATTTGTAAGGCTAGTATGTATAGTAATATGATGATTTGGAGGATAACATATTGCTGAACAGCAGATAATCAAATATACAAGCCAGTAGAACTAGGTCAATAAACCACATGTTATATCATAATGGTAAACAACATATATGGCAGCCAGTAGAACTAGGTCAATAAACCACATGTTATATCATAATGGTAAACAACATATATGGCAGTCAGCAGAACTAGGTCAATAAACCACATGTTAGATTGTATAATTGTTAAACATCAGATGTGTTAGTCAGCAGTACCATTAATGTCAATTAACTACATTTTATGTCATATATATTGTCTGGCCATATATGGAAGCCAATTCTGACCAGACGTGAAGTTACAGATATACACAATTTTCAAAGTAATTTTTTATAATTTCTAATTGATAGAATTTTATAGAATGTTTTACATCTTATTCAGTACACATTGAAGTACCTTTTACAATCAAAATCATTTCTGTTGCAAATAGATTGACCTTAAATCCTATTTTGACAAGCCTAATTTGTCTATTATCCACATATATGTTGGATCATAGAGTTAAACAACTGAATCATGGGCAGCATGTCAATAAAGCACAATTTATATAACAGTGTCTGGCCATCTATTTTCGCACACATCAATAATTTGCATATTGCGGTTTTCTGTTCATGGTATTCTTCAGTATTTTTGCTGTTTCCAGGTGATCATTTAACTAACCTTCTTTAACGATCTTTAACTCATTTACCTTTTAATACATATTTGGACTGGCTTTAGTCATTGATTTAAAGAAGAGTTAATTATCTTTTGGGTGTAGATGAGTTAGTGGATGAAATTGATAATCAAAAGTTTGAGTTTGTTTTGTTTACATTATAATACTTATTGAACAAGAACTCGTAAGTGTTTTGAGGAAAGTTAAACAACAGTTATACTGGGCAGCAGTACATGTCAATAAACCACAGTGGATCATATTGTAAAACAAGCATTGATTTGGTAATGTAGTCAAATGTCAGTTTAGTAAGTATTTATACATGTCAGTAAACCACAGTGGATCATATTGTAAAACAAGCATTGATTTGGTTATGTACATGTAGTCAAATGTCAGTTTAGTAAGTATTTATACATGTCAATTAACCACAGTGGATCATATTGTAAAACAATATATTTTCCAGTCAGCATTAATTTGGTTATGTAGTCGAATGTCAGTTTAGTAAGTATTTATACATGTCAGTCAGTTTTATTTAACCATTGACAAGATATACATGTAAACTCTATCAAGTACTGTACAACATTCTAGAACTTTCATCAAGTACTGTACAGCATTCTAGAACTTTTATCAAGTACAGAACAGCATTCTAGAACTTTTATCAAGTACAGAACAGCATTCTAGAACTTTTATCAAGTACAGTACAACATTCTAGAACTTTTATCAAGTACTGTACAGCATTCTAGAACTTTTATCAAGTACAGTACAGCATTCTAGAACTTTTATCAAGTACAGTACAGCATTCTAGAACTTTTATCAAGTACAGTACAGCATTCTAGAACTTTTATCAAGTACAGTACAACATTCTAGAACTTTTATCAAGTACTGTACAGCATTCTAGAACTTTTATCAAGTACAGTACAGCATTCTAGAACTTTTATCAAGTACTGTACAACATTCTAGAACTTTCATCAAGTACAGTAGAATGTACAGTGTCCTAGAGCATTTTTCCAAGCACAGTATATGTACAGTGTTAAAGAGCTTATGTTGGCAGGTATTGCAATATTTAAAGTACATAATATAAAATCAGATATTGTATATTGTAGATTGTAAAGCAAAACTGTATTTATCATATGAATTGTCCTATCTACGGTGGCAGTACAGAATTATTACAAACCTGACAAAGACGGAGTCTGAGGCACAGTAACAAAACAAAATCAATCCAATACTGGACAAGTGGATACTTTGATTTGATACTGTAGAGTGTATCACAGTAGAGGGATACACCATCTGTCGACTGTTCTGATATCAGTGTACCACGGTAGAGGGATATAGTGTCTGTTGACTGTATTGATATTAGTGTATCACAGTAGAGGGATACAATATCCATTGACTGTTCTGATATCAGTGTATCACAGTAGAGGGATATAGTGTCTGTTGACTGTTCTGATATCAGTGTTTGACACTAGAGGGATACAGCGTCTGTAGACTGTTCTGATATCAGTGTATCACAGGAGAGGGATATAGTGTCCATTGACTGTTCTGATATCAGTGTATCACAGTAGAGGGATATAGTGTCTGTTGACTGTTCTGATATCAGTGTTTGACACTAGAGGGATACAGCGTCTGTCGACTGTTCTGATATCAGTGTATCACAGGAGAGGGATATAGTGTCCATTGACTGTTCTGATATCAGTGTATCACAGGAGAGGGATAGAGCGTCTGTTGACTGTTCTGATATCAGTGTTTGACACTAGAGGGATACAGCGTCTGTCGACTGTTCTGATATCAGTGTATCACAGGAGAGGGATATAGTGTCCATTGACTGTTCTGATATCAGTGTATCACAGGAGAGGGATATAGTGTCCATTGACTGTTCTGATATCAGTGTATCACAGGAGAGGGATGTAGTGTCTGTTGACTGTTCTGATATCAGTGTATCACAGGAGAGGGATATAGTGTCCATTGACTGTTCTGATATCAGTGTATCACAGGAGAGGGATACAGCGTCTGTCGACTGTTCTGATATCAGTGTATCACAGGAGAGGGATAGAGCGTCTGTTGACTGTTCTGATATCAGTGTATCACAGTAGAGGGATATAGTGTCTGTTGACTGTTCTGATATCAGTGTTTGACACTAGAGGGATACAGCGTCTGTCGACTGTTCTGATATCAGTGTATCACAGTAGAGGGATACAGCGTCTGTCGACTGTTCTGATATCAGTGTATCACAGGAGAGGGATAGAGCGTCTGTTGACTGTTCTGATATCAGTGTATCACAGTAGAGGGATAGAGCATCTGTTGACTGTTCTGATATCAGTGTATCACAGGAGAGGGATAGAGCATCTGTTGACTGTTCTGATATCAGTGTTTGACACTAGAGGGATACAGCGTCTGTCGACTGTTATGATATCAGTGTATCACAGTAGAGGGATACAGCGTCCGTTGACTGTTCTGATATCAGTGTTTGACACTAGAGGGATACAGCGTCTGTCGACTGTTCTGATATCAGTGTATCACAGTAGAGGGATACAGCGTCTGTTGACTGTTCTGATATCAGTGTATCTACTATCACATAAGAGGGATACAGCGTCCGTTGACTGTTCTGATATCAGTGTATCACATAAGAGGGATATAGTGTCCGTTGACTGTTCTGATATCAGTGTATCACATAAGAGGGTTACAGTGTCCGTTGACTGTTCTGATATCAGTGTATCACATAAGAGGGATACAGTGTCCGTTGACTGTTCTGATATCAGTGTTTGACACTAGAGGGATACAGCGTCTGTCGACTGTTCTGATATCATTGTATCACAGTAGAGGGATACAGCGTCTGTTGACTGTTCTGATATCAGTGTATCTACTATCACATAAGAGGGATACAGTGTCCGTTGACTGTTCTGATATCAGTGTATCACATAAGAGGGATACAGTGTCCGTTGACTGTTCTGATATCAGTGTATCACATAAGAGGGATACAGTGTCCGTTGACTGTTCTGATATCAGTGTATCACATAAGAGGGATACAGTGTCTGTTGACTGTATCAGTGATATCAGTGTCTGTATCTATAGTGTATCTACTATCACATAAGAGGGATACAGCGTCCGTTGACTGTTCTGATATCAGTGTATCACATAAGAGGGATACAGTGTCCGTTGACTGTTCTGATATCAGTGTATCACAGTAGAGGGATACAGTGTCCGTTGACTGTTCTGATATTTATATGTTTAAATCGTATACAATTACACTGTAACAAGCACACATACTAGGTTTTTACACATTGTGATCTTATTTTTCAGGTACTCAGTAACTCGACCAGTAGAGACCAGTGGACCTAGCTATACCAAATCTGTTCCACAAATGTCAGATATTGTGAGTGTTATATATGTCATTTCTGTACATCTGCACCTGTTGGTCAGTTCTGTACAGCGGCACCAAGTGGTCAGTTCTGTACATCTGCACCTAGTGGTCAGTTCTGTACATCTGCACCTAGTGGTCACACAGTTCTGTATATCTATACCTATACTGTTAGTGTTATGTAATTCAGTTCTGTGCACCTGTACCTAGTGGTCAGTTCTGTACATCTGCACCTAGTGGTCAGTTCTTTACATCTTCACCTAGTGGTCATTTCTCTACATCTGCTCCTAGTGGTCAGATACTGTTAGTGTTATGTAATTCAGTTCTGTACATCTGTAGCTAATGGTCAGTTTGTGTAATTCAGTTCTGTACAGCAACCCAAGTGGTCAGTTCTATACACCTGTACCTAGTGGCCAGTTCTGTACATCTGTACTTAGTGGTCAGTTCTGTACATCTGCACCTAGTGGTCAGTTCTTTACATCTTCACCTAGTGGTCAATTCTCTAAATCTGCACCTAGTGATCAGATACTGTTAGTGTTATGTAATTCAGTTCTGTACATCTGTAGCTAATGGTCAGTTCTGTACGTCTGCACCTAGTGGTCAGTTCTTTACATCTTCACCTAGTGGTCAATTCTCTACATCTGCACCTAGTGATCAGATACTGTTAGTGTTGTGAAATTCAGTTCTGTACACTTGTACCTAGTGGTCAGTTCTGTACATCTGCACCTAGTGGTCAGTTCTTTACATCTTCACTTAGTGGTCAATTCTTTACATCTTCACCTAGTGGTCAATTCTGTACATCTGCAGCTAGTGATCAGATACTGTTAGTGTTGTGAAATTCAGTTCTGTACACCTGTACCTAGTGGTCAGTTCTATACATCTGCACCTAGTGGTCAGTTCTTTACATCTTCACCTAGTGGTCAATTCTCTACATCTGCACCTAGTGATCAGATACTGTTAGTGTTGTGAAATTCAGTTCTGTACACCTGTACCTAGTGGTCAGTTCTGTACATCTGCACCTAGTGGTCAGTTCTTTACATCTTCACTTAGTGGTCAATTCTTTACATCTTCACCTAGTGGTCAATTCTGTACATCTGCACCTAGTGATCAGATACTGTTAGTGTTGTGAAATTCAGTTCTGTACACCTGTACCTAGTGGTCAGTTCTGTACATCTGCACCTAGTGGTCAGTTCTGTACATCTTCACCTAGTGGTCAGTTCTGTACATCTGCACCTAGTGGTCAGTTCTGTACACCTGTACCTAGTGGTCAGTTCTATACATCTGCACGTAGTAGTCAGTTCTGTACATCTGCACTTAGTGGTAAGATATTGTTAGTTTTGTATACTCTTACTAATGTGATAAAACATCTGATGTACTCTATGTAATGTAATAAAGCATCTGATGTACTCTATGTAATGTAATAAAACATCTGATATTCTCCAGGTAATGTAATAAAACATCTGATGTACTCTATGTAATGTGATAAAACATCTGATGTACTCTATGTAATGTGATAAAACATCTGATGTACTCTATGTAATGTGATAAAACAAATGATGTACTCTATGTAATGTAATAAAACATCTGATGTACTCCAGGTAATGTGATAAAACATTTGATTTACTCTAGTAATGTAATAAAACATCTGATGTACTCTTTCTTATGTACATTGTAATAAAACATTTGATCTACTCTTTCTTATTTAATAAAACATTTGATCTGTTCTTTTTCTTTAATTATATGGATCTTCACACATATATAAACAAGAAAAAAGTTATACAAATGTTTTATATTGTCAATGTTTTTTTTTTATTTTGAAGGAATCATCAACTCCAAATCCCCTTGCTACAGCTCAACTAGATCTTCTGTCTCAACTAATTGGCAGCAAGTCCACTACTGTTAGACCAGAAATCCGACTCAACTTATTTAAAACAGATGAAGAAGAAGAGTAAGTACTTTGTGTTCAAATTCTGATTTGTTGACCACAGTGAGGAAGTAGAGGTTTGGGTCATCTGTTTGATTGTTGCTATCTGTTGTTATGTAGGAATTTTCAGTTCACTGCTGGTGAAACTGGAGGGCACTATAGTGTTTGTTGATGTCTGTCTATGGTATGGCTTGATACGATATTAGATTATGAAGGGGTCTAATGTGGGATTGTCTATGAGGTCAAAAGGTCAACCAAGAAGGTCATGGTTTCTAAAAATTCATAGACATATAGAGACAAATTTCATTGCAACTTGATATTATGTTAGCTTATGAGAAGGGCTAGTATGCGATTGATTTTGGGTTAAAAGGTTAAATATGAAAGTCCATTGCTGAGATAAGCAGTTTTGGCAAGTTTACTTTCATGATGATACACGTAACTTGAGTAAGGGGCATCACATATGGATGAAAGTTGATACAGAGTCAGCTTATGAGGTTATCTTGTGTGGTATCGTGTTTGGGGTCAATTGATTAACTATGAAGGTCACTGATGCTCAAAATAGACATAACTATATTTTGGTTTCCAGACTATAACTTGAGTTACAGATGCCAGATATGATTGAAACTTGATTCTATGTTACCTTATGAAGAAATCTATTATGGGATTGTGTATGGTATTTTAATATCAGTTATCAAATTTGAATGCAGTCTGATACAAAAATACTTCGTCAAGAGATCTATTATGGAAATAATTATTGGGTTACTAGTGCAAATATCTAGGTCAATGTTGCAATCAAGGTCTTGACTACTTCAACATTGTGATGATGGCAGGGGACTAGTGTTGCATGTCACAATTACTGTAGCTTGTTCTTGATGCCATTTCCCTCTTCATATTTTTTTATTATGCAGTGATGTTTAAGGCAAGGCTCAAAACTCCTTGGGTTATTTAGCTCACCTGAGCCAAAGGCTGAAGTGAGTTATTGTGATCATTCCACGTCCATCTTTGGTCCATCGTATGTAAACTTTTCATATTTTTTACTTCTTCTCTGAAACCACTGAAGGGAATTAGATGAAACTTACCAGGAACTACTTGCTTAGGGTCCTGTACCTGAAAATCTTCTTCCTTAGAACCACTGCATGAATTGAAAAATGGATTGTGTCTGAGTGATCTACATGGATGTGTGATTCAAGTCTGTGTTTTTGTAGAATATGGGTAATTAATTTATGAGGTCTTTTCAGACTTTTCTTTCATTTTTGTATAATTTCTTTGATTATCTCCCCTTGTATTCAATATTATGCATTCTTTTCACATATCGTTCTACCAGTAATTAGGTGAAGAAATGTTTTTTAGCTCACCTGAGTCAAAGGCTCAAGTGAGCTATTGTGATCACTCCCTGTCTGGCGTCTTCCGTAAACTTTTCATATTTGTGACTTCTTCTCTGAAACCACTGAAGGGATTTTGATGAAAGCAAATGCTCAAGGTCCTTTACCAAGTTTGTAGTTTTCAGCCAGATTGGCCCAGGGATGGATCCAGGGAGGGGCAGAATAGGTCCCAAAAGGTACTCTTCTTTAAAAATCTTCTTCTCCAGAACCACTGCATGAATTGAAAAACTGACTGTTTCCGAGTGATCTACATGAATGTATGATTCAAGTTTGTATTTTTCATAAAAATCTGTATTTATTTTTGACACGTTTTTTTTGGTCTTTTCAGTCTTTGTCATTTTCATTAATTTTTGCATGATTTACTCAATTATCTCCCCTTGCATTCTCAATGATGCATTAAAGTGTTTTACTTGTATATAGTTGAAGAGATGTTTTTGTGCAAGAATTTTGCCGAAATTTGATTTCTAGAATTTTTGATGAATTTCTTAAAACAGCAATATTTATGTTTCTTGGCCAGATCAGCCTACATGTACATATTCTTTTTGGTCATCTTTCTACATTTGTACTTTTTAGGAAGTAAGTACTCAGTGTCATCTACCAAGTTTGTGTTTTAGATTATAATATTATTTAGATTATAATATCAATCTTCATTTCAGCCAAGCAGCTGCATCAACCTTTCAGCCAATGGAACAAACAGAATCTAAAGTTGTCAACATAGATTTAAAGGTTAGTATGATAATCAGGCCTCACAGTGGCAATATATTAGTAACTAAGTGATTGATAGAATCTTATAAGTGTGCTTTGTGGACAAGAAAATCTTCACCCAGGTTGTAAGAATCTGAAAGTCTAAACTGAGTGTTTTCCGAGGATTGGATTTCAGATTCTTACCAAGGTGTTGAGATTTCCCTATCCACTCAACACACCCTTGTGAGATTTTTTTCTCCCATGCTTCAAATACATGTTTATGCATGTAAATAAAATCTGAGTTTTAATGCACTGTATCAGACCTGCCTACCTAAAGTCATGATATAGCCTGGTATATTTCCCTAAAATGTGTAATATCGTAAGAAAAAGTTTAGTTTCACTCTTCCCATGAATTCATGTTTTTAAGTAAATCTTGAAAATGATTATTACCAGCGATGAGTCTTTTATATTAATGGTAAATTACAATTGTACTTCCCTATGTCAGTTTGTGTGTATATGAGAAGTGCACATTGTATATTTATTGTACAATAAACATATATTTCTTCTTTTTGTGAATGAGAAGGACATTTCCACTTTTCACTTTATTGTGTTTAATATCTCAGACATAATTTTTTTGTTCCCTCTCCCTCCTTTGACTCCTCTGCTGTTCTTTTGATTGTGTTTGATTGTGACAAGCCGTTTGACATATGGTGGCCATTTACAATTTAAATGAGGTTTTACTCTTGGTCGTTAAGGTGTTTTAAATTAGTGTACATTTAAATAAGTAGTCGCCAATGTTATATAGTGTCTTGAGGACGTCGATGCATGGTTGAAATTGATCGATACATACAAAACTGTGCATATCATTGTTGTTTTTTTGTTTTGTTTCGAGAGCCAACCTGGCTCAGTCAGTAGCGCGCTTGACTCTTGATCTTGAGGTCGTGAGTTCGAGTCCAGGTGGCGGCAAGTTGGTTTCCTGTCCTTTGGGTGATACAGTAAAAACTGAGGTCCCGTGTCACAGTAGGTGTTGGCACATTAAAGAACCCTCACTGCTCAATGGCTGTAAGTGCGGAGCATAGGTCATTTGGTGAAGTTTCCATAAGAGTGAAAGATTCTTGAGTGGGATGTTTAACAACAATAAACAAACAAACATTTTTTTGTTTTGAAAGTGTAGAAAAATATTTATGAAGCAAAGCAAATATTTTTTAAACTTAAATTTGTAGAAACTATGCCAAGGACATTGAAGTAGGCAGGTCTGCTGTATTCTCATCACATAAGAATCCTACATTATAAAATTACTGTGACGTCACAGTCTGTGTAGCTTGTCTACACCCCAGGGTGTGGACAGAAATTTTGGCTTGACAAAATTGTAGAGATGCCTGTCCAAGGTGGGAGAAAAATCTTATCCATCATGATGTAACTAAGTGATAAATCTTATCCATCATGAAGCAACTAACTGTTAAATCTTATCAGTCGTGACTAAGTGATAAATCTTATCCATCACAATATTACTAAGTAATAAATTTCTAACTTCAGAAACAGAAGAATGATGAATTAAGTAGGATAGCAGGTGAGTTGTCAATACAGGATACACAACAGAGTCAAGGAGATGATCTACTAGATCTTATGGACAGTGCTTAGATAATTCATACACAACAGGTCAAGGAGATACACTACTAAATCTTATGGACAGTGCTTAGATAATTCATACAATCTCTTGTCTATACACAACAGGTCAAGGAGATACACTACTAGATCTTATGGACAGTGCTTAGATAATTCATACAATCTCTTGTCTTCTGCTATATCTCCCTAATGGTTATTGTAACAATACTGGTTCGTATTATTAAACTATACAGTCAGATATCAAAGACTATAATGTGATACAACAATATCTATTACATGCATGTGTAATCAAACAGTTATAATACAGAGTTCAATATGACTGTGCAATACACAACACTGTATTGCCCTGCCGTTGGATACAACATTTCCACTGGAGCTACATTTCTTAATGGAATTTAAAAAAGAAATCCATATTTGATGACATTGTGAAAAGAGGAATTAACTTTAAATTTATGTACACATAAATAAGTGGCATGTGATAAATACAAAAGCACACAAATGTCTCTATCTGCATCATCAGACTTCACTTGATCGTTGTAGCAAAAGGATGCAACCACCAGTGTGGTGTTCCATTACAACAATCTGGTGAAGGCTGCTGATACGGGTAGAAACATGTAGTTTTCTCTTTGTACTGTCATGCCAAAGTCTAATTAGCTATACTCTATATTTATATTCACACAGATTGCCTACATTTCTGATTAAGTTTTTTTTCTTTCTTTAAAATATGAGAAAGTGAAAGAAATATACTGTGATGAAACTGAAGTTTGGTGATTTTTTTCCACCTTTTGATACATTCATGTATTTCTTTTGTATTGGTATTTAATTTTTCATTTATTATAAAATCTAACCCCACTTAGGTAACAAATATTTTCATGAAAAAATACACTGTCATGAATATTTGGTGGATGGAAAATGCCAAAATCTTGTGCAAAAATAATAATAATAATAATAATAATAGTAATAAAATGATTTTGTTTCAAGAGGAAATATTTGCAGACATTTTTCAGGTCGAGAGAAGAGATTTTACAGTGAAAAAGGGCACAAGATAAACATATTGCAAAAAAAATGTATTTATTAAAGCCAAGTAAAAAAATACTTCTGGTTCTCAGACACTGCCGCAGGCAAAAAGAAATTGCTGATGAAACCACATTTCATGAAAAAAAACATCACTGTGTGGCAACAAAAAACATCAGTCATTTCAAAAGGCTTAAGTTTCAAAAATGACCCATTTTCTTCTATTTGTAATTCAAAATGCATTTCTACAACCCAATTAGAAAATAAAATAATTTTTTTTATTGAGAAATCAACATGTAAATCTTTACCTCATGCCCGAAAAAGTCACAGAACACATCGTGTTTTCTGCTGTTGCTTAAAGTTTATGGAGGAAGTTGGGTTTTAAATGAAAGAACTGATACCAAACGGAACTGAATTTCAGGATGTGTTAAAATGATGATACATGTAACACTACATTGTATATAATGTATAAAAGTTTTAAAATTTTAATCAAATGTGGGTCGTTGATAAAAGTAAAACTAGTTACTGTAAATGAAAGTTTGAATGAAACACATAAAAATTGATAGCTAATGTTTTCAAAAATGAAAACTTACTTTTGGAATTTGCATTGATTTTTAAACACATAGTAGTGGCAACTTTGTAAAGTAGTAATGATAAAGATTGGTGATAATTATAATGATGCATTTACAATTAATTTTCTTGTTGTTTCAAAACGATTTATGTTTTGATATCTATATAAACTTTAGCTCTTTTATATTTTGTTGATATTTCAGTTTTAAAACCAAGTGAATAAGACAATTCACACAACTTTTTGCTACACTTTATCGAAGGTCTCAATAAAAGGCATTTTTTATTACGTCTTCTTATTTTCGTACCTTCAAGGTATATAAACAATAATTTGGAAATAAGAAATAAAAATAAAATACCTACATACTTTTCCCATTTTGGAAGGCTATTTGTCTGAGAACTAGAATATTTTTTTATATGGCCCATTGTTAAATACAGTGGAATTTTGTTATGGCGATTTAAAATGAGTCGGTTATGTAAAAATTTAACAGTGGTTCCATTTTTAATGAATAGAAAAAAATATTCATTAAAATTTCCATTATCTCAAATTCCAGACATCTCATAGTAATAGGGTTTGTCCTGTGAATTTTAAGATAATGAGGTTTGACTGTATTTAGGTTCCATTGAATGTATATTGTCTTTCAAACAACAGAATTTGTTACCATCCCATATATACCTTGTGAGATTTTAATATATAGGTGTGAACGAGTTTATTTTTGTTGGGACATAGAGCAAGTTGTAATGTTTGCAAGTATTGCTTTGTTTGTTGTTAAAGTGAAAACAAAAAAGGTCATATATGGGGGTTTATCTGGCAATTTACTCAATCTCATATTTCTTATGGTAAAGGTACTAAAAATGATGTAGTGAAGTTTTAAATAATAAGTAAAAACTGAGAACATTAAATGTCTTTGTATTCAATATTTAGATAGGATTTTTCATTTTTAAACCTGTCATTGTTAATTGACGATTCTTACTGCTCCTTTGAGTCATGGAAAAATGTTGTAGACTAATTATAGGCATTTAAAATTCAATATGACTGCTCATTGTTTAGATGGCATTCCTGTTCGACTTTATGCGTACATATATTTCAGTACATAATTATTATTTCAGCACACTATGAGTCTATAACCCAAATGTAAATCCCACTATTTGTGACCTGTTATCTTATGAACAAGTTCAACTAAGACATTTTCTGTATGCTGTCTCAGTATGTTGAAACTTCTGTATAGGTTTAAAAAGTGGCACATTCAGGTTCTATCAGAAACCAAAACAATATGGTCTATTTTCCAATTAGGGGTGTTGAGGTAAAACATTTCATTGTGCTCTGATTCATTGCATTACTGTAGGTCTTAAATTTCTGTACTAACAAGTAGCCTGCCATCCCACTTGTGGTCGTATTTAGACTTGTTGTATTTGTAAGCTTGTGTCAGTTTATCTGTGTAGTACTATACTAGAGGGTTGTTGTTGTTGTTTACTTCTGCTCTCTCATGTGTTGTACTATAGGACTGTTGTCAATGTTGTTATGTAGAGGTATAAGGTTTAAGGTATACATATTCAGTTTTATTGTTAGCAGATGTTTGTGCAATTTCAAGGATTAAGAGAATGGCTGTCATACTCTACAGCTTTTTGATATATCTCACACATTTAAAAAAAAAATTGATTTGCAGACATTTTTTAACTTGCTACACATGTAAGAGCTTGATCAATATTTCCCCTGGCTTTATCAGTTGTATTTGGTGGTCAACATAACATTAGTAAGCCCATTTGATGATTGAAATGATAAACTTCTCTCTCAGCTTTACAGTCATGTGCAGTGTGTTTAAACTTTTTAACTTGCTACAGATTTTTAAGCTCAGGTGACAAGCTATTTTGTCAATAGTAGACCTACTGCACATGTATAAATCAGGGTACATAACTGTGTCATCTTTATAATTACATAGAGTTAAACAAAAGAACAATTTCTATCCAATTTAATGTCTAATTATGCTGTATACCATGTGTATTCTGTATAGAATATTTGAGGCAACACCAATATTTGATAGTCTCTGTACTGTCCAAAGTACTGGCATATAAGTTGTACATGTAACTAATACTAGAATCCCTCCGTCTGTAAAGTTGATAAGTAACATGACCAGTACTAGACATTGGGTGGATGTAATGTGCTGATTATATTATTTCTAAAGCATGTTATAATGAACCTTTAGCCTTCTGAAACAAGACTCAACTTGTTTGTTCTCTGTGCAGGTGGCATGTATTTTTTATCATAATGTTTATATAGAAGGAAGTAATGTTGATTTTTGTAATACACTCAAAATATTCACTTTTTTTCTTATTTTTGATAAATTTTTTATATTTTTTACGCACTTTTGTGGTGCTTGACACCTCTTTGAATCTTTGTGTAGCAAGAAGATTCAAAATGTCCGTCCATGTAAGTCTTAACTTTTTGCAGTTGTAACTTAAAACACGAGTGACCTATGTATTTGTTTTATTTTTAGATGATATTGTACTGGTCTCCTTTGTGAATACATAAAGTGATATCCTTGTGCCTTTAAGCTTGTTTACTCTCCTTGCTTATTTTTGTTACAGATTCTATCATAGATTACAGTTCATTTACATGTATAGGTCAGTCACATCTGAATGTCTTCAAACATGTAGACCTACAGTTGTATTGTGCGACTGCATATATACATTTATATGATTAAATCTTGTAACCATGGCAATATTATATTTTCCCGGGTTGTGCGCTATGCCACAGATTGTTTGACTGACAGATATTTTTTTGTTTTTTAAAATCAGATCTCTGTTCATCTTGATTATACACACAGGTTGTGTTATACATGGTGTCATTTTATTTTGTGTAGCATGAAAAATATTGTCTTCTTGATAGATTTGTACCGTTTCCATTGTAAAACATCTTAAGAGGGAAATTAATGTGAATGCTAGAAAGGGTAAATATGGAAATATGATAGATGCTATCTGTGTACTTACGGAGTGATTGTCAAACTTTTTCAATGTTTGTAAAACATATACTTGAATAGGGGAATCTTGCCTATAACGGAGACAAGACTTTGGTACCATTGTGCAATTTGTGATATGACCATCACACCTGTACACAGGTGTGGCTTGTTTTGTGAAATAAATTGTATTTTATGTAGTGATTTGTTTCTTATTTCTATTTGCAAAGCAAACAACTTTGATGATGCATTTTGATTATATGTACAGTAAAACTTGTAGCCTACATGTATATAACATCCTCCTTATGGACACAACAAAGCTGGTCTTTACAGGAAGGTGGTCTTTATATAGAGATTGATTTGTACACAAACTGTTCTATTGGGGACAGCAAAAAAGTCTTTATGACTAGGTGGCCTTTATACACAGGTAGACACTAAAACAGGTTTTACTGTATATTACAATGTACAGTGACATGCCAAAATTGATTCAACTTTTATATTTTTCTCCATATATATTTCATATAAATTCACAATTTTTCAAAACATTTATGGAGCCATTTCTAAAACACCTTGACAAAACATAGAACTCAAAATATCTAACAGTTTCATTGTGTATCTGCTCATTGTGTTCAAAGTTGGTTTTCAAGATTAAGTAAACTTCAAAACAGAAATGGTTATTTGGGGAAATTGAACAGAAAATGGCTTTGTAATAGCTTTTTTAAAAATTGTGGTTTGTATGAAATATATCCTGATTATACATATAGAGAAAAACAAAAAGTATGGCAACATAGATTTTGACACATCACTGTACATGTAAATACATTATATATATGTACCCATCAGTATAATGTGGATTTGAACTGACACTAACAAAGTGGATTTGAACTTACAATTACAATGTAGATTTGAACTGACACTAACAAAATGGATCTGAACTGACACTAACAATGTAAATTTTAACTGACACTAACAATGTGGATTTGAACTGACACTAACAAAATGGATTTGAACTGACACTAACAATGTGGATTTGAACTGACTTTAACAATGTGGGTTTTCACTGACACTAAGAACATGGAGTAGTGCTGACACTAGCAACATGGATTTGAGCTGACACTAGCAACATGAATTTGAACTGACGGTAGCAATGTAGATTTGAACTGACACTAATAACATGGATTTGAAATGACTAACAATGTATATTACAACTGACACTTACAATGTGGGTTTGAACTGACACCAACAATGTGTGTCTGAACTGACACTAACAATGTGGATTTGAACCAACACTTGCAATGTGGATTTGAACTGACACTAGCAACGTGGATTCTCTACCACTACACTATGGTGATAGTGTGAGTAATTTATAAAATACAAAACATTTAGACCTTAAGTGACAAACTGATTTATGCTGGTACATCAGAAATGTGCACACAACTTTATTTCATAAAAGACTTGGATTTTATTTCCTGATAGACAAAACCAACCACAATAGCATTACTGCAAAGAGTCTTCATCCATAACAAAAACTTTTTTCTTATTCTGAAACCCTTCAAGGGCTGTATCTACAGCTCCTTTGAAGTCGTCTAATGATACAAAGTCACATGCAGGTGGATGTAATTTTGAGTCACGCATGAGGTCAAACAGTTCATCCAGCATCCTAACTCGTTCAGGATTTTCAAAATTTTCTTGGGTCCATTTAGCATTCCAAAATCCTGTCAGTTTGATTCGTTTAAATATAAATGCACCAGTTGGGACTGTCACAGGTTTTCTAGACATTCCACCATAAGTCACCATCACACCTTTATCCTTCAGGTGTCTAATTAGTTCTGTGGCACTTGGTCCACCTACAGTATTAAATGCAAGTTTTGGGGCATCTGGCAGAGATTTAATCAATTCTTTCATTTGTGGAGTTCGACAGAATTCTTCAGTAACAACATGTGTAGCACCTAATTCCTTAAGATAGTTAGTTAAATCATCAATATCTGGTCTGTTACGTACAATATTGACAGTTGTGATGTTCCATTCTTTTGCCAGTTGAATAACAGCTTGTCCTACAGCACTGTTAGAACCATTCTGAATAACGACATCTCCTTCATGTAAACATACAAAATCTTTCAGCATTCTATAAGCTGTACATGGATTGACCATTACCGTAGCTGCACTCAAAGCTGGAATATCATTTGGTATTTTCTGAACCTGCATAGACAAAGAAATCAGGTTTAGTGTGCATGAGCCATGTCATTTAAGATAGAAAAAGGATATAGGTCATCATTAAAATTCTGTGTTTGATGTACATGTAAGCAACACAGATTTACAGAAGTGGGTACATAGGTAGATACATGTAGGTCTTCATATTTAAGTTAAGAGTATCAAACATATTTACAAATAGGGTTATCAAAGGCAAAAAGTGGAGGAGAAAATATTTAGATTGTAACAAATAACTTTGCAAATTATTTTTTTTTTTGCCTTACTGTTTGTTTGTTTATTGTTGTTTAACATCCCACTCAAGAATATTTCACTCATATGGAGACGTCACCAAATGCCGGTGAAGGGCATCAAATTTGGCCTATGCTCAGAACTTACAGCCATTGAGCAGTGAGGGTTCTTTAACGTGCCAACACCTACAGTGACACGGGACCACGGTTTTTACTGTCTCATCCGAAAGACAAGAAACCAACCTTCCGCAGGCGGGACTCAAACTCACGACCTCATGATCCAGAGTCCAGCGGGCTACCAACTGAGCCAGGCCAGCTCTTTTTTTTGCCTTACATTAAACATCATGTATGGACAGCTAGTGGCTACAGGGTCTTGTTATGAAATTACAATCACTAAGTATACTATCACAAAGGACAGCTTCCAAATACTGAAATTCTGAGGAATCTAGAAGTTTGAACTTAAATGCATTCAATTCTCCAACTGAAAGGAAGTGTGCTGTCATCACCCAAAAATACAAACAAACAGTATCAGATAATTATTTGATCACGTGATCAAACAGATTAAAAAAAAATTAAAATTCAGTCATTTTAAACCTACATGTACCATCACTTCAAGTTAAACTGAAGAACAAAAGGCCAAGAACATTCACAAGAGTTGCCCGTAAAAAAAAAACAAAAAACAAACAGCTATACCACTGTGATTATATAACATATATATCTGTTTTACGTCAATTTGATTATTAATTGGTCCCATTAACTTAAGCACCCACCCCTTTTTCCTGATTTTTGTAGCACCCTGGGCACTTAATGGGTCAAATACAGTAATGTGTTTTTACAGGAATGAGCAAGAAATTGCACTACATCAACATTCTTCCATAGCACAGGAAAAATTTGTGGCACTTCAGATTTATCTGCCAATAACTCCAAATAAGTGAACATAAAGTACATTTATATAAAGTTATCTGCTGCAATGTATTTTGGTTCAGACATGATATAAAGCCTTTTTCTTATAACAAGTTAAGCTTTACATATCACTGCTTCATATACATGTAATGTCTCTGCTGTAATAACGGGAGGGTTCTTATGACTTTAATTATATTATAAATAGTAATTCCGCAATAGTAATAAAAATTGGTGTGAATTACTTAAATGAATGCTTGTTGGTTAGAAACTCATTACTGAAGGACACATGATTTGTCTCCTACTTGTCTCATCCACTGTCACTCCTTCACCGTGTACATATTTCATTGTAGTTAGTTTAGAAACTCATTACTGAAGGACACATGATTTGTCTCCTACTTGTCTCATCCACTGTCACTCCTTCACCGTGTACATATTTCATTGTAGTTAGTTTAGAAACTCATTACTGAAGGACACATGATTTGTCTCCTACTTGTCTCATCCACTGTCACTCCTTCACCGTGTACATATTTCATTGTAGTTAGTTTAGAAACTCATTACTGAAGGACACATGATTTGTCTCCTACTTGTCTCATCCACTGTCACTCCTTCACCGTGTACATATTTCATTGTAGTTAGTTTAGAAACTCATTACAGAAGGACACATGATTTGTCTCCTACTTGTCTCATCCACTGTCACTCTTTCACTGTGTACATATTTCATTGTAGTTAGTTTAGAAACTCATTACTGAAGGACACATGATTTGTCTCCTACTTGTCTCATCCACTGTCACTCCTTCACTGTACATATTTCATTGTAGTTATTTTGTATTTTGTTGCCAAAACCATTTATTGTTAATGTGTTAATGCTAATAAAGTTATCTTATCTTATAAACATTTTTAATTTTCCGTAACTGATGCCATGTTTTGGTGAATGACATGGTTTTGCAATAATACAAAGGACCCAAAGGATTCAGGGGCAGATCCAGGATTTTTTGAAAGGGGGATGGGGGGTGGGGTTTGAGTATTCAATTCTACAATAGCAGAAAATTACATACAATACATGCAGTAAAACACAAAACAGTGCATGTGATCCATTTTCATATTCCTTTAGATTATGCCATAAATATTTACAACAGTGGAGGATCTAGAATTGTTTTAAGAGGTGGGCGTTTTTAGGCTGGTGACAAAAAATCATACTGTATTGTGAAGCAGTGCATACATCATCAAAAGCCAACGGAGGTTTTAAAGTTGGAGTGGGGTAAATTTTAAAAATTATTCACCGTGAAAATTTGGGGATTTTTTTTTTTAATTTTCCGATCTTTTATAGAAAAATTAAAGGTTTCACACCTATTTTATGAACTTTAGGGGTACACTCTGCCTGGTCACTGCACATAATTCTCAGTGTTTGACTAATTATGAGGCAATATTTCATTAGGGGGTCATGTTTTATGCATCTAATAAAAGCAAATATTTTTTTAATTTGGAGAAGCATTGGTAGA
Source organism: Atrina japonica (assembly GCA_030159075.1). Taxonomy (NCBI): domain Eukaryota; kingdom Metazoa; phylum Mollusca; class Bivalvia; order Pterioida; family Pinnidae; genus Atrina; species Atrina japonica. The sequence goes on along the minus strand of BROG01000584.1, from coordinate 337,254 downwards.
AGCATTTTTCTACATCCCAATGCAGAAATACACTTAGTAATCCGCTAGTAAATCATATTGATTCTCAAAAGAAAGTTTGGTTAAAAATTTTCAGATTTTTAGCTGATAATCTAATAACACAGGAATATTGAATACATTTTGATCAAATGCATATTTTGTTTACAAATAAATTGTCACATTCATACATGCTGAAAAAAATACAAACAACATCTCCACCTATATGTAGGGCAAACACAAGTCATTTGTACAAAGCCAGTCATTCAAATCCATAAAATCTGAAATATACAAATCCAGGATTGATCCAAGATTTTGAGTTAGGGAAAAGAATATACTTTATAATTGTTTTTGCCAAGCGAAGCTAGGTGCGAAAATTTCAGTAGGACTAATTTAAAAGCTCTGGGAATCGACGTGATATTAATAAAAAAACCCACAAAAATCAACTTTTCAAAGGGGGGGGGGGTACAACCCCCCCGAATCCGCCAATGGGATTAATAGTTTTTAACAGATCATTGATGTCTGGCTACAGCCTACTTTTTTCCACTTTTATAATGTTAATAACCTTGTCAGATGTAGTAACTGCAAACTCTCTCCATGTTCCAAACCCTGTTCCAGCCGGAATTATCCAATCTCCTGGTTTGACACTGGACACACCATTCCCAACATCAATAACCTCCCCACAGCCTTCATTACCCGCTATTGCTGGAAGCTTGGGTTTTATCATGTAGGTCCCTTCAATCATATTGATATCAGATGGATTGATGGGGGCTAGTTTCATTTTGATCAAAATTTCAGAATTTTCCAATTTTGATGGCAATGAAACTTTTTTGGTGTATAAGACTTTCCTGGGATCTCCACATTCTGAATGCATAACAGCTATCGACTGCGAGGGTGTACTGTATTTACGTATGCCTACAAACCGTGCTTGAAATTTCCCGATATATATTTTTGTTGAGAATGACAGTGCGTTAGTGTTCAAAATCAGTCGTACACATTGCTTTGCATGCCGAGAAGCCATTTCAAAAATTCACGAATTTCATTTAAAAAAGCAAAAGAATGTAGGCTAGATATTTGTATACCAAAGGGTGAAATGAAACCGGAAATGGGTTTTTGACAGGAAACGTGCTTTGCGCAAGTCGGTAAAACTTAGCAACCCATCAAACAAATATGGCGGTGATGTGAAGAAGCGCACCAGGTTCAGCGTTTCTACGGGAAATTAAGATACAATGTCAAAGTCTGGAAAAAGAGTAAAGAGCGGTTCTGGTCAGGGTGGTGCAAAATGGGAACAAGCAATCCTATCTACGCCGTTAAATGAGGTAAATTTTAATTGATAGCATGCTGAATCTTTGGTTATGCCAGTGTTGTTTTGAATTTGAGGAAAACACACATTGGTTATTGCTTTGGAATAAAGTGTTTACCTTACATGATTTTATTTGTATCGAGGAATGTAAATTGCATCAGTCTAGTGCTACGTAAAAAGACTCGATATCTAAAACAGAAATAGAAGAATGTGAATATTTCATTTGGATGTCGTTGTCTTGGCATACACTGCTACACTGACACTGTACTCTGTAGAACGTACGGCCAAGTGCTGAAATTTTAGTTTGGAATCTATATGCAGGTATCGCAGATCACACTTGTCATGTTGCCAACACTATTTATCCAGCTATAAACTTCATCTTACACTACCTTTGTTTGACCAGGCAATTGTTAAGAATCAAAAAGTAATCTTTCAGCAGTCAGTTGATACACATTTTATTTTACTGTGTATGTTGAATCAACAATAAAATTATAGTTTAAACCCTGATATCCACATGTTTCATAAACATTTTAAAGTCATTTAATTCTGTGCACTTCATCTATTATACATCATTATATTTGTTACCATGAGCATACATGACTTAGAAGACATCGTAAATGTAGGTCATCATCAGAGATCTAGAATGGAAAGAGAGTAAGCCCTTTAGATTGTTTCAAGAAAGTGTTACTGTTTAACCTGACAAAATATATAAATGTCCATTTTTCTCTCTTTGCATCTTAAATCAAGTGCTGATAATTTTTTCATGCTTGGAAAATAATAAATATTCAGTTCATATGAAAAAACAAAAGAAAAACATGATAAAAATAATTTTGGCTCAATTCTAAAATATTTTTTTTAGATATGTCATAATGCAAAATACTATTTGGAATGAACGTAAGTGCCTTCAGGCGACTAGGGCATTATTTGAAACTCCACACAGTAGCAGACACTCTCTTGAATCACATTCATTCTCTATAAGTCTTCACTAGTGTTCATCTAAATTTCACCACAGTAAGGAAGAAATGCATGTTAGGTTAACTGGAACCAAATATATAATTATAATGTTCATTACGTAAAAGTCATGACTGTTAGGCTTTACATATCACTGGTATGCACAGTGAACTGAGCACATAGTAGAGTGCAGAATTAGATGACGCAAAGAATTAGATGACATCGCAATAAATGCAGCAGTATTACTGGTCAGTGACCAATTCTCGCCAGCTGTTTTTAACTGGTGTAGAATGTACATACATATGCATATACTTTCACCAATTTTTGGTGTTTCCTGGACAAGACACTATTTTGATTGCCGAACAAAAAGAAAAAATAATAATTCCTATGACAAACCAGAAAATATCAGGTACAAATGGGTTGGCGAAAATTGGTAATTGGCAAGGATTAGTCACTGACCAGTAGTGATATGCCATATGGTGTTCCTATTAGCTTTGAGTCAGTAGGCATTTCACTTTGGTTTGGTGATTTGGAGAGAGTGAGAGAACCAGCCTCACAAACAGGGGTTCAGGTTCAAGTCCCATCAAAGGTAATATCTATCTGTTGCCCACAATGGTACCTGGACTCATCCTGGTTAAGATATAAGTCATTGATTATGCTGGAATATAACCCAAATGGCAATAAGTGAAAATCTCCTAAGAGAGCCCTGACAACTCTGTAAATAGAGGGATGATAATGTAGCAGTATTAGTTATACAGAGTTCCTACTAGTTTGGATTTGTAGGGTTTCTCCTTTTAGCTTGGATGGTTCAATTTCCATCAGAAGCAAATGCAAATATACTTGTAATTTAAAGAAATATTATGAATGATATATCAAAAGTTATGCTGTACTTAAACGTGTTAAAATAGTTAATGACTTAGTCAGACATAGAAGTTGCTCTTTCACAGATTGCCATAATGCTCCAAATTTTAGTTTTGTGTGTAGACTTAATTATAATTTTGTTTTTGATGAGTTAGATATTATCTACCATAAACAATATCAATAAGATCTTAAAAGCTTCGGTTTGGAATTTACCTGGCTCCCAATGTGCATTTTGATGTTATTCGATTGTGACATCATCACCTAACAAATGTTTGATGTGTCATTTTATTGTGATGTCATTATTAGAAAAGTCAAATGCACGGTGCTATGCCAGACATTTTTGAAAGGTCAATTTGGGATGCAGTTTTTAAATCAATGCAATGGCTGTTTTTTTTTCAGGAAATATGAAATATTTGTGATAGTAAAAAATAAATAAAACTTCAAAGAACTATGAAAGAGCATAGTTAAAATCAATATCTTTATCGTCTTAATACTTTCCAGATATACTGGCATACACATAATATTTGTGTAAGGAGTATTACAATTTCCATTGATACTGTATAAACACTGTAAAGTTCTTCACACTTAAAAGATGAAATGAATACTTACATTTTCAAATTATCATCATTTCCTTTTCAGGAAAATTGGAAAGCTAATGTCACCTTTGTTGTTGGAAACAAACCTGAGGATTACACATGGATTGACCTCCTTGGATCTGCTATCACTGCTGGTACCCGAAGACTTTTCAGCGTTGTTTCAAAAGAACAGCTGGAAGCAGAGGTAATTTTCATTTTTTATCTATCAGGTTATTTTGTTTCAATTGTGTTATATATGATTAATAATTTAAATGTGCATGGCATGATAATTTAAGTACATTATGTAACAGAGTATGTTGATAACATGACATTGATTGTTGAATTTGTGTTAAATGATGTGTACATATTAAAGTTTATCATAAAATGTATGTATAAAATATCCTTCATTGCATATAAAAAGTGCTATTTTCTTTTATGAAATATTAAGACTAAAATATGATTATGGAAGTGCATAAATTATTAGAGAGCATCATATGACAAATAAAATAATGTGTTTTAATCACAGGTTAGAGAGTTGGGGAACCCAAAGGGTAAGAAACCCAAAGAGATACCACAACATTTTGAAGTGTGTGAACCATGTAAAACACACCTAGATAACAATGAGGATATTCCATTACCATTATTGGCAAGACTACTGAAATTCAAGTTTTTATCAGTCAAAACAAATGATTTGAAAAGGAGGGAAACTGAGAAAAAGGTGAGAATATTTTTATGCTATTTTTAGATTTTCACTTAAATTACTCTTTGATTAGCAAAATCTCTGTAAACAAATTTTTTTGAAAAAAACATAATTTTCATCAACTATATATTTTTTCGTAGATAATTCTTTTCTCTGATGAATATAAATGTATATCATATATCTCTAAATAAAACATTTTTAACTTATAAGAAGAAAAGCCCACTGATTGATTTTCATAGCTATGCTGTGATTGTCTTATGAAGCCCATCATTTTTATTGTTGATCAATTTAGGCATCATTGCAAGTAAGTAATATTTGCACACATTATTTTGTGTTTATTTGAAATAAAATCTGATCTGGTATTAAAGTGAATTGTGTGTTCATTTATTGGGGTGTTTGTTAGAAATGTCTTAAATTACGTGTCTTAGATTCTGTTTGTTTTTGTTTGTTATTTTTTCACACATAAACTAATCTTTTTCAGTCAGCTGCAATTCATTACTCATGTAATCCTAAAAAATGTGATATCAGTTATCAAGATGTAGCTATAGAAAATATATTTTATCAAGTTGAAATACAGTTTATTTTGATTTTTAAGCAAAATATAGATATAGATATTGAACATGGCCATCATAAGTCGTAATGTGACAGTAACTGTTTATAATTCAGATTGAAAGTTGGCAGTAGACATAAAATATCCCAAGTGAATATTAAACTCTAGTTCATAAAATACAAACAAAAATCAAGAGAAATGAGATATTGTATGAAATGGTAGTTTTTCTGATATGTTTCCCTGTTAGAAAAAATATATATACAATGTTACAGTTGGAATCAGAGTGAATTATACAGTAAATGCATGTCTCTGTGTACGAATCCAAAAATGGTGTGTTTTTTGTTAATTTGAATGTAATTTGACCTTAACCTTCTTTTTGATGTATGATTGCTTCTGTTATGTGTGACTTTTGTATAATGGTGTATACATTTGTTTTGGAGTATCTGTAAGTCTACATGTGTATATTTTGTGGTGAACAGTGGAAACTAGCAACATATTATCACATTTATGTGGTTTTTAATTATATCTATTTATTATTGAAATAGTTTTGTTTTTGTATGTTTTGTTTGGGATGTCCTGTTTTGTTTTTGTATGTTTTGTTTGGGATGTCCTGTTCTGTTTCTGTATGTTTTGTTTGGTCTGTCCTGTTTTGTTTCTGTATGTTTTGTTTGGGATGTCCTGTTTTGTTTCTGTATGTTTTGTTTTTGTATGTTTTATATGGGATGTCCTGTTTTGTTTCTGTATGTTTTGTTTTTGTATGTTTTGTTTGTGACGTCCTGTTCTGTTTCTGTATGTTTTGTTTGGGATGTCCTGTTTTGTTTCTGTATGGGTTGTTTGGGATGTCCTGTTTTGTTTCTGTATGTTTTGTTTTTGTATGTTTTGTTTGTGACGTCCTGTTCTGTTTCTGTATGTTTTGTTTGGGATGTCCTGTTTTGTTTTTGTATGTTTTGTTTGGGATGTCCTGTTTTGTTTCTGTATGTTTTGTTTGGGATGTCCTGTTTTGTTTCTGTATGGGTTGTTTGGGATGTCCTGTTTTGTTTCTGTATGGGTTGTTTGGGATGTCCTGTTTTGTTTCTGTATGTTTTGTTTTTGTATGTTTTGTTTGGGAAGTCCTGTTTTGTTTCTGGTTGTACTTATGAGTTGATTCCAATACAAAGTTATTTACTTCTACTCCATGTACAGAAACAAGATAAAAAATTTCAGATATTTATATATGTATAACATTGAAATTTTTAAATCAAAGTTAGTACAAGTATTTATAAATCACTTTTATCTGCTTATACTGGTGACATCATTTACATAAAGATTTAAGCTAGAAATGAAATAAATTATGTTTTTGGAAAACAAAAATTACCAAATGGTTTGTATGAAAACAGCAGTTATTATATACAAGTTAGATAAATGTGTTTAGATTGAAGTTATGATGAATGACTTAGGTGAATGTGTGTAGACTTAGATTTTGATTCTACAGAAATGTGTTGAGGTTAAACATGTTAAACTATGACTGATATATTCTTTATTTAAAATAAAGGCTGCTGATGCTAAAGAAAAAGGTGGTAAGGGGTCAGGCAAAGCAGGAGGAAAAGATAAACCCAAATCTGCTGGAAAAGGAAAAGGTGGTAAGAAAACCCCAGAGCCACCATCAGCAAAAGAAGGATCTAAACTGCGGAAACGTGGCGAAGAGGATGAAGATGGGAAATATCTGGGTAAATACATAGTGTAAAAACTGGGAAATATCTGGGTAAATACATAGTGTAAAAACTGGAAAATAACTGGGTAAATACATAGTGTAAAAACTGAGAAATATCTGGGTAAATACATAGTGTAAAAACTGGAAAATATCTGGGTAAATACATAGTGTAAAAGCTGGGAAATATTTGGGTAAGTACATAGTGTAGAAGCTGGAAAATATCTGGGTAAATGCGTAATGTAGGAGCTGGGAAATATTTGGGTAAGTACATTATGTAGAAGCTGGAAAATATCTGGGTAAAAATGTAATGAAGAAGCTGGGAAATATCTGGGTAAATACATAATGTAGAAGCTGGAAAATATCTGGGTAAATACATAATGTAAAAGCTGGAAAATATCTGGGTAAATACATAATGTAGAAGCTGGGAAATATCTGGGTAAATAAGTAATGTAGACGCTGGAAAATATCTTGGTAAATACATAATGTAGAAGCTGGTAAATATCTTGGTAAATATGTAATGTAGAAGCTAGGAAATATCTGGGTAAATTCGCAATGTAGAAACTGGAAAATATCTGGGTAAATATGTAATGTACAAGCTGGAAAATATCTAGGTAAGTATGTAATGTAGAAGCTGGGAAATATCTGTGTAAATACATGATATAGAAGGTTATAGATGAATTATTGAAAATCATTTCTGATCAATTCTTTGTACTTACTATGAAATGAAGCTGTTGAGTTCTGTATGATAATATTCACAGGAAACATCTATCTCATATCGTAATATATCGTAACTAACACTTTGTCAAAATGAATTGTTGAATGAACATTGAAAGACTGTCCTGTTTGGAAATTTACTGTGTTATATGAACTTGTATATCAGACCTTGTTGTCATTGCTACTGTGGCCGTGACATGACTTATCTAGACTACATTAGCCTGAAGGGTACTCAATCCTGAACAAGACCAAATGTTTTGACATGGTCATGAGTAAGATATTTCTTAGGTAATTAGTCATTTAATATATTTCATTCCAAAAAAATTTAAAACCATGTGATGGTTTCTTTACTTTATTATCATGTCTCGTGATAAACATATGTACAGGTCAACAATAGTCCACTGAAAAGTTTTAAATTTAAGATCAGGCCTTTTTCTGCAGTCTCCGTGGGGCCGAATTTCAGCCCCATTCTCAATGCAAAATACCTGTGTTTTTTCCCAATCTGATGAAAAAAATTCCCAATCTCGTGTTGAATCCATGATCATAATGAAAAGTAAATTAATTTATGGGGAAATTCATTTAAGAAAAAGATTCCATTACATTTAGGGTTCCATGTGTGCAAACAATTTCTCCCAATTTGACACAAATTCACATTAAAATTTGTGATTATTTTGCCAAAGGCATTTTCTCAAAAGTGACAGAAAAGGCCTAATGATACTAATTAAGTTAGTCAATGTACATTACAACTCTGTATGCAGTATCATAATGTAATATAAATTGTTTATTTTTACTTACAAAATTGTCTTTCTTAGATTGATATACACTAACAAAAAATAAATATAAAAGATATACACAGGCATAAACATTCTGAAATTCCTATATACTTTGTGAAAATTGTTTGAGAAACCCAGTTTGGCAATTATTTACTTGCAATTGATTAATTAAATCTTACTATTTGTATATGCATACCACACTGGACCTGACCTTATTTTCACCAAATTTATAGGAATGTAAGTCTTTTTAAGCCTGTATATAGTTCTTATTTGTTATTGTACATCAAGTGTACAGCTGTTATTTGTTATTGTACATCAAGTGTATAGCTCTTATTTGTTATTGTACATCAAGTGTATAGCTCTTATTTGTTATTGTACATCAAGTGTACAGCTGTTATTTGTTATTGTACATCAAGTGTACAGCTGTTATTTGTTATTGTACATCAAGTGTACAGCTGTTATTTGTTATTGTACATCAAGTGTACAGCTGTTATTTGTTATTGTACATCAAGTGTACAGCTCTTATTCGTTATTGTATATCAAGTGTACAGCTGTTATTTGTTATTGTACATCAAGTGTACAGCTGTTATTTGTTATTGTACATCAAGTGTACAGCTGTTATTTGTTATTGTACATCAAGTGTACAGCTCTTATTTGTTATTGTACATTAAGTGTACAGCTCTTATTTGTTATTGTACATCAAGTACAAGTAGTTAAAGTAGAACAAATTAAAGTCATTCTTTTTGGCAAACACAGCTGATGCCCTTTAAAGCAAACAGACAGTGACACATTCAATTTCATACACGTGTTTGTGTCTTACAGATGATGAGCCAGATGATGGAGCCAGTCATTACATTGTTGTATATGGATACAATAATACACATTTATTTAGTCAGTTATCTGAGGTTGGTGTAACTGTTGAATCTGTCCTTAAGATCTGCTCACAGGATTACAGCCACTTTGAGAAGAAAGATGATGTCCCTGATGTGGAGAAAGATGAAAAAACCTTAAGTAAGTATAAGTAATCATCTCTTTGAATAGTAAGTATAAGTAATCATCACTTTGAATAGTAAGTATAAGTAATCATCTCTTTGAATAGTAAGTATAAGTATCTCTTTGAATAGTAAGTATAAGTAATCATCACTTTGAATAGTAAGTATAAGTAATCATCACTGTCTGAATAGTAAGTATAAGTAATCATCACTGTCTGAATAGTAAGTATAAGAAATCATCACTTTGAATAGTAAGTATAAGTAATCATCACTGTCTGAATAGTAAGTATAAGTAATCATCACTATTTTAATAGTAAGTATAAGTAATCATCACTATTTTAATAGTAAGTATAAGTAATCATCACTATTTTAATAGTAAGTATAAGTAATCATCACTGTCTGAATAGTAAGTATAAGTAATCATCACTATCTTAATATTTAGTAAGTATAAGTAATCATCACTGTCAGAATAGTAAGTATAAGTAATCATCTCTGTCTGAATAGTAAGTATAAGTAATCATCTCTGAATAGTAAGTATAAGTAATCATCACTATTTTAATAGTAAGTATAAGTAATCATCACTGTCAGAATAGTAAGTATAAGTTATCATCTCTGTCTGGCTTTTACATACAAGTATTCATTTCTGTATAGTGTCAGGATTTTAGCTATAAGTATTCATCTCTGTATAGTTTCTGAATTAGGTTTAAGAATAAACATTTGTACCATTTTAAATATATCAACAGTGTTTGTGGCTTTTATCATATGCTGCAGACACCTCATATTTAAACCTGTTATGTTCTTTAACAGTTCTAGAGGAAGCTGAACGACAACAAAAAACAAAACTGAAGAAGGAGTTGAAGTCTTTCTGGAGGGATCTTGTTCTTGTTCTACAGAAATCAGAGGATGGCTCAAAGCTTCACAATATAGCTAGAAAAGACTACGAAGTTAAAAACTTACTGATACCACAGGACTTAGAAGATGTAGAACAAAAGGTATATTCAATATTACTTCAATGATCTGCTTCTAAAATAAGAGAATCTGAGAGGGGATGCCCTTTTTAATTATACGGTAATGCACAGATGAATGTTTGGAGTGTATATTATGTTTTACAGTAAATTTAAGGTTGGTTAATTGACTGGTTACAATATGCACTGTATATATAAGAATATATATTTCTGATATGAGGAACTTCTTACAGCATATACCAGTACTGTATCACAGTATATATTACTTAATACTAAAAGCTATGTTATATCGGCCTCATTCATGAAGTCCAAGTTATGCTTACCTCTATTACAGATCTGTATTATTTAGGTGCTAAGATACAAATGTTAAATGAAACACTTATCTTGTTTTTCATGTCGTTGTTTATAGTCATTTAGTCATTTATATGTTTTCAGAATCAATTCAGCACTGCTCTGTTTGAGGACATAGCTTGTATTATATATGATTTGATTGATTCCAAGAGACAATACTTCAATTACCTGAGTAACTTGAAGCTTTTACACGTACCTGTTCCAGGTGAACCACCTGCACAACAAGGTAAGATAAACATATTTATTCTGAATCCTCTTTTGGTAATCACTCTTTCTGTCAATTTCAGAGTATTTAGGTATGTTTTGAGTTACTTTTTTATGACCCCTCCCCCCACCCCCACGAAAAAAAAAAAAAAAGAAAGAAAAAAAATTTCCAGTGTATGAATTATGTCCAGTATATGAATTGCAGTTTTGTGTCTTTGTTCTGTTTTTAGATGTTACTTTAATTTTCTATTTTTTTAAATTAAGTTGTGTGATTAATTGACCTGATATAGATTTGCTTCAGATCAAGCTGAACTGCTGATGGTGACATAATTTAGTTTTTGGTATAGACAAACATTTTTTTTCATATTATTTGCAAGAATATGTTAATACAGATTTCAGAATGATAACTTTTCTTTCCAATAGAACCAGCTGTATCTGGAGCCCCAACCCCGTCAGCCCAGCAAGCAGCCCCTAGTGTACCGTCTATCCACCCAGATCAACTGGAACTGAAACCAGAAGTGGATATGAGATATTACAATGATTTGATGAGCTGTGTTCCACACGAAAGTGCCAGTGTTCCACTTATAATGCACTGTATGCTAGAACAGGTATTTTCAAGATATAAACATTGCTAGAACAGGTATTGTCTGGATATAAACACTGTATGCTAGAACAGGTATTGTCTGGATTTAAACACTGTATGCTAGAACAGGTATTGTCTGGATATAAACATTGTATGCTAGAACAGGTATTGTCAAGATATAAACATTGTATGCTAGAACAGGTATTATCTAGATATATGCACTGTATGCTAGAACAGGTATTGTCAAGATATATAAAGTCATGATATGTTAGTATCTATCTGAGATAGAAAATTAAGACACACACATAGACATGTAAATCCTCACACAAACTTGTACAAATGCTCAAACACTGAGACATTCACTTTTATTGCTTTGTATTTTTAGCTTGATATGATTTTTTTATATGTAACTGATCATTTAAATGTTTAAATCATGTTTACATTTAAGAAACTTGAGGAAGGCTGCTATAGATATAGGAATATAAAAGTCTTAGGAGGGAGTAGAGTAGAAATGTCCATAGGAGGGAGTAGAGTAGAAATGTCAGTAGAAGGGAGTAGAGTAGAAATGTCAGTTGTAGAGACTAGAGTAGAAATGTCAATAGGAGGGAGTAGAGTAGAAATTTCAGTAGAAGGGAGTAGAGTAGAAATGTCAGTTGGAGACACTAGAGTAAAATGTCAGTAGGAGGGAGTAGAGTAGAAATGTCAGTAGGAGGGAGTAGAGTAGAAATGTCAATAGGACGGAGTAGAGTAGAAATGTCAATAGGAGGGAGTAGAGTAGAAATGTCAATAGAAGGGAGTAGAGTAGAAATGTCAATAGGAGGGAGTAGAGTAGAAATGTCAATAGAAGGGAGTAGAGTAGAAATGTCAATAGGAGGGAGTAGAGTAGAAATTTCAGTAGAAGGGAGTAGAGTAGAAATGTCAGTTGGAGACACTAGAGTAGAAATGTCAATAGGAGGGACTAGAGTAGAAATGTCCATAGGAGGGAGTAGAGTAGAAATGTCAGTAGGAGAGACTAGAGTAGAAATGTCCATAGGAGGGAGTAGAGTAGAAATTTTAGTAGAAGGGAGTAGAGTAGAAATGTCAGTAGGAGAGACTAGAGTAGAAATGTCCATAGGAGGGAGTAGAGTAGAAATGTCAGTAGGAGGGACTAGAGTAGAAATGTCAGTTGGAGACACTAGAGTAAAATGTCAATAGGAGGGAGTAGAGTAGAAATGTCAGTAGGAGGGAGTAGAGTAGAAATGTCAATAGGACGGAGTAGAGTAGAAATGTCAATAGGAGAGGGAGTAGAGTAGAAATGTCCATAGAAGGGAGTAGAGTAGAAATGTCAATAGGAGGGAGTAGAGTAGAAATGTCAATAGAAGGGAGTAGAGTAGAAATGTCAATAGGAGGGAGTAGAGTAGAAATTTCAGTAGAAGGGAGTAGAGTAGAAATGTCAGTTGGAGACACTAGAGTAGAAATGTCAATAGGAGGGAGCAGAGTAGAAATGTCAATAGGAGGGAGTAGAGTAGAAATGTCAATAGAAGGGAGTAGAGTAGAAATGTCAATAGGAGGGAGTAGAGTAGAAATGTCAATAGGAGGGAGTAGAGTAGAAATGTCAATAGGAGGGAGTAGAGTAGAAATGTCAATAGAAGGGAGTAGAGTAGAAATGTCAATAGGAGGGAGTAGAGTAGAAATGTCAATAGGAGGGAGTAAAGTAGAAATGTCAATAGGAGCGAGTAGAGTACACATGTCCGTAGGAGGGAGTAGAGTACAAATGTCCGCAGGAGGGAGTAAAGTACAAATGTCAGTAGGAGGGAGTTGATGTTGCTTTTCATTAAACACTGAGATTTGATGTTGCTTTTCATTAAACACTGAAATTTGATGTTGCTTTTCATTAAACACTGAAATTTGATGTTTCTTTTCAGGTTGTAGCAACGGAAGAAAATAAAGATCCACCTAGTGAACAGCTTCCACCACGCAGAAAAGACGGACTGAATTCTGAGCTTATTTCACATATCAGTGCCATGGCATTTAAGTTGGCTTTGTCAGAAGATGAACATAATGTAAGTCTACCCTCATTGACTCATGTTATTTTATCATGAAGAATTGCTGAGATTGTATTTTTTCAGTACTGCATTTATCATTAATTATTAAAGATTCAACATCAAAGTTTTCATGTATTACTTGTTAAATGAGGATTGGGATACATTTGCTAATTTGCTTTAAAACTTATTGAAAAAATAGCATTTTTACAAGTTTTAAATTTGGCTTCATTCTCACTACAGATCTGAAATTATTGTACAGATAATACATATACTCTATTTTACAGGAAAAAAAGAACTATATTTTGGGCTAATCATTAAGCCACCACACTATGGTTAAATCAAGATAATATTTTTCAGGTTTTGTCAGACATTTTCGATCTTCCTGAAAGATCTAATGACATACCAGGTCAGCCATCACTATTAAATTTTCATGATGAAATTGCTACCCGTACCAATGGATTGAAATCATTGTATGGCTTTAATCTTGAAGAAGTGGAAAAAGAAATGTTAAAAAGACTTCCATTTGATTTCTTGATGAATCTGCCAAGACCAACTTCATCCATTGCAAAAGAAAGAGCAGCTCGTTTACAGGAATTAATACATTTTTGTGCAACAGGCGGATTATCACAGTCAGGTACAGGATAAATTCTAATGAATATTCTAACCTTAGAAAATACTGTTATTATACACATGTTATAAGAAACGCTTCAATGGTTGGCCCAGAAAATATTGTTATCATAAGAAATGCTTCAATAATAGACCTAGTAAATGCTGTTATCATAAGAAATGCTTCAATAATAGACCTAGTAAATGCTGTTATCATAAGAAATGCTTCAATAATAGACCTAGTAAATGCTGTTATCATAAGAAATGCTTCAATAATAGACCTAGTAAATGCTGTTATCATAAGAAATGCTTCAATAATAGACCTAGTAAATGCTGTTATCATAAGAAATGCTTCAATAATAGACCTAGTAAATGCTGTTATTATAAGAGATGCTTTAAAAGTTGACCTAAAATTTACTGTTACCACAAGAAATGCTTCAGTGGTTGGCCTAGAAAATACCGTTACTATAAAAAATGCTTCAGTGGTTGGCCTAGAAAATACTGTTATCATGAGAAATGCTTCAGCAGTTGGCCTAGTAAATACTGTTATTATATGAAATGCTTCAATGGTTGGCCTAGAAAATACTGTTATTGTAAGAAATGCTTCAGTGGTTGGCCTAGTAAATACTGTTATCATAAGAAATGCTTCAGTGGTTGCCTAGTAAATACTGTTATCATAAGAAATGCTTCAGTGGTTGGCCTAGAAAATATTGTTACTATGAGAACATGTTGAAACCAAGATTAGTCTCTTGTAAGGGATACTGACACCTGACTAAAATACTCCATGGGCATTGCAAAGATTAAAATTCCTTTTGTCTTTTTGCAGAAATAGACAGAGCATTTAAACAGTTTGTATTTGAGAGTATGGATCTGGCTTCAACAGATGCCAATGGTTTCCTAATAACAAGAGACAGTGAGGGTCTAGAACACTCTGCTATACCATGGGATGATCCCTACCCATTCTTCAAGGGAATGATTCCTAAACATGAGAAACCCTCAAAGGAGAGAATGTTTTCTCCAGAAGAAAGATCAGGTGGGAAATTACAGTGAAGCCTTGTAAATGTACTCACAGAATTGATTGAGGCACTTTTGTAATACCATTTTTACACATGTATTGCAATATTCACACACAGTTATATGTTTAAATTTTACACACTGTTAAACATGTTTAGATTTTACAGTTATATGTTTAACATTTACACATTGTTATATTTTTTAATTTGACACACTGTTATATGTTTAAAATTTTACACACTGTTAGATGTTAACATTATTACATTTCAATTTTACATTTGATCTTGGTAAATGTTAAAATTAGAATAATTAGATAAGCTGGGGGGGGGGGGTGTGATATTGTCAGAGGCATGTAACCAGAGAGTTGATAGAATAGGGAGATAGTACTATTATTTCTGTTGTTAATCTGATCTTAGGAAATATAGAATTTTAATCTGATGTACATTATCTAACAATCTGTCATTTCCTAGTCGTAAATTCTACAAATTGCGATAGATAATTAACACTGACCTTTTGATATTTAGATCAATATTTGGCAGTTAAAACTGTCCAACAAGGTAATGATTTGAGATTGAAAGTAATGATTCAAAATAACTTCTAAACAAAAATAACAATATACAAAATAACTGTAGACATAATGGGAGTACAGTGAGAATGATAACTAAATTCTTAAACAGAAGCTTTAATCTGGATACTAGATATCAATGACATTTAAACTCACTTATTAATCTGAAGTTTCTTTTTCTGATATTTTCCTCAGTTTTGTGGTCTTTAATTTTCAGTTGCTACACCTTTGAATCTTATTATTATTACTATTATTATTATTTTTTTTTTTGGAAGGGAAGAGGGGGGGGGGGTAATGTACAAGAGCAATAGTGAACATCAGAAGTAAAAATCAACGGTTTCGTACATCTCAATCTCATCTGGGTGTAAATAATTACAAATGTCTTGTATACATAATACTGTATACATCTTATATAGTATACTAATCAAATAAAAAAAACAAAAAACAAAAAACAAAATAAGTTTCCTTTGTATATCATGTCATTCATCTGTCCATATGTAAAATAAATTCTAAATATTGAATTCCTTTTATAGTATGTTTGTGTTTGATAACCTGCCAATAATGAACGCTAACATTGTGTGTAGTTTGCTGTGTCACAAATTTCTTATGGTCAGAAAAGCACTTTGCAGCACAATAGGTTACTTCATGAAAGTCTTCTCCTTCACAGCAGATTATACCCCTTGTATGCTCTGCTATAATATACTTATTTTTCTCTCCTGGTAATGAAAGAATGTATATATATAGGAATGGATCTGTATTGTTGTGGATGTGTTTTGTATGTGGGTATTTGTGTATGTTGGTGTGTATGTGTGTTTGTGTATGTGGGTGTGTATGTGTGTTTGTATATCAGTGTGTATTTGTATGTGTGTATGTAGGTGTGTTTGTATGTGTGTTTGTGTGTATGTGGGTCTGTGTGTATGTGGATGTGTTTGTGGTGTGTATATGGTGGTGATGGTAGTCATATTGGCTATACATTTGAGTAGGAAAGTAATTATCTGTACTCAGTACTGTTAAATATGATATTGATAATTTGATAATTAACAACCCAGAGCCAATAGTTTGTAATTGTCAAATAGCCATACTTCCTCATACATAACAGAGGTCATACTTTAACAAAGAGTGCCTTTATGGCAGAACTTCTGATCATCATCATTATCATCAAATCTGATTACACATAATTGGAATTCCAAATTTCTAATTGAATAATAATCCTTGTGTGGCAGATATAAACTGTAAGGTGGTTGTTTATAAGTCTGTGAACGGCAGCTCGTACAATTGATTATATGATTGTGAGGAACTGTATGATTGCGAGGTACTGTAACGGTGGTTTGTTTATAAGTACGTTATGTGGACGGCAGCTTGTACAATTAAGTATATGATTGCGAGGTACTGTAAGGTGGTTGTTTATAAGTACGTTATGTGGACGGCAGCTTGTACAATTAAGTATATGATTGCGAGGTACTGTAAGGTGGTTGTTTATAAGTACGTTATGTGGACGGCAGCTTGTACAATTAAGTATATGATTGCGAGGTGGTTGTTTATAAGTATGTGAATGGCAGCTTGTACAATTAAGTATATGATAGTGTGGAACTTTATCACTACCTCAGAGATGTATGATACTGTTTGATGATTATAAACATGTTATGACAAATAAATGTGGTATGTTATGCTTGTGGCTGTTGTAAGATCTTATGTTTTATAAAGACATCTGAAGTATGCTTAGCTTTATATTCCATGAACTTTTGACCTGGTCTAATGTGAGTCTCCTGTTGACTTTTCTACGATAGTTTTCTACCATGATACCTGTGATAATTACCATTTAGTTGCCGTCTTTGAACTTATTGTCCATCTATTATTCCACCATTTTGTGATTTTAATAATACTTTGGATCCTCCCCCTGAAAGTTTACAAGATTTATGAGAATACATCATTTTTGTCATTAGTTCTCTGCATTTGTTGACTTTATGAAAAACAAAAAGAATAATAGAGTTATTCATTCAATTGTCTGTTTGATTGCCAGACTTATGTACCTTGTATGTAAATAAAAAAGAAAACTAAAAATACAAAAAAACAAAACAAAAACAAAAAATACAATTGCTGTAAATTTCTTTTCATCATGGTTTTGGTATAGTACCAGAAATACTTCAGTCAAACAAGATATTTGATTCAAGAGACAATGATATTATTACATTCAGCATAAATACAAGTGAAAAAAAAATCTTTGATTTGACGATCTTAGATATGGTTGCCATGGTAACTTTGTGTGTTCGCAGTTTCTTTTAATGCAGATTAACATGATGATATATTGGGAGATTGCTGTGAGAGTATTTTGTTACTGACAATAATAATCAAATGTTTGTTTTTTCATGGTGTGCAGCTGCCATTGTTACTATCAATGTTGTCAAGTGTAAGTCCAACATCTAAACTGAGCTTTAATTTTTCTTTGTTATTTATTGCATATAATCGGAAACAACTTTTTTATCATTTAAGAAACTCCTTAATCCTGTAATTAACTTTCAACCTTCCTGCCTAACACAGAATTTTGTAGATTATGCATATATGCTTTCCATTAATCCTATATATATACATATATTTGATATCATATATGACTGCACCATGTATATAACCGCCCATCACGCCTTTAATATTGATCTTCAAATATTGAATTGTAGTTTTACTATTTCAGTTGGATATCCATTTTTGTAAACTTGAAGTATTAGTGTAGTTGTTTTTTTATATTTGTGTTTGATATTGAATGTTTCAGGATATATATATATATATATAAATATATATTTAGTCCCTACACTAGTTACAGATGTCCTACTCATATGGACCTCCAATTCTCATCATGTTGTAGAAGTAGAATTTTTGTAAGAGTAGTTCCTAGGGTACAAAATTAACCATCTTAATTTTAAATCTGAATATATTAATTTTCAATGTTTATATTACTTATTTATCATCAGTTTTGCACTATATTGACCTCACTTAAATGTTGTCATTGTAATGTGTAACTCATACTATAAACTTACATCATGGAAGACCTAATTGTTATTGTATAGTTTCATCACGTTCTCTTTTACATTTAACATGATAACTCACTCAAGGGCCTCTGTTACAACAGAGCTATATATTGTGATGTCTTTACATGTATAACACACTATCTAACTCTGTCTCTTTAACAGGGAGCGACATGGAACTTATTGATTATTCTTTGCCAGGATCCCCTGCACCTGTCACCGGGTCTGTAGAGGTTACCCCTTCACAATCACCTGAACCTCGCAAGACTTCATCACCAAAGCAAATCTCCAAAACTGATCAATCTAAGAGGCAGTCACGCTCTAAGAAGAAAAAATCCAAAAGTAATTCTGTCCAGATATGTAGAAAAGATATCAATAACTGGCCTAGGTTTATTTGGAATCATAAACGAAACACTAGCTGTCTTAGTACTTAAAATCATAGGTGTATATTTAGAAATAGATTTAGTTGCAGTGACCACACAGTAATATAGTCCTCTTGACATGTAGTTACTGAGTTATAGACTAAACCGCAGTGACCACACAGTATTATAGAGTCATGTTGGCCTGTAGTTACTGAGTTATAGATTTAGCTGCAGTGACCACACAGTATTATAGAGTCATGTTGACCTTTAGTTACCAACTTATAGATTTATTTGCAGTGTCCACACAGTAATATAGTCCTCTTGACCTGTAGTTATCGAGTTATAGATGTAGTTGCAGTGACCACACAATATTATAGAGTCATGTTACAAAGTTATAGATTTAGTCGCAGTGAGCAAACAATATTATAGAGTCATGTTGACCTGTAGTTACCGAGTTATAGATTTAGTTGCAGTGACCACACAATATTATAGTCATGTTGACCTGTAGTTACCAAGTTATAGATTTATAGATTTAGTTGCAGTGACCACACAAGTTATATAGTTGCAGTGACCACACAATATTATAGTCATGTTGACCTGTAGTTACAGAGTTATAGATTTAGTCGCAGTGACCACACAATATTATAGTCATGTTGACCTGTAGTTACAGAGTTATAGATTTAGTCGCAGTGACCACACAATATTATAGTCATGTTGACCTGTAGTTACCAAATTATAGATTTAGTCGCAGTGACCACACAATATTATAGTCATGTTGACCTGTAGTTACCAAATTATAGATTTAGTTGCAGTGACCACACAGTATTATAGTCATGTTGACCTGTAGTTACAGAGTTATAGATGTATAGTTGCAGTGACCACACAATATTATAGTCATGTTGACCTGTAGTTACAGAAATTATAGATGTAGTTGCAGTGACCACACAATATTATAGTCATGTTGACCTGTAGTTACAGAGTTATAGATGTAGTTGCAGTGACCACACAATATTATAGTCATGTTGACCTGTAGTTACAGAGTTATAGATGTAGTTGCAGTGACCACACAATATTATAGTCATGTTGACCTGTAGTTACTAAGTTATAGATTTAGTCGCAGTGACCACACAATATTATAGTCATGTTGACCTGTAGTTACAGAGTTATAGATGTAGTCGCAGTGAGCACACAATATTATAGTCATGTTGACCTGTAGTTACCAAGTTATAGATTTAGTCGCAGTGACCACACAATATTTTAGTCATGTTGACCTGTAGTTACCAAGTTATAGATTTAGTCGCAGTGACCACACAATATTATAGTCATGTTGACCTGTAGTTACCAAATTATAGATTTAGTTGCAGTGACCACACAATATTATAATCATGTTGACCTGTAGTTACCAAGTTATAGATTTAGTCGCAGTGACCACACAATATTATAGTCATGTTGACCTGTAGTTACCAAGTTATAGATTTAGTTGCAGTGACCACACAATATTATAGTCATGTTGACCTGTAGTTACCAAGTTATAGATTTAGTTGCAGTGACCACACAATATTATAGTCATGTTGACCTGTAGTTACAGAGTTATAGATGTAGTTGCAGTGACCACACAATATTATAGTCATGTTGACCTGTAGTTACCAAGTTATAGATTTAGTCGCAGTGACCACACAATATTATAGTCATGTTGACCTGTAGTTACAGAGTTATAGATTTAGTCGCAGTGACCACACAATATTATAGTCATGTTGACCTGTAGTTACCAAGTTATAGATTTAGTCGCAGTGACCACACAATATTATAGTCATGTTGACCTTTAGTTACAGAGTTATAGATTTAGTCGCAGTGACCACACAATATTATAGTCATGTTGACCTGTAGTTACAGAGTTATAGATGTAGTTGCAGTGACCACACAATATTATAGTCATGTTGACCTGTAGTTACAGAGTTATAGATGTAGTTGCAGTGACCACACAATATTATAGTCATGTTGACCTGTAGTTACAGAGTTATAGATGTAGTTGCAGTGACCACACAATATTATAGTCATGTTGACCTGTAGTTACAGAGTTATAGATGTAGTTGCAGTGACCACACAATATTATAGTCATGTTGACCTGTAGTTACAGAGTTATAGATGTAGTCGCAGTGACCACACAATATTATAGTCATGTTGACCTGTAGTTACTAAGTTATAGATTTAGTCGCAGTGACCACACAATATTATAGTCATGTTGACCTGTAGTTACAGAGTTATAGATGTAGTTGCAGTGACCACACAATATTATAGTCATGTTGACCTGTAGTTACCAAATTATAGATTTAGTTGCAGTGACCACACAGTTTTTATAGAGTCATGTTGACCCGTAAATACTGAGTTATAGATTTAGTTGCAGTGACCACACAATATTATAGAGTCCTCTTGACCTCTAGTTATTAAGTTATAGATTATGAAGAAAGTTGATTGTACCAGAAGTTTAAGTAATTGTTATCTCCATTTAATTACATGACGAGCCATCTGATGATGGAGTTGTCAAAACAATATCGTATTGGTGTTTTGACTTGATTAAAATCATTATTTTTAAGGATAATAAGATATTTAGATTATTAGTTAATAAAGCTATTTTATGATGTAATCATGTTGATGGAAGTTTGGACAACCATTATAGACCTGAAATTAGTGGAACAAAACAGTTTTTAAATTTTGATATTTACAGAAGTATCAGAAGAAAAGAAAATTGTATGAAACAAAGTAAAAGCCGTTTTGAGCCAATATTCATCATCAAAGTATTGTAGAGTTTCTGTCAAATTATAAGTTAATCATAATGTTACAGAAAATAAGTATTCAGTTTTGATCATTTTCATTACTCTAGGTTATTTGTTTGCCGTTCGATAAACTCCATGTCATGTTATTTTAGATATAGAATGTGTATGCTAATGTTTTATAATCAGTACATACTGTTAAGTGTGTCGCTTTATAGTTTGACTGCCCTAGAAGTCAGTTATATATATTGTTCTTCTCTCTGCTAGTAACCCGCTGTAATTTCTGTAGACTGTTGCTCTCTAGTATTGCCTAGCATGGTAACAGGCAAAAACTGCATCATGATATTTCTGTACTAAATATAGACTTCATGTAATCTGCTTTCATTTACTTAGTAACAACATGGTTTATAATACAGAACATAATAACTTAGTATACAATTCTATATATATTCTTCTGTGTATAATCACTTTATTACTATTTAATAGTAAGTTACAACTATATATTTTCAGTATATGAGAATTATTTATTGATGAATGTATTGAAATTATTTCTGTTCCTAAATTTAAGATAATTTCAAATGTAATAGCACATGATATAAATGATATCTACCATTTTGATCATATCTAGTGACATAAGTATGTGACTAGTGGCAATAAGAACTTAAATTTCCATTCTAGTGTAATCTGATTGTGGAAGCCTATGTAGTAGTTAAAGCATTGTTCTCTAAATTATAAAGTGTCTGACCACTGGTCAGTTTGGGTTTGAACCTTAGCTGATTATATGGTGGTGAAGTTTTGCCAGTTTATTTGGCCGGTGGTCCTTTCCGGGATACTTTGAATAGTTGTCTTCCACCAACAAAAACTGGCGGCCAACATATTGTTGACAAAAACTGGCAGCCAAGGTATTGTTGACAAAAACTGGCAGCCAAGGTATTACTGACAAAACTGGCAGCCAAGGTATTGCTGACAAAACTGGCAGCCAAGGTATTGCTGACAAAACTGGCGGCCAACATATTGTTGACAAAAACTGGCAGCCAAGGTATTGCTGACAAAACTGGCAGCCAAGATATTGCTGACAAAACTGGCAGCCAAGGTATTGCTGACAAAAACTGGTGCCCAACGTATAGCTGACAAATTGTTAAATGGCGTTATATTTAAAAAAAAAATAAAAAAAAAAAAAAAAAAAAAAAAAAAAAAAAAAAAAAAAAAAAAAAAAAAACAAAAAAAAAAAAAAAAACAGGAGTTAAAAATAAGAGAAAAAACAAAACAAAACAAAAATTCACATACCGTAACTGAAGCAATTATCAAATACTGTAACAATTTACAATGTAAGATTATCATGTGCATGTAAGTAACACATCCAGTATACCTGTATTGGATGTTAATATCTTTGATAATATGATAGAAATGCAAATATCTCACTGAATAATTCACAGGTCAGTTGGATCAGATCTAACTGGACACAAATTGTTACATTGTAATTAATCTTGTAAATGATTGCTAAAGACAAATGGTGCATGTTGTCACATGATTATACAGGGTGTTTCAAAAAACATGAAGGTAGGCACTTCAAATGTCTATACCTTGGCAATGACACTTGATAAAAAAAACTTAGAGATTCATTAGAAAGAGAATTTTAAATGAAAAGTTGTGATTAAATAAGCAAAAAACATTCAAGGTCAAAGTTGTGATTAAAGAAGCTAAAAACATTTAAGGTCAAACTTATATTATGACATCATTTATGATATCACAAAATAGCATTATCTGGTTTTACTACCAAAATGGATTACAAATAGAACCTTTATATTAATATTATTAATAATTAATAATATTGATTATTTAAATGATATTGAATGTGTTTGTATTAAAAGTTATATACCAACAAAATTGTACATACGATACATCCCGTATATTGATATCCTAATTGTATCATTGAATAGTAAAGGCGGGACATTTTTTGAAACACCCTGTATGTAATAACTTCTGCATATATGTGCCCTAATATATCAATCGTAATAACGTCACTAATTCTCTATCACTGGGAAGTGTAATAGAGACTTGAATTTAAAAGGATTTTAATTTGACTTGATGTACATGTATAATAATGTTTTAATATATTGCCACTACTTAGACTTCACTTGAATTCTGAAGTTATCTGAAGTTTAAATTCTTACAATACATATGTATACAGGTGCAAATTCACCCACTCCAAATAAAGAAATGAAAGAACCAATCTCTCCATCCAAAAGTTCATCAAATAGTGATGCAAGAAGTTCTCGTCCGTCTACAGCTGAAAGCAAAAAAGGAATTCTTCGTCCCTCATCTCGTTCCAGCTCCAATGGCAGACGTTCAAGGAGTAATTCAGGTAAGTTATTACACACAGAATTGTTTATTTTAGTTAGCATACCCCAAATTAACCTAAACTAAATATAATAGGCCATTTCCTAGTTGTTCCGTTCAGTTTTGTCAAAATACTTTGTACTCCAATCACGTGACGTCTACAGAAATATGCCATAAGTAACTGCTCGTTTTGTAATGTTGACAATAGTCAATGACATCTTGTTTCAGTTCATTTGAGAGTGGAAAAAGTTCAGCTAAATGTTCTTTCTGGTAAAGATGACAAATGTCATTCCTTTCCTGTTGACTTTTTGAAGTTTGGCTCTCTCTGCTGTATGTAATCCATATTCATGGTTATCTGCAGTAGAACCTGCATATAACAAATATCAAGGAACCTTATTTTTCAATTCTTTATAAAGGCAGTTTGTTATACAGTTATAGCAAAGTGGGCTGAATGGTTACAATGAAATTCGTTGAAAACAAAAATCAATCTGAATTCTGTCTGAATGAGAACTTTCCTAGGAAGAAAAAAGACAGGAACTTTTCTATGTAGTAAAACAAAACATGTTTTGTTACTTTTAATTTACACAACTTATCTAATCGGAGATAAAGACTACTTTTGCTGGGTGAAAAAGTCAACAATTGACTTTTGTTTTAATGATATTGACCACTTTGTTAAAATCTATAAAAGACGCTGGTTGGGACATCAAGAGATACAGAAATTGGTTTGTTATATGCAAATATTCTTTATATAAAATCGTTATGAAATTGTTTTTCAAGTAAGAATATACAGAGGTGAAGTTGGGGGTTACCTTTTGATTTGTTATGTGCGTGAATTCGTACTAACCGTGTTTGTTGTATTCAAGTTTTACTGTATATGATAAACTCCTTAACTGGGGAAATGTTTCTGTGAAGCTAAACATACTTATAAGATAAAGCCTGATGTAACAGAACAACTCTAAAAAGGTATAAATAAAATGTACAGCTTATAATGAAATGTTTGTTAGAGTTTTGTTTGATTACAAGAAATAAATTTATTTACAGGTTTAGTTTTTAGCTCACCAGGACGAAAGCTCTCATTTTGTACCTTGACTTTTGACCTACTGACCTTGACATTTGACCTATTTTTCAAAAACTTTAACTTTGGACTTTGACCTACTTTTCAAAAACTTTAACCTTGGCTACAACTTTTAAACCATAAGGGATAGGACTGTGATGTTTCGCATATAAATTTCTAATGACCAGAGCTTTCATTTGGTACCTTGACTTTTGACCTAGTGACCTTGGACTTTGACCTACTTTTCAAAATTTTTAACCTGAACTAAAGGAATAAAAATTTTACCAGTCCTTTGACATTAAAACCTGACAGCTATGGGTCAAATAACTATTTTGAAAATTTACACCCATTCCCTCAAGCTTTGTTGTCTTCTGACAACTCTAGTTATTATATTAGAGACCATAATTGAAAATGAAAACATTCATTTGTAATATTTGATTTACAAAACCTGAAATAATTAAGAAAACAAAATATAATTGCTATAATTTGTCTTGATCACAGGCATAGACAAATGAAAAAATAAATATATGAATTATGACAAAGTGTTCAAATTATCCCAACAGTTCATTTTGAGAAGGATGACCAAGGCAAGCCAATACGTCATGTTGAAGTTGATGTTGATGAAGAGAGAGTTGAAGAGGAACCAGATAAAACAGTAGAAGAAAGTCTCCATGAAATTGTTGATGCTCAAAAACGTATTCTTGACCAGTGGTGCTTTGCTGAACATTATGAACCACACGTTTTGTTACAGGTTAGTATAGAGATGTTTATCTGTCCACTTTAGTTCATGTTACATAAATCTTTATCCTTTAGAAATTTAAAAGCATGTACATGTATCAGCTTATAATACCAACCTTTAAATCTTTGTTCTATTTTGACAGATTCTAAAGGAGGCTGCATACAAGCTGCCATTCATTGATTCCTACTACAATAAACGAGATCATTCAATGATGGTGGTTCTTCATAACCCATTTAACATGGAGTTACAAAATCACGTGGACTGGCACACAGAACTTCATTGTGATCTAGGGTTCAGGTATGTCTTGTGTACTTGTACATATTCTAATTGGTAATGCAAAATCTACACTTATTTCTGTTTCTGCTGCATCAACAAAAATCATTGTGTTCACTTTACTGGAAAGTTGTGACAAAAATGCTATATATCAGCTTAAAATTGAATGAAAAACTGTTTTGATTGGTGGAATATGGTATAAATTTGTATTTAACTTATCTATGTTTAGAAATTACTTGGAATATGTTGCTGAGTCAGTTGCTGATTGGACAAAAGAGGAAGAAGCTAAATACAGTGCTCAGATGTTAACTAAAGAACTAGACAAGATGTCTGCTGATGAAGAGGCTGCCAGAAAAGCTGAAGAAAAAGGAAATAAAAAGAGGGCTAAATCTCCTGGCAAATCACCAAGTAAGTCTTCAGAGGGATTAATCTATTAAGAAGATCCCCAAGTAAGTCAATATCATTAGACGTATAAACTCAGTCTAGAATGTAAGATTCCGTGCATAATCATACAAATGATTTACATTTGCATTATATGGGATTTTTATTTTCTGTAGGTCGTTCGAAGAGTCCAAAAGCTGGTTCTCGTTCCAGTAGCCAGGACAGGTCATCTTCATCAGCTAGCAACATGTTTGTGCGTGCAAATTCTCTGAAAGCTTGGAAGGAAGAGCAAGACAGACTTAAATCTGAGGAGGAGGAAAAAGAGCGAGGGAAGAGTGCTAAACGTGCCCGATCTGCTACTAAAAAGGTCAGTGTACAATTAAGAATGCTTGATTAACTTTTGCAAACTGTTGACATTGATAACTTTTATCATTTTGATCATTAAACGGAGTTAATAATAAAAAACCCTAGATCTTATTATCGGTAATTGTCCCAAAAAGTTTTTTACTGCAGTGAAATACCTGGAAGCTGAGATCTCTTCAAACAAAACTCAAAGTAACTGAATGATGTCAGTGTATAAACATTACTTACAATATATTATTTCAATACACAAGTCATTTATTACTGTTATATGAATTATTTCAGTATAATACTATCACTACAAGTACATAATGTATGTACATCATTACAATATCATTGGATTCTTGTTACATCTGAAAAAGTAACCAATAAATTATATATATATACAGATACATTTGTGTACAGAAATTTATAGCATTGATTTATTTTATTTAGCCTGAAAAGGAAGAAAAAGACAAGAAAAGACCAGGATCAAGGGGAAGTGCAAAGTCAAAATCTTCTCGGGAGAAGGAATCAGAGGCACAAGACCAACCACAAGATGATGCCGCAGGTTTACCAGAGAGATACTGGCCAGTAAGTATAGAAGTCTTTTATATGGTGTTAGACATGTTGTTATATAGCTTGACCATGTTGACCAGTGAGATACTGGCCAGTAAGTACAGAGGTCTTTTATATAGTGTTAGACATGTTGTTATATAGCTTGACCATGTTGACCAGAGAGATACTGGCCAGTAAGTATAGAAGTCTTTTATATGGTGTTAGACATGTTGTTATATAGCTTGACCATGTTGACCAGTGAGATACTGGCCAGTAAGTACAGAGGTCTTTTATATAGTGTTAGACATTTTGTTATATAGCTTGACCATGTTGACCAGTGAGATACTGGCCAGTAAGTACAGAAGTCTTTTATATAGTGTTAGACATTTTGTTATATAGCTTGACCATGTTGACCAGTGAGATACTGGCCAGTTAGTACAGAAGTCTTTTATATAGTGTTAGACATGTCGTAATACACTATAAAGAATGTTTAGCTGGATGTAATATTTATTAAGACAAATCCAAAAATACATAAAAGTTTTATATCTTTTGTTTTATTTTAATTTTAGTTTACTGGATATGATATGGGCAATAAGTTGATACATGTCTCAGGTATAACGACTTCGATGTTCCCGTCAGATGGTGGTCTCATACGAACTGAGAGAACTGAATTTGTACAAGGTTAGATTAAATTATAACACATTTTCAAAAAGTTCATATTAGCTGTAAAGCTTTCTATATGAATTAGACACAGCCCCCCTCCCCCACACACACATAGACACAAACACATACCACCACCAGACACACACACATCGGGACCCAGACACACGCACATCAGCACACAGACACACAGACACACACATCAGCACACAGACACACCGACACACACATCAGCACACAGACACACCGACACACAGACACACACATCAGCACACACACAAAGTCACGCATTTGATTTTTATCCAGCAGTATCAGATGTATACATACATATTTCATTTCTATTTATGTATGTTAGGAACTACCAGTATTAAGTCCAGCCTGATGAAGGATGGACATAATTTTACCGTGCATATACTGGACCCTAAAGAACAGATAGAAGACTCTGATGATGATACAGAAGCTGACAAAGTTGATGGTTCAGAAAAAGCAGATTATGAGAAATCTGAGAAGGACGGTACGTAGTCATGGATTTTACTAAAAATTTTAATAGCATATTGCTTTAATTTACATAATAACACTGTGGATTATATCTGGATGAAGATTTCATTTTTGTTTGTGTAAAGTATTGCAGATATGTTAAATGTACATTCAAAAGTATTTCAGTTAGATCCAATTGTAGTTTGTCATGAAATAAATATAAATTAGATATAGTCAAAACTTGAGACAAGTACATAAAATATGCAACTTAATAGTAAAGATATATATTAATTGTTATAGTAAGTTTTACTATAAATTGATATCAATTTCACAATGTATTTCAATCTATGGCCAAGTGATTCGAGCTTTACACTTTAAACCATGAAGTCTCATAACTCTGGCCAGTGCCTGCTGGATCTATGTTGACTCTGTGAGGAAGTCTCATACCTCTGGCCAGTGTAGGTTCCAGTCCTGCTGGATTCTATACTGATTCTGTGAGGAATTTTGTCACCTCTGGACAGTGTAGGTTCTAGCCCTGCTGGATTCTATGCTTATTCTGTGAGGAAGTCTCATACCTCTGGCCAGTGCCTGCTGGATCTATGTTGATTCTGTGAGGAAGTTTGCCACCTCTGGCCAGTGTAGGTTCCAGTCCTGCTTGATTCTATGCTTGATTCTCATTCTGTGAGGAAGTTTGTCAGTTTACTTGCGTAATAAAATAATAATCATACTGCTAGTTAACTATCTTCCTTTTTTGTACAGCAGATTCTAAATCTGGGGATGGAGATAAGGAAAGCGTTGACAAGAAACCAATCAAACCAGAGAGTGGAAAAATATCAGTCAGTGCCTTTGGTTCCATCACAGCTCAACTAACTGATGGCATGACACTATCCCTCAGTCAGTTTGGTGCTGATGGTCAATCTAAAGATGGTAAGTTGCTCTAATTATCCTCATTCAGTCAGTCCAGCATTGTTCTGAATCATTTCAGTTGTTTCTTTGGTGTTGATACGAATTGACCTGTTGCCAAATGTCTGACACATGGCTCTCCATGTGCGTTTTTGATGTCATTCGATTGTATAAAAATGTACAAAACATAGCATATAGCATAAATTATATAGAAATGTACTAAACAGAGCATATGACACACATTGTGTAGAAATGTACTAAACATAGCATATAGCACACATTGTATAGAAATGTACTAAAAATAGCATATAGCACACTTGATATAGAAATGTACAAAACATAGCATATAGCACACATTGTATAGAAATGTACTAAAAATAGCATATAGCACACTTGATATAGAAATGTACAAAGCATAACATATAGCACAGATTGTATAGAAATGTACAAAACAGAGCATATGACACACATTGTGTAGAAATGTACTAAAAATAGCATATAGCACACTTGATATAGAAATGTACTAAACATAGCATATAGCACACATTGTATAGAAATGTACTAAAAATAGCATATAGCACACTTGATATAGAAATGTACAAAGCATAACATATAGCACAGATTGTATAGAAATGTACAAAACAGAGCATATGACACACATTGTGTAGAAATGTACAAAACATAGCATATGACACACATTGTGTAGAAATGTACAAAACATAGCATATAGCACACATTGTATAGAAATGTACTAAAATAGCATATAGCACACTTGATATAGAAATGTACAAAACATAGCATATAGCACACATTGTATAGAAATGTACTAAAAATAGCATATAGCACAGAATGTAAAGAAATGTATTAAACACAGACTCCATTGTTCATCTTCTTTAGGGCAGAAATATGAACCCAAACAATATGTGCCCCCACCATCCACGCCAACTCCAGCACCACCACCATCACCAGCTAAGAGCAAGAAAGGTGAAAAGAAAGGAGCACCAACACCAGAACCACCCCAAGTTACAACGGTGAGTAATTGTTCCTTAGTGCTATGGCTTAAGATATTACAAAAGACAGCGTAAATAGGTGACCACCCCAAGTTACACAACAATTGAGTTTTTGTTTAAGATATTACAAAAGACAGCGTGGTAATTATTTTTGTTCCTGGTAATTATACTGTAATTATAAGGTTTTGTGTCTTAAGATATTACAAAAGTCAGTGTAAATAGGTGACCACCCCAAGTTACAAAAGTTTTTGTTCCTGGTGTAATTAATTTTGTGTGACCACCCACCCCAAGTTACAACAGTGAGTTTTTGTTCCTGGTAATTATACTGTAATTATAAGGTGACCAGGTGTTTTGTGTCTTAAGATATTACAAAAGACAGCGTAAATAGGTGACCACCCCAAGTTGCAACAGTGAGTTTTTGTTCCTGTTAATTATACTGTAATTATAAGGTTTTGTGTCTTAAGACAACGTTAAAGATAGTCCAATTAGTACAGCGTAAATAGGTGACCACCCCAAGTTGCAACAGTGAGTTTTTGTTCCTGTTAATTATACTGTAATTATAAGGTTTTGTGTCTTAAGATATTACAAAAGACAGCGTAAATAGGTGACCACCCCAAGTTACAACAGTGAGTTTTTGTTTATAAGGTTTTGGTAATTATACTGTAAAATAGGTATAAACAGTGAGTTTTTGTGTTAATTAAGATATTACTTAAGAAGTCAGTGTAAATAGGTGACCACCCCAAGTTACAACAATGAGCTTTTATTCCTGTTAATCATACTGTAATTGTGCCCATTACACTTTAAAATACAACATTACACTTTTATATATCTGTATTTACAAAGTACATGTATATAATGCTGGGTTTATTCTTTGTCTCAGGACAATAAATCAATTGGAGAAATATTCTATATTGTGTATTCATACTTCAGAAGTTTTTGTGAAGTGAAGTGAAAATTTGCCATGTTTTGAATTTATTGTAAAAAATTTTCCAAGAATGGTATGTCAATGATGATGATGATGATGATGATAATGATGATGATGAAAATCTATATATAAATATCTATATTTGATTTTCAGCCTGTTGATGATGATGATGAAATCTATACATAAATATCTATATTTCCTTTCCAGCCTGTTGATGATGATGATAAAAGTCAGGAGGAAAAGAAAGATGAGGAAAAACCAGTTCTGCAGCCATTCCAGCAACTATATGTATCATGTCCTGATGGTTTGAATGTCAAGTACATACTGGAAAGTTCCATAGGTAATACAGACAAAAATCATCAGTTTAAAGTAATATATTACAACTCAAGTAATTTCAGAGGTAGAACATTATGATATATAAAGTCTGTCAGTGTTTGACACTGATCACTTCTCAAAAAGCAAAGTTTGCCAGAAGTCCGCTTGTCTCTTCCTGGGTACATAGACTAAAACCTGGTTCTCTCCTCCAACTTTAAAAACTGTCTCCACCATATGACTGAAAAATGGCTGTGTGTGGTGTCAAACAATAAAATAAATAAAAGATTTCAACCTAATTCAGAAGCTGTCATTATTATATACTTAAATCATCTGGTTCCAGAACAACACAAAGTTAGTGTACATGGGATTTAAGTGTTGTATAAGGTTCATTACTGCTTCAAGACTGTTGGTAGGTTTGCCAAGACTTTCAACACTCCAGCTGATATTAACTCTTACACTGCCAAGCGATCCAATATTGCATGACCCCTGACTGCCAAGTATTTCAGTGGTGCTTTAGTTGTTAATCATGTTTGTACATTCAAATTGTAATATCTCAAAAACTTTTGAGCCAATCATCGTGAAATTTTTGACACATATGCAGTAGGCCTATATAATGTTTTATCTACATGCAATGTTTTATAGTTGTCAAAGGTCAGGTGACTTCAGTGGCCATCTTTGAATTTTTAAAAAATAAAAAAAAATGTTATTTTTCAGAAATTTTAATGAATTATCATTTCAATATATTGTTTTATTGATACATTCTTTTTTATAAAATAAAATGCAATCATTTTGTATGAATATCACTTTAAAATAATCAATTCTGGGTAATATTTTGAGGTTTATTATGATAATTGTATCATCAATTGTATTATAATGCACAAAGAATTTTCTCCCATTTCAAGTAAAAGTTCACAGTTAAATCATTGATCAGTCACTATTACTAGTTCCACAATAGAGTAAAAAATGTTTGAAACTATAATATTTTTTTTCAGTTTATAAAATATAATTATTTTAAAGACGATAACAGTTAATGCATAATCATATCACTGAGCGTAAATTATTTTTGCCGAGGCTTGTTTGTAGTCCAACTCTGTGTGGTAATATAACTAATGAACTCGGCATTTTGATCTTTGCAACATCTTATATCCAATAATATTGGTGTCATCAAAGAACAGTTTGTCCATTTCAGGTTCATTTTTAGAATTAATTATTAGAAATATCACATAACTTCGTTTACAGTCAACCACTTATCTCTGTTTGCCTCCACCATTGTTTCAGGAAAGTAACATCGATTAATCACCAAGAAATCAACAATAATTGTCGCTAAAATGCATATCCGCTTTCAAAATAAAATGACTGCCACTTGGGGAATCCCCTATCTTCACGGAAGTGCATTTTCTTTTTATTATTTGTTTTGGCTTTGAATGTTTTCAGCATGTTCAGTATTGACGTAATTACAAATTTATAGCTGTGATTATTCTGTATTGGGGATATCATAAATTATAGTTATTTTGTGTGAATTACAGGTATGAAACCCATATCAGAAGACGACAGAAGGTTATTGGTCAAACAGAGCTACCCATACAAAACTCGAGGTGAACAGCCAAGTGAAGCAGCAAGGAAGAAGTATGCTCTTACAGAAGTCTCCCGAATCATGACATCAGAAGGCACAGTTATCAAAAACATGGTTGATGGTAGTGTTGAGGTATGCCCTGATTTTGTTTCTTTAGTTATCTTTAGTCACTCAGGTACCCTGTTGTCATATTCCCACCTGTTATTGTGTGGAATTCTCAACTTCAAAAATCTTTAGTAAATGTCTTTTTCATTCCTGAATATAGAGTATAATAATTTTGAAATATAGTTATAATGGGCAAGTACTGTGAATTTGTGACCTGTAGGTCAAGGGGGTTGTAGAGAGAGTAGGGATGCTAAAAACCAGTGGGACTTCTTGTCTATTTGATACATTGATCGTAGCCAGTGAAAGTATCAGTGGTCAGAGTGACTATTTTGTCTACAGCTTGTCTATATGATAGGTTGATTGTAGTCAGTGAAAGTATAAGTGGTCAGAGTGACTATTTTGTCTACAGCTTGTCTATATGATACATTGATTGTAGTCAGTGGTCAGAGTGACTATTTTGTCTACAGCTTGTCTATATGATAGGTTGATTGTAGTCAGTGAAAGTATCAGTGGTCAGAGTGACTATTTTGTCTACAGCTTGTCTATATGATACTTTGATTGTAGTCAGTGGTCAGAGTGACTATTTTGTCTACAGCTTGTCTATATGATAGGTTGATTGTAGTCAGTGAAAGTATCAGTGGTCAGAGTGACTATTTTGTCCACAACTTGTCTATATGATAGGTTGATTGTAGTCAGTGAAAGTATCAGTGGTCAGAGTGACTATTTTGTCTACAGCTTGTCTATATGATACATTGAATGTAGTCAGTGGACAGAATGACTATTTTGTCTACAGCTTCTTTATAATGCATGTAAAATAGTATGATATCAAAGATGAGAGACATTGTGTATCCTAGAATTCTGACAGATGTTAGAACTTTGATTATCTGTACAGATATATCATGCATTCTCTACATAAAACAAATATGAAGAAACCATATAGCTAACAATGTTGTAAGTTTAAAGCATTCACATGATCATCCCTGTAGGTACTGTATGCAGATGGTACTGTAAGTGTCCATACTGGTAACTGGCCACTCCCATCACGTAGCCGTAGTAACTCACCACAACGTGGAGGTAGCGCACGAAGTCAGACTGGTGAAAGAACCGAAACTCCAACTAGGAAAGGTAAAGATCATCTCTTGTTTTACTACAAGATAATCACTTATATTTTACCTCAAAATAATCTCATATTTTATCTCAAGATAATCTCTTATTTTACATCAAGATGATCTTTTATTTTACCTCAAGATAATCTCTTGTATTATCTCAAGATAATCTCTATTTTTTACCCCAAGACAA
The DNA here is from genome assembly GCA_030159075.1 of Atrina japonica. NCBI lineage: Eukaryota > Metazoa > Mollusca > Bivalvia > Pterioida > Pinnidae > Atrina > Atrina japonica. The sequence goes on along the minus strand of BROG01000584.1, from coordinate 302,738 downwards.
TCTCTTATTTTACCTCAAGATATCTATCTCTTGTATTATCTCAAGAAAATCTTCTATTTTACATCAAGATTATCTCTTATTTTACCTCAAGATAATTTCTTATTTTACTTCAAGATAATTTCTTGTATTATCTCAAGGTAATCTCTATTTTTTCCCCAAAGATAATTAATTACTTTACCTTAAGATAATCTCTTACTTTCGTAAAGATAATTTCTTACTTTACCTAAAGATAAAGATAATCTCTTACTTTACCTAAAGATAATCTCTTATTTTACTGAAAGATAATCTTTTATTTTACCATGTTGTAACCAAAAACCAATCAGCTGAATTTTGCTTGCCTTTATGCCAGTTTGTCAATCTTTTTGTATGATTAGAATTAAAACATCTCTAATTTGTATAAAAACAAATGCCCAGAGTACGATTGATTTACTTTAACTACAAGCATAGTGTTCAACTTATTTTTGTAAGATTGTGTTGAATTTGTTACTAGATAATAATTTTTTATCAGTTCTAAAATTGTAAATATTATCACATGACAATACAATGTACATTGACATAAGTTTATTGATGGTATAATCTGATGCAGGTGGAGATCGTAGTGCCCGTGGAAAGCCAGGTAAGACAGCTGCTGCTGATAAAGGTGGAGATACATCGGAGGAGGAACAAGATACAAGAGGTGTATGGGTTACCACATATCCAAATGGAGAGAAAGTTATGTACAAAGGAGAGAGAGAAATGGAAGAACTCAAGTCAGTCATGATCTCTGTTGCGTCAGATCCGGAAACTAATCAGGTACATATCTGGTAGAATGGTCAACACTGTCAAACTTAGTGTATCAGGTACATATCTGGTAGAATGGTCAACACTGTCAAACTTAGTGTATCAGGTACATATCTGGTAGAATGGTCAACACTGTCAAACTTAGTTTATCAGGTACATATCTGGTAGAGTGGTCAACACTGTCAAACTTAGTGTATCAGGTACATATCTGGTAGAATGGTCAACACTGTCAAACTTAGTGTATCAGGTACATATCTGCTAGTATGGTCAACACTGTCAAACTTAGTGTATCAGGTACATATCTGGTAGAATGGTCAACACTGTCAAACTTAGTGTATCAGGTACATATCTGGTAGAATGGTCAACACTGTCAAACTTAGTGTATCAGGTACATATCTGGTAGAATGGTCAACACTGTCAAACTTAGTGTATCAGGTACATATCTGGTAGAATGGTCAACACTGTCAAACTTAGTGTATCAGGTACATATCTGGGTAGAATGGTCAACACTGTCAAACTTAGTGTATCAGGTACATATCTGGTAGAATGGTCAACACTGTCAAACTTAGTGGATCAGGTACATATCTGGTAGAATGGTCAACACTGTCAAACTTAGTGTATCAGGTACATATCTGGTAGAATGGTCAACACTGTCAAACTTAGTGTATCAGGTACATATCTGGTAGAATGGTCAACACTGTCAAACTTAGTGTATCAGGTACATATCTGGTAGAGTGGTCAACACTGTCAAACATAGTGTATCAGGTACATATCTGGTAGAGTGGTCAACACTGTCAAACTTAGTGTATCAGGTACATATCTGGTAGAATGGTCAACACTGTCAAACTTAGTGTATCAGGTACATATCTGCTAGTATGGTCAACAATGTAGAATTTTATTAGTGTATTGGTGGACATGCTTGTAACTTTGCTGACCTTGAAAGAAGCTCAAACTTCAAATTTTGCTGAATCTGTATTTATTCATTCAGGTGTGCACAAATGGTATGATCATTAATGAGATTTTGATTGTAATTTAAATAAAATGTTGACTTCTAGCCCTATTACTTAATCAGACCTGTAGGAAGAATATATTCAGTAAGTATCGTAATTGTCAGGGTGTAGTGTTGTACAATATTTGCATTTTGGACTTATCATAAACACTTAGATCTGTTTAAAACAGTATTAAACTAATTTTCAATTATTTGTAGTCAATGGCAACCAGAGATGACCATGTGGCTACTATAAGTTACCCAGATGGAACCACCATAGTAGAACATGCTGATGGTACAAGAATTACGACATATTACCGAGAGAGTCAGATTTCAACTAATGGAGAGGAGAATGACATAGGTAAGTTCATGGCTTTATACTGCATTGAAAACTTGATAGAAAAATTTTCTGTGAAACATCACATTCTGTATACTGTAGAATCAGAAAATTTTGCAGAGTTAAAATTTCGTTATTTCAAAAAATGAAACAAATTCGTTGACATTTTATTTCATTGAAATGAAATAAACATTTTCATAAGGGAATCTATTACTATTACTAGGTATAATTTATGTAAAATTTTGTCATGGTTTTAATTTCATTGATAAATGAAAACAAATAAACGAAATTATAACCACAATGAAAATTTCTGATTCTACAGTATGTCTTAAAATTTCTGATTCTACAGTATGTCTTAAAATTTCTGATTCTACAGATGTCTTAAAATTTCTGATTCTACAGTATGTCTTACTCAATTTTCTGTCTCTTCGTTGTCTTTTATGTCTTTTTTAGTTGTAAGAAATCAACTTGACAAAGAAAATAACATTAGTTGTGAGTAAACAAGTTGACTGAGATAATAACATAAGTTACTTGTCAGAAAACATTTGACTTAGGAAATAACATAAGTTACTTATGAGAAAACATTATAAGTTAAATATGTTTACATTTCAGATGCTATAAAAGATTTTGAGACTCAGACAGTCAAATTTGTCAAAGTGGAGTGTCCTGCTTATGCCACAGTGGAATTTAATTGTGTTTCAAGTGAAAATTTGACCATATTTGGTAACGGCACAACGATCAATGTCTTCCCTGATGGCTACTACATGTTGCATCTCAATGACAGTGGAAGATTGGAAGTAGACACGGAAGGAATCGTCACATACTATCCACGTCCAAACAAAATCGCTGAACAACTTTTACCAGATAGAGAATTACAATATGTCATGCGACATAATGCCGATATAATCATGGAAACGGTAGATCCAGATGGCAATGTTTTCAATGTGAAATCCAATGGAGATTTTGCAGTTATGCCAATCAATGGTGATGATTTGTCAGAGACAAGCACGACAGATGAGCAAGGGAAAACGGAGAAAAAACTTGTAACATACAAAGAACATGCTCCACGGTTTTTCATCATCCACGCTGATGCCAGTGGGACGGAGTTGCTGAGGTATCAGGATGTGGCAGAATATCTTATGGTTGCTGAGCAAAGTCCCGCTACAGCAGTACTTAAGGATGAACTACCCGACTATCCTGGTGTAACCGGTATAACTATTTTAAAACCATATCTGGGAGGACCATCTGATAGGTGGCTGAAAAAATATGATCAAGAATCCATAATTCCATCGGGAATTCGGTGTAGAGACTTAACTACTTTGCCACCTAAAGAATATAAAACACCTGGTCCAAAGTTTGGTACCAATGTAGGTCAAGGACTGTCTATCGGAACAGCTGTTAAGCAGCCAGTAAGAATACCAATATTAAAATGTCCAAGTACTCTGGAATTACGACAGTTTATACAGTATAAACCAGTATCTGAGGCTCTGAGAACAAAGTAAGTATTAAAATGGAGAAATCTGTACATCTGTAGAATAGATTGAATTTTTACATCATCTAAATAGACTTTGTGAAGGTCATGTCTTAGGTCATGTCTTAGGTCATGTTTTAGGTCATGTTTTAGGTTGTGTATTAGGTCATGTTTTAGGTTGTGTCTTAGGTTGTGTATTAGGCCATGTATTAGGTCATGTCTTGGGTTGTGTTTTAGGCCATGTATTAGGTTGTGTCTTAGGTCGTGTTTTAGGTTGTGTCTTAGGTCATGTTTTAGGTTGTGTATAAGGCTATGTATTAGGATGTGTCTTGGGTTGTGTTTTAGGCCATGTATTAGGTTGTGTATTAGGCCATGTATTAGGTTGTGTCTTAGGCCATGTATTAGGTCGTGTCTTGGGTTGTGTTTTAGGTCATGTATTAGGTTGTGTCTTAGGTCGTGTTTTAGGTTGTGTCTTAGGTCATGTTTTAGGTTGTGTCTTAGGTTGTGTATAAGGCCATGTTTTAGGTTGTGTCTTAGGTCATGTTTTAGGTTGTGTCTTAGGCCATGTATTAGGTCGTGTCTTGGGTTGTGTTTTAGGCCATGTATTAGGTTGTGTCTTAGGTCGTGTTTGAGGTTAAGTCTTAGGTCATGTTTTAGGTTGTGTCTTAGGTTGTGTATAAGGCCATGTTTTAGGTTGTGTCTTAGGTCATGTTTTAGGTTGTGTTTTAGGTTGTGTCTTAGGCCATGTATTAGGTCGTGTCTTGGGTTGTGTTTTAGGTCATGTATTAAGTTGTGTCTTAGGTTGTGTATTAGGCCATGTATTAGGTTGTGTCTTAGGTCATGTTTTAGGTTGTGTCTTAGGTCATGTATTAGGTTGTGTCTTAGGTTGTGTATTAGGCCATGTTTTAGGTTGTGTCTTAGGTTGTGTATTAGGCCATGTATTAGGTTGTGTCTTAGGTCATGTTTTAGGTTGTGTCTTAGGCCATGTATTAGGTCATGTCTTGGGTTGTGTTTTAGGTCATGTATTAGGTTGTGTCTTAGGTTGTGTATTAGGCCATGTATTAGGTTGTGTCTTAGGTCATGTTTTAGGTTGTGTCTTAGGTCATGTATTAGGTTGTGTCTTAGGTTGTGTATTAGGCCATGTTTTAGGTTGTGTTTTAGGTCATGTCTTATGTCATGTATTAGGTCGTGTCTTAGGTCGTGTCTTAGTTGAGGTGTGTTGTGTGATGATTCAGGTCAACAATTTGTTGGTTTTAGCTCACCTGAACCGAAGGTTCAAGTGAGCTTTTCTGATCGCCTTTTGTCCGTTGTCCGTCTGTCTGTCTGTCCGTCCTTAAACTTTTCACATTTTCGACTTCTCCTCCAAAATCACTGAAGGGGTTTTGATGAAACTTTATAGTAAGTACTCAAGGTCCTCTACCAAGTTTGTTCATTTCGGCTCAATCGGCCCAGGGGTGGATCCAGGGTGGGGCAAAAGAGGCCCCAGGGGGTACCCTCTTTAAAAATCTTCTCCTCCAGAACCACTGCACGAATTGGAAAACTAACTGTATCTGAGTGATCTACATAGATGTATGATTCAAGTTTGTTAATTTCGTTGAAATCGGAAAATTAATTTTTGTATGATTTTTTTTATTTTCTCCCCTATTATTCATTATGATGTATTTATTTTATGTGTTTTACCTGTTGTTTGGTAGATAAATGCTTCCTGAAAGAATTTTGCTGGAATTTAATTTTTGAATTTTTTATAAATTTTTTAAGACTGCAAAAATGAAGGGGGGGGGGGGGGGGATAATTTTCCACATTATCGACTTCATCTCCAAAATTGCCAAAGGGATTTTTATGAAACTTTATAGGAAGTAAGTACTCAAGGACGTCTACCAAGTTTGTTAATTTCGGCCAGATCGGCCAATGAATGGATCTAGGGTGGGGCAAAAGAGGCCTCAGGGGGTACCCCTCTTTAAAAATCTTCTTCAGATTGAAAAAGTAATTGCATCTGAGTGATATTTATGGATGCATGATTCAATTTCCTGTTTTGGAATAAATTGGAAAACTAATTTTTAACATCTTTCCCAGCTTTGTCATTTTCATTTATTTTTAAGTCTCCTCCACTCCTAAGGAGTATTAAAATAATTTGTAAATTTAAGATTCCCATATTTGTAAGATACCAACATAGTTCAGGTGAGCAATGTGGCCCATGGGCCTCTTGTTTTTTTTGTGCAGCTGAATTATCAGTAATATCATCAAATATGTATCAGCATTGATCAATCTTAGATGTAATACTATCATGAGAGGCTGTGAAAGTTTTTTATTTAAATATGAACATCATCTCATAACTTGGAGTAGAGTATGGAAAGAAAACATGAAGTCTACCAAAGAGTGAAATCAAAACTATCTGATGCTGTTATCATCATATACTGGAATATAGCAGTCAAGGTACCTTGTTTTAATGTTAATTGACTGTTTCAGTTATGTTCTTAAGATGAGATTAAAGCTGGATTTCATATTTAGAAAATGAAAAGAAAATTGAATGAACAAACATTTTGTTATTACAGTCTTCAGGAAGGCTTGAAGGAATATGCTGAGTTTGTAACAGAGAGAAACAAGTTAACAGACTACATGCAGGTCGTTGATCCTCGTACGGACGAAGAAAAAATACATGCTGCAGATTTACAGGAAATTGGCATCCAGACTTCAAAGAAAGAGTCGGCAAATCTACATCCAGGTAAGTAAACTGCTCAAATTCCTGAATTCCATACAAACTTTGGGCAGTTACATTTTACTTTTACAATCTGTTGCCTTCCCTTTATTAAATTTAATTTCATAAACATCTTGTCCTAAGTCACAAGGTTAATTCAAGGTTTATCATTTTTAAATTTAGTTTGTAGCATCTCTGGGGCAAATAATAAAATTGTAAATGTCATGACCCTAGTCTCAAGGGTTTTGTAGAAAGGGCAGGATACCAAAATGTACCATAAGGTAACTTTCACATATGTGTACTTTGACATTTTATCAGTTTAAGTAAATACTTATTTTCTTGATTTCAGCTGATATAAAAATTATGTATGAAACAGCCACTGCGCCCCCAGTACCAAGTCCACCCCCAACACCACAGCCAAAGCGTACAAAAGCTGACTGGGAACGAGACCAAAGAGAAATAGCAGAGGAGCTTGAGGGCAGAGATTCACTTCGTAAAAAGAGAATACCAACATATTTTGACAGTGAATTTGGCAAAGCGTTTCTTTTAACTCAAGCAAGGGATGTTGATGAGATCCTTCAACAACTGTCAGAAGATCCTCGTAAAGATGGATCAGAAGCAGTAAGGGGTCATCTGTCAGGAAACAGTCAACAGATAAGTCCAGCTACCAGTGCTCATCCAGCTAGATGTAAGTCTATAGAGCTTAAATATCAAAGTGGTAATATCAGCCTAGCATAAGTCCAACTACCAGCACTTACCCCACTAGATGTAAGTCTATAGAGCTTAAATATCAAAGTGGTAATATCAGCCTAGCATAAGTCCAACTACCAGCACTTACCCCGCTAGATGTAAGTCTATAGAGCTTAAATATCAAAGTGGTAATATCAGCCTAGCATAAGTCCAACTACCAGTGCTCATCCAGTTAGATCATGTATTATGATATATTAACAGAAGATCACATATTATGATATATTAACAGAAGATCACATATTATGATATATTAAAATAAAGATGATTTGCAGTATTGATAATTTTTGTATCTTCTTTCAGCATTAGCTGCTGTAACATCGGTGCAAAGTGACAGATCAAGCACGTCACCAGTGGAGACTCTGCCGCCAAAACAAGTGCCGGATACTCCACTGTCATATGCAGGTAATGTAAACAATGACAAACAAAATACTATAAATAGTCATTTTGATAATGCCTTTATTGATTGGATATTGAAGGTTTTCATATTTATATGAACATATAAATAGATCTGAATTGCTATATTAATAAAATAATAAAAAAAATCAAATCTTTTTACAGTTTACACAGAGACTGTACCATCTAGAGGAGGTGTCAGACCAGGAAATCCCACACCTGCTCATGCTGGAGGTCAAGGGTCACCTGCACCTTTACGTCCACAGAATCCCACACCCAGTCATGCAAATAAAACCCAAGCAGGTCGACCAAGTAAGATTGTATAGATTATTTACCATTTACAGTCAGTGAGAGATAGCATCTCAAGATGTGAAGATGATATACAAAATTGTATAGATTATTTACCATTTACAGTCAGTGAGAGAGAGCACCTCAAGATGTGAAGATGATATACAAAATTTTATAGATTATTTACCATTTACAGTCAGTGAGAGAGAGCATCTCAAGATGTGAAGATGATATACAAAATTGTATAGATTATTTACCATTTACAGTCAGTGAGAGAGAGCACCTCAAGATGTGAAGATGATATACAAAATTGTATAGATTATTTACCATTTACAGTCAGTGAGAGAGCACCTCAAGATGTGAAGATGATATACAAAATTTTATAGATTATATACCACCATTAGCTGATGTAAGAAGTTCAGATGAAATACACTGAATAGGAAGAAAATGGATTTGAATATATGAACATCTTTTTTCCAGTTAATCCTACTCCAAAACAGGCTGGTGGGCAAGATTCTCCGTCTGATCTGCCATCACAGTTAGATTACCCTGCAATTATAATGGAACAACCCTTAGAAGAAGAAGGTAAAAACATTTTTAGCCTAAAAATTGCTGAATTAGTCCACAAAATAGATATCAAGTTCATAAATCAAATTCCCACAGTTAAGTGTCAGTTAAATAAAGTTTGTTTTCCTCTAGCGCTTTCATGTTTACAACAATCTTCAGGAGGATGTTTTCATTGTACTGTAACTATGTATAACAGGGATGTACTATGACTTTTTGTGTTGATGTCATAACAATGTAAAGGGAGATAATTTGTTTATGGTCTTTGATCAGGGATCTTATTTGTTCGTAATGAAGAGACCTTTCACATATTGTTTCATTCATCTTTATGTGGCATCAGTAAAGCTGTCTAACAGAGTAATTATAATAAAACATTACTTTATCTGACTACTTCCCCAACACATCAACAGTAATAAATTCTGATTTAGTTTTGTTTAATATTCAAAAACATAATTTTCAATTTCATCAGACTCCAATGGAGATGTACCAGATGGAGATAATGAATTGGTCTTGACACGGAGTCTGAAAGTTGACGTATTAGGTCAGCCACGTAAACATCCGGTGCCATTACCAAGTGGCATAAAGGGAGGTAAACCAGGAGCCATTCCAAATACAAAGGTTGGTTTTCATTACACCATTTTTATTATATAGAAATAAAGTTTTGATGACTAAGGAAAATGAAAAACAAATGTATCTAAAAGATGAGAGTGGATGATACATGTTTAATTGTTTAATGTTGATGTATCTATAGGAATGTTTCTTTCCATGAATTCACATCTTTATGTCACGGGAATGACTCATGTGTTCTTGGGACTGTTTCCTTACTCTTGATTTATGGATATGTATTTAAATCTTGAAAATTTTAAATGTATCAAAAAACCAGGGTGTTTGTAGATAGTGCTGGATTCTCAAGTGACCAGCAGGTTTGTAGAAAGAGCTGGATTCTCAAGTGACCAGGAGGTTTGTAGAAAAAGCTGGATTCTTAAGTGACCAGCAGGTTTGTAGAAAAAGCTGGATTCTCAAGTGACCAGGGGGTTTGTAGAAAAAGCTGGATTCTTAAGTGACCAAGATATATGTAGAAAAAGTTGGATTCTCAAGTGACCAGCAGGTTTGTAGAATGAGCTGGATTCTCAAGTGACCAGGAGAATTGTAAAAAGAGCTGGATTCTAAAGTGACCAGGAAGTTCTTAAGTGACCAGCAGGTTTGTAGAAAAAGCTGGATTCTCAAGTGACCAGCAGGTTTGTATAAAGAGCTAGATTCTCAAGTGACCAGGAGGTTTGTAGAAAAAGCTGGATTGTCAAGTGACCAGGGGGTTTGTAGAAAGCACTGGAGTTGAAAGTGACGGGGAGGGGAGGGTTTTATAGAAGGAGATTGATTTCCATGTGACCAGGGCATTTGTAGAAAGAGCTGGAATTTCAGGTGATCTGGGTATATGTAGAAGTAGCTGGATCTCAGGAGGTAACCAGGGGGTTTGTAAAAAGAGCTGGGATCTCAGTTTACCAATATTCCCCCTTTGGTTTTCCATTTTAATTAGAAAGAACCGGTTGACCTTTTGAGCATTTTGAACTGACATTATTTGATTTATACATTTCAGTATATAGCTGTAGAAGATCCAGTTAGAAGGAGGGTGAACAATTCTTTGGTAGCTGGAGCATCAGTGAAGGGCCAGACCCAATTAGCTCAAATGCGAGGTCTCATCTTGTTGCCAGAGGAAGTGGACTTTGGAGTGTTGAGAGAGGGGCACACATATGCTTACACAGCTGTGCTTAAGAACACTGGCTTAGATCTCTGTAGGTTTAAACTCAAGCAGCCTCCACCAGCTACTGGACTTCGAGTTGTCTACAAACCTGGACCGGTAAGTATGATAAAAGTTGAGTGTACAAGTAAACTTAAACAAAACTTGACTTAACTTTGTAAAGGTTTTCAAAACTTTTTTAAAAAAGAACCATAGATACTAGTATTTTTATTCTAATCCATTTGTCCATTTTTCAATTATTTTGATTTGTTGTAGGTTGCTGCTGGTATGAAGGCTATTCTGGAACTTGAGTTGTATGCAATAGCAGTTGGTGTAGAAGGTGAATCTGGTGTTGGTTCAGTTCGACACGATCTGGAAATTGTCACAGAAACTGATGTACTCTTCCTGCCGATCACTGCAAATATCCTTTTTACTATAAACATGTCATTTCATTCATGGGGAAAAATTGAATGGGTTGATGAAACTTATATAATAATGTTTTGACACATATTTATATATATCTGGTGATTTTTCTGTTGGTTAGTGGTTCGTTTATCTAAGTTTTTCAATAAATGTTTTTGTTCCAGCATGTATATGTGATCTTTTCCCTTAACTTTATGTACCTGTATTAACTGCACATGAATATGACAATCGCAGTCCAAATAGTCCCAAGGGAGGAAAATCTCCAGGAACCAAATTAGTATCCACCAAACCACCACAGACAACAGGTATCATAAGGCCAAGAAGAAATTATCGTTCAGGTAAATGCAGTGTGAACTACATTATATGATTATTGTAATTCGTTTTATAATTTCAATTAGCTCTTAGCATCCCACATAATTTTTTGTGAAAAGTGTGATGCATGGCACATGGCATCTAGTTGATTGAAATAGTGATAGAGAGTGCAGTTACCCTTGAGAGATTGGATAGATGCCTAGTCTATTACTGCACACAGGTAATTTCTAAACAATCAGTTTACTTCAGGCAAACCAGGTTTCAGCCAATCTCCCAGCCATACTCACTAGTAATCTAGTTGTACCCTGATTATATCAGTCCATACATAGTTTTATTAACTAATGAAAAATTATTCACCCAGGGCTTTGTCCACAGTTAATAATTTATATTTTTTGGTCAATGAAAACATTTATCATAAAAAGCTGTAATAAAGATGTTTATTTAAGAAACATTCAGTTATATTACATCAGCTTCAGATATTGGTGATCAAGTCATTTCTTCATGTATCTATTACAAGTACATTATCCCCAGCATTTCTCTGTAGTAAATGTACAAGTACATTATCCCCAGCATTTCTCTGTAGTAAATGTACAAGTACATTATCCCCAGCATTTCTCTGTTGTAAATGTACAAGTACATTATCCCCAGCATTTCTCTGTTGTAAATGTACAAGTACATTATCCCCAGCATTTCTCTGTTGTAAATGTACAAGTACATTATCCCCAGCATTTCTCTGTTGTAAATGTACAAGTACATTATCCCCAGCATTTCTCTGTTGTAAATGTACAAGTACATTATCCCCAGCATTTCTCTGTAGTAAATGTACAAGTACATTATCCCCAGCATTTCTCTGTTGTAAATGTACAAGTACATTATCCCCAGCATTTCTCTGTAGTAAATGTACAAGTACATTATCCCCAGCATTTCTCTGTAGTAAATGTACAAGTACATCTCTGTAGTAAATGTACAAGTACATTATCCCCAGCATTTCTCTGTAGTAAATGTACAAGTACATTATCCCCAGCATTTCTCTGTAGTAAATGTACAAGTACATTATCCCCAGCATTTCTCTGTAGTAAATGTACAAGTACATTATCCCCGGCATTTCTCTGTAGTAAATGTACAAGTACATTATCCCCAGCATTTCTCTGTAGTAAATGTACAAGTACATTATCCCCAGCATTTCTCTGTAGTAAATGTACAAGTACATTATCCGCTGCATTTGTAATCTGATTTTAGCCTGTCTTTGACAGTTTGTCATTTCTTTCCTGTAATCTCATTCTAGCATATCACTTTTCATCAATGGGATCTAGGATTATGGTCACATTTGTTAATTTTTGCCGGAGTTATGGGACTTTAAAATTGTAATGAATGCCTTAAATAATTTAAATAAAATCAAAAATTTTATTTTACAGGACCAATGGGAAATACTGCATATGTCAGCTGAGCAACACCTCATTCTTCTGGGTTTTTTTTTTATGATCGTAAATTTGGTGATTCTGCACCATTCGAATTGTTTGTTTGAATATAAATATGTAAAACTTTATTGATTCTGTCAAGATGAAGTGGATTGTTTCATGAAACTGATTATATCAAGATTATCCAGAGCTATTTTAAGACAGCAGTGTTTATGTGTCCTGTTAGATTGTACAACAATTGGTGTTAACTGTGATTGTTCAGACTGTGATAGTAATTTATAAATTTCTTGATATACATTTAACTATGTACAGATATATCTTTACATTCATTTTGTGTATTGTAAATAAAGGCGTCTTTTTAATACACAAAAATCATTTGTTTTATTTGTACATATTCAGCACTGTTAACAGATATTGGTGTTTAAAGTAAAACTGAGATTTCAATAGGCTATAGCATTTTAGTCATTAACCGCCAAGGCATACAGCATATTTATATGAAGAGGACAGAAGTGATATATATACTAGCAAATTAGCATATTTATATGAAGACGACAAAAGTAATATATACTAGTGAATTAACATATTTATATGAAGACGACAAAAGTAATATATACTAGTGAATTAACATATTTATATGAAGACGACAAAAGTAATATATACTAGTGAATTAACATATTTATATGAAGACGACAAAAGTAATATATACTAGTGAATTAACATATTTATATGAAGACGACAAAAGTAATATATACTAGTGAATTAACATATTTATATGAAGAGGACAAAAGTAATATATACTAGTGAATTAACATATTTATATGAAGACGACAAAAGTAATATATACTAGTGAATTAACATATTTATATGAAGAGGACAAAAGTGATATATACTAATAAATTAGCATTTATTTTGGTTTCTTGTTTGCAAACATATAACTTCAGTATTATGTTTGAAATTGAAATCCACTGTTGGTGGACCGTTTCACTTTTAGTCCCGAGGGTAGGGCCTATACATAAATCCCAGTAACTGGTATTTAACTACATTGCATATTTTGTATTGTTTAAATTCAGATTAAATTAAGATATTCATCTTTTTGCAGTGATTATTACTCTTAGAGAGATTTGATAATAATTTAGGTTTAGTATTTGGCCTTGTTTTAAACCACTCTTTTACTTTTGGAACTGTACATATACTTTAATATGCAAATTTATTGCCACACACCTCAGATAAAAATGGTTATTAAAATATCTAATTATAAAGTTGAAAGGAACAATGAAAACACGCCTCCTTCAGTGACTCAGAGGTGATTGCCACACTGAAATACATGCACAGGTCTACCAAGGTAAATTGGCACATGTTTACAAACACAACGAGTCTAAATCAAATCATAACAGGGGTGACAAGGTAAGGTCTACCAAGGAAAATTGGCACATGTTTTTTTTAACAAAACGAGTCTAAATCAAATCATAAGAGGGATGACAAGTTACTTGTTGTCACAAAAGTACCAGAGATTCAGTAATTTATAGAGTCCGTGCAAGGCAATATATTTAACCTGTACAACCTATTTTTGGAAAATAGACCGTATTGTTTTGGTTTTTGACTGAACCCGGATGTGCCACTTTACCAAGACTTCTACTACATTGCCAATATTTGTCTGCAAGGCGCAATATAATCATTGTTCATTAGAAGAACTAGTGTTCAATTCAATTCTGTAATACTACATAAACATTTAGCCATTTCAAAAGAAGGGAATTCTCAGTATTACGTTTTTATTATATACAATGCATACTGATTTCTTCTGATAAATCCAGTTCATAAAGAAATACATAGTCGGATACATCAAACCTTTATATATACTCCTTACCAAAACACTGACAGCAGTTTAGGAGAACATTTGCTTATTCCAGAAACTGTAATCAGGTGTGGATACTAAATACTTCAAAACAGCTTTTAGAAAAGTTCAAGTCGGACCAATTTTCAAATACATTATATTAAAATAAACATTTCTGCTCTTTATACAGCAAATCCAAAAAAGATTCAAAATAGACGTTTGGCATCATCAACGAGAGATATACACAAACATAAAAGTTCTTAAATTTCTATATATTTTTTGAAAATAGTTTTTGTATGCCTGTTTATAGCTCTTATTTGTTATTGTACATCAGTAGTAATAGGCAGCTCCATGGCGGGCCATTTGAATTTTGCCGCCAGGGGGCGCTTTTTAACGGTTTTTGATGACGTCATCAGAATGCTGGCTTCTGATTGGTCAATTCAAATGGCCCGCCATGGAGCCGCCTGTGACGTCATAACCGGAAGTGCGTCATACCGGAAGTGAGGTCATACCGGAAGTACGTCATACCGGAAGTGAGGTCATGTTGTCATGGCAATAAGGAGAAAGAGCCAATCGTTGAGTTTGGGGGCGTGTCTATGACCGGAAGTGGAAGGTTGTGGAGGCGGCCATCTTGGCTAAGGAGCCAATGAGAGCCTTCGTTACAAGAGGTTGGGGTCACGAGAGGTCGCGAGAGGTCACGTGAGTTTGCGAGAAGTCAACGGGAAGAGAGAGAAGTTGGGTTTTTCCAGTTTTGAGCTGAGAGTGAATCTATTTTTAGAACCGAAACTTTGGGTTTTTCCAGTTTTGAGCTGAGAGAAGATCTATTTTTAGAACCAAAACTTTGGGTTTTTCCAGGTTTGTGAAACTCGTAGTTGGTGGCGCCACCGTCGGTGAAACTAGTAGTTGGTGGCGCCCACCGTCGTTGAGAGTTGTGTATCATGCGCATGCGCGAGAAGCGGTAGGCCGAGCCCGTATCTGTGAGTTAGTCGTCAAGAGTCCTGTTTCAAGTGCGTAAGCGCGAGAAGCGGTAGGCCGATCTCGACTCAAGCTTGTACTAAGACTTGTAGAGTCTGTACAAAGGGAGATTACTCTGTATAGACTCTATATGTGGAACAAAGGGAGATTACTCTGTATAGACTCTATAGGTTATACATCACTCTGTATAGCCTGTATAGGTGAAACAAAGGGAGATTACTCTGTATAGACTATAGAGATGGGGCAAAGGGAGATCACTCTGTATAGACTGTATACATGAAACAAAGGGCGATTACTCTGTATAGACTATAGGGGTGGAACAAAAGGGGCGATGACTCTATATGGGGTGTATACACTTAACCAGAGAGGGAGGGTGGGTGGGTAGTGAAATAGAAAGTATAGGAAGGGTAGCCATCTTGGGTATGGAATCATGGGACTGACTAATCTCACGGCAGGAGTGAGAACCATAGAACATGAAAGTGTGTAACGTACTCAAAGTTTGTCAAAAGTGATCAAGTGTGTACCGTTCTCATGTTTTCAAAGTTTGTCAAAGTGATCAAGTGTTTGTGTCGTTCTCAAAGTTTGTCAAAGTGATCAAGTGTGTACCGTTCTCATGTTTCAAAGTTTGCAACGTGTGCAACGTTCTAAGTTATGAAGTCTCAAAGTGACACAAGTGACACAAGTGACACAAGTAGTTTGTGTCGTTCTCAAAGTTTGCAACGTGTGTACCGTTCTTAGTTATGAAGTCTCAACGTGACACAAGTGACAAAGTGACACAAGTAGTAAAGTGTAAAGTATGAAGTTGTTCACTTACATCGTTTCAACAAGTTTTTATATATTTCTTGTACTTACTGTATATTAAAATAAAAAATTAAACACTCACCCAGAGAGAGTTTTTCTGACGATGTTGACTCTTCGAGCTTCGGCTGCCAAATGAAGCTCTCAGCGGTCTAACTGAACCTATACTCTAGTCATGTGACATTTTTTGAGATAATTCTATTTTTAGTGCATGGAAAATAAAAAAACAACCCCCTATACCGATAGCAGTGGATTTTTCTTATGATGTTAACACCTCGAGGTTCAGATCTCAAATGAGTTTTCACAGGCTGAACTGAACCTCTCTCTAGTCACATGACTTACTATATTTAGATTTTTTATCTTATGAAGTGAATACAACAAAAACACAAACAATTAACAAACACAAATAAAAATTTAATGTTGAATATACGCGATTAAATAGTGTGTAGTCACTACGAATTAACACAAACACAAACCCTGCATACCTTTAGTGAAGGTTTCTTTTCGAATAAGTTGGGTGGCCCTTAAAAGGGCCGTTGGTTTTCGGGTTAAAAACCCTGTGCTTTACAAGCACCGACAAAACACAATCTTCAGCCTTAGGGCCTCAGCTCAGCTACACGTAGTGACGTACCATCTTAATAATCCAGTCTTCTGTTGATCATAGAACTCACACTCCTGGGACGCAATCTTTTAGTTTCTTTAGGGTGTACCAGGGTTTCAGCCTCCAGGAAAGTACTACGTTCATCACATTTGTTAAATTTTGTGTCTTCTGAAACGAATTGCGGGCGATGAAAACAGACGCGCACAGCTTTTTATATGACCAGTACAGCGCACGCGACGTTCTCCGTCTCATCAACTTTGACCTCTCTGATGATTGGCTATAGAGAGCTGAGTGAATCTATTTTTAGAACTGAAAGTTTAGGTATTTAGGGTATTCCCCTAATGGCATGATTCAGCTAAATAGACGTTGTTTGAACTCTTATGTTTTTTAATTAGATCTTGAAATTTACTGTCTGTACATGTTTCATAAGGTAAAAACTAGACCTATGTAATAAAAATTCAAACACTCACCCATGCTGGCAGTGGTTTTCTATTAATTCTAATGATGTTTGACACCTCGAGCTTCTGATCTCAAATGAGTACTCAGAGGCCTAATTGAGACTATTCTAGTTTTTTGTTCTAGTCATATGACTTACTTTTATTACTTCTGAAATATTTTATATTTTAATGCAAGCACAATTATCTAGACCCTATCTAATAAAAATAAAACACACTCATTCATACTGCCTACTAGTAGTGGTTTTCTTATCATTATGATGTTAACACCTCGAGGTTCAGATCTCAAATTAGTTTTCCACGGACTTAACTGGACCTCTCTCTAGTCACATGACTTACTATACTTAGACTTTAATCAAGTGAATACTTCAGTCATTACAAAAGCACAGATGAAATAAAACGTTCAACGTTGAACGAATATACACTGATACAGTAGCGAGTAGCATCCTAACGATTGTCATTCTATTTTACCTAAGTAAACACACCCGAGTCGTTCGATGTCGAATGACAGTTTATTAAGTACGCTAATCTGTGTATTGGTGCATTGAAAATGCATCAAGAGTACGCGTTTTTATCTTTACAAGATCAAAATCTTACCGTGACTGACATTACAAAATGGCGAGACCTACCATCCTGCAAGACAAGTACAGTCAGGTGACGTCACACTAGTGCCATCAGCTGACATGTCTAAGCGGATTTCAACTCTAAAATCGTTTCTGGCTTATGATCTAAATGAAGTTCGCACCCTAAGTAGTGTTTAGTCGCTACAATATGTTAAACTTGCTGCTACAGAATAACACAACATACATAAAACATGCATACTTTTAGCTAAGGTTTCTTTTCTAATAAGATGGGTGACCCTTAAAGGGACCGTTGATTGCACCGAAAAGCTGAATAAGGGAGACTCTAGTATTTTGTCGAATAGTCGTACGTATTGTACAGGTGTTAAAAGTGGAGGCTAAGGTCTAGTTGGTCCCTGGTGTTGTGTAGTAGGCGAAGATGGTCTAGTAAGTAATGATGGGGGTCCTACAAGAATCTATTGACCTGTGTCGCCTTACTACAATACGTGTTCTCCATGTAAGAATGATTCTCGTGTTTCTCTCTTCGGGTTGCATATCAATGTCGGATGAGTTATCCATGATGAACTAATACCGAAGACTTAGACAGTACTAGTTTATATAGAGTTTATGACTTACGCTGTATACTCTGCGTTTTCTTGTGATGTGAGCTCCAGATACCAAACAAGTCACATAATCCCTGAATGGCAACTTTCTACACTCTCTTATCTTTTTTTTCTCTCTTCATTTCCCCATTTCTCTTTCTCTCATCTCTCTCTCTCTCCTCTCTTCTCTCTCTCTCTCTCTCTCTCTCGTTTCCCACATTTCTCAATCTCTCTCTCTCTCTCTCTCTCTCTCTCTCTCTCTCTCTCTCTCTCTCTCTCTCTCTCTCTCTCGCGTTTTCCCACATTTCTTCTCTTTCACTTCTGTTATGATTCTGTATATTATTTGTCTTTGATTTTACACATAAACAAGAAGAAGAAGAAGAAGCAAAAAAAAAGTGAGTATATATATATAAAATGGGATATAAGAGTGGTAAGAAATGTGGGAAATCAGATCAACATCGACGAATGGGTCAAATGTTAAAAATGGGAACAAGAAAGAGACCCGTAATCTGTGAAAGGTCGGTGGGCCTAAGACTGATTATAGTAACAGCAGTTCTGTAGTCTCCTTAACCAGTTATCAGCATTCTAATAAAAAGACGTATTCCCTTTGTCATTTGTAATGCCTCTGTATGCCCTCTACTTATTCTCTTTGTATGCCTTACTTATACTAGTAGATACTCTTGTATTATTTCTGCCAGTCTCATAGAGTTTTGCGTAATGCACTTCTGTTTTATACCTCTAATAAGTCGTATAATTTTTTATCCTCTTTGTCACCGTATCTGTGAAGATATATACTAGATACTGTATGACCAAACACAAGGTCAGTTTCATCAAGTCTAATACCCCTACTGTACAGAGTGATCTAAAGAGAGCTTTTGAAATAGTCTTCAGAGAATTAGTGTTCATAACCTTACTGTTACTATGTATATATGCATAAGAAGAAGTAAAACACGTATAACTTTGCACTCATAACTCTGTAACAGTCTAGAGAAACAGGCAAACAGTACCTTTTACAAGACGTACTCCCTTATCCAGGAACCCTCAAACAGTACCCTTACTTTCTGTAACCTTACTTATTCTCACTTTGTATGCCTTACATATACTCTCTGTATCCCGCCCGTCTCATAGAGCTGAGATATACACTTCTGTTTTATACCTTCTTATAAGTCGTATAATTTTATTCCTCTGTGTCACTGTATCTGTACACAAGTTTGTGCAGAATACAAGTGACAGACACAAGTTACACAAGTGGCACAAGTAACAGAAGTAACACAAGTGGCACAAGTGGTACAAGTAACACAAGTTACACAAGTGGCACTAGTAACAGACGTAACACAAGTGGCACAAGTAACACAAGTGGCACAAGTAACACAAGATATCTGCGGACACACGTAACACAAGTGGTACAATCATTAACACAAACAGCGAAACAAGTTGTGAAGTATGGAAATGTTCAATGTTGTAGCTTACAAAGTTTCAAAGTTCAATAGGTTCGATAGGTTATAGAGGTCATTCCTTTTAGTGTGACAGAAGTCTAGGATACCTTATATGAGATCCCTGCTAAACATCATTCAATGCAGACTATATCAAAAGTTCTCTTTAGTGGGGTATTAGACTGGAGGGAAAATGACCTTCTGCTTGTGTATTGTATGTTGGTTATTAAGGTGTATATATAGAGTATCTACTATGTATCTACACAGATACAGTGACACAGAGGAATAAAATTATACGACTTATAAGAAGGTATAAAACAGAAGTGTATAACTCAGCTCTATGAGACGGGCGGGATACAGAGAGTATATGTAAGGCATACAAAGAGAATAAGTAAGGTTACAGAAAGTAAGGGTACAAAGGGAGTACGTCTTGTAAAAGGTACTGTTTTGCCTGTTTCTCTAGACTGTTACAGAGTTATGAGTGCAAAGTTATACGTGTTTTACTTCATTCTTATGCATTATACATAGTAACAGTAAGGCAACACTAATTCTCTGAAGACTATTTCAAAAGCTCTCTTTAGCGGGGTATTAGACTTGATGAAACTGACCTTGTGTTTGGTCATACAGTATCTAGTATATATCTTCACAGATACGGTGACAAAGAGGATAAAAAATTATACGACTTATTAGAGGTATAAAACAGAAGTGCATTACGCAACTCTATGAGACTGGCAGAATATACAAAGAGTATAAGTAAGGCATACAAAGAGAATAAGTAAGGCATACAGAGATGACAAAGGGAATACGTCTTTTTATTAGAATGCTGATAAGGAGACTACAGAACTGCTGTTACTATAATCAGTCTTAGGCCCACCGACTTTGTCTCTTTCTTGTTCCCATTTTTAACATTTGACCCATTCGTCGATGTTGATCTGATTTCCCACATTTCTTACCACTATATATATATATATATACTCATTTTTTTTGCTTCTTCTTCTTCTTCTTGTTTATGTGTAAAATCAAAGACAAATAATATACAGAATCATAACAGAAGTGAAAGAGAAGAAATGTGGGAAACGCGAGAGAGAGAGAGAGAGAGAGAGAGAGAGAGAGAGAGAGAGAGAGAGAGAAGAAATGTGGGAAAAGAGAGAGAGAGAGAGAGAGAGAGAGAGAGAGAGAGAGAGAGAGAGAGAGAAAGAGAAATGGGGAAATGAAGAGAGAAAAAAAAGATAAGAGAGTGTAGAAAGTTGCCATTCAGGGATTATGTGACTTGTTTGGTATCTGGAGCTCACATCACAAGAAAACGCAGAGTATACAGCGTAAGTCATAAACTCTATATAAAACTAGTACTGTCTAAGTCTCGGTATTAGTTCATCATGGATAACTCATCCGACATTGATATGCAACCCGAAGAGAGAAACACGAGAATCATTCTTACATGGAGAACACGTATTGTAGTAAGGCGACACAGGTCAATAGATTCTTGTAGGACCCCCATCATTACTTACTAGACCATCTTCGCCTACTACACAACACCAGGGACCAACTAGACCTTAGCCTCCACTTTTAACACCTGTACAATACGTACGACTATTCGACAAAATACTAGAGTCTCCCTTATTCAGCTTTTCGGTGCAATCAACGGTCCCTTTAAGGGTCACCCATCTTATTAGAAAAGAAACCTTAGCTAAAAGTATGCATGTTTTATGTATGTTGTGTTATTCTGTAGCAGCAAAGTTTAACATATTGTAGCGACTAAACACTACTTAGGGTGCGAACTTCATTTAGATCATAAGCCAGAAACGATTTAGAGTTGAAATCCGCTTAGACATGTCAGCTGATGGCACTAGTGTGTGACGTCACCTGACTGTACTTGTCTTGCAGGATGGTAGGTCTCGCCATTTTGTAATGTCAGTCACGGTAAGATTTTGATCTTGTAAAGATAAAAACGCGTACTCTTGATGCAATTTTCAATGCACCAATACACAGATTAGCGTACTTAATAAACTGTTCATTCGACATCGAACGACTCGGGTGTGTTTACTTAAGGTAAAATAGAATGACAATCGTTAGGATGCTACTCGCTACTGTATCAGTGTAAATTCGTTCAACGTTGAACGTTTTATTTCATCTGTGCTTTTGTAATGACTGAAGTATTCACTTGATTAAAGTCTAAGTATAGTAAGTCATGTGACTAGAGAGAGGTCCAGTTAAGTCCGTGAAAACTAATTTGAGATCTGAACCTCGAGGTGTTAACATCATAATGATAAGAAAACCACTACTAGTAGGCAGTATGAATGAGTGTTTTATTTTTTATTAGATAGGGTCTAGATAATTGTGCTTGCATTAAAATATAAAATATTTCAGAAGTAAAAAGTAAGTCATATGACTAGAACAAAAAACTAGAATAGTCTCAATTAGGCCTCTGAGTACTCATTTGAGATCAGAAGCTCGAGGTGTCAACATCATTAGAATTAATAGAAAACCACTGCCAGCATGGTGTGAGTGTTTGAATTTTTATTACATAGGTCTAGTTTTTTACCTTATGAAACATGTACAGACAGTAAATTTCAAGATCTAATTAAAAACATAAGAGTTCAAACAACGTCTATTTAGCTGAATCATGCCATTAGGGGAATACCCTAAATACCTAAACTTTCAGTTCTAAAAATAGATTCACTCAGCTCTCTATAGCCAATCATCAGAGAGGTCAAAGTTGATGAGACGGAGAACGTCGCGTGCGCTGTACTGGTCATATAAAAAGCTGTGCGCGTCTGTTTTCATCGCCCGCAATTCGTTTCAGAAGACACAAAATTTAACAAATGTGATGAACGTAAGTACTTTCCTGGAGGCTGAAACCCTGGTACACCTAAAGAAACTAAAAGATTGCGTCCCAGGAGTGTGAGTTCTATGATCAACAGAAGACTGGATTATTAAGATGGTACGTCACTACGTGTAGCTGAGCTGAGGCCCTAAGGCTGAAGATTGTGTTTTGTCGGTGCTTGTAAAGCACAGGGTTTTTAACCCGAAAACCAACGGCCCTTTTAAGGGCCACCCAACTTATTCGAAAAGAAACCTTCACTAAAGGTATGCAGGGTTTGTGTTTGTGTTAATTCGTAGTGACTACACACTATTTAATCGCGTATATTCAACATTAAATTTTTATTTGTGTTTGTTAATTGTTGTGTTTTTGTTGTATTCACTTCATAAGATAAAAATCTAAATATAGTAAGTCATGTGACTAGAGAGAGGTTCAGTTCAGCCTGTGAAAACTCATTTGAGATCTGAACCTCGAGGTGTTTAACATCATAAAGAAAAATCCACTGCTATCGGTATAGGGTTTTTTTATTTTCCATGCACTAAAAATAGAATTATCTCAAAAAATGTCACATGACTAGAGTATAGGTTCAGTTAGACCGCTGAGAGCTTCATTTGGCAGCCGAAGCTCGAAGAGTCAACATCGTCAGAAAAACTCTCTCTGGGTGAGTGTTTAATTTTTTATTTTATATACAGTAGTACAAGAAATATAAAAACTTGTTGAAACGATGTAAGTGAACAACTTCATACTTTACACTTTACTACTTGTGTCACTTTGTCACTTGTGTCACGTTGAGACTTCATAACTAAGAACGGTACACACGTTGCAAACTTTGAGAACGACACAAACTACTTGTGTCACTTTGTCCACTTGTGTCACTTTGAGACTTCATAACTTAGAACGTTGCACACGTTGCAAACTTTGAAACATGAGAACGGTACACACTTGATCACTTTGACAAACTTTGAGAACGACACAAACACTTGATCACTTTGACAAACTTTGAAACATGAGAACGGTACACACTTGATCACTTTTGACAAACTTTGAGTACGTTACACACTTTCATGTTCTATGGTTCTCACTCCTGCCGTGAGATTAGTCAGTCCCATGATTCCATACCCAAGATGGCTACCCTTCCTATACTTTCTATTTCACTACCCACCCACCCTCCCTCTCTGGTTAAGTGTATACACCCCATATAGAGTCATCGCCCCTTTGTTCCACCCCTATAGTCTATACAGAGTAATCGCCCTTTGTTTTCATGTATACAGTCTATACAGAGTGATCTCCCTTTGCCCCATCTCTATAGTCTATACAGAGTAATCTCCCTTTGTTTCACCTATACAGGCTATACAGAGTGATGTATAAACCTATAGAGTCTATACAGAGTAATCTCCCTTTGTTCCACATATAGAGTCTATACAGAGTAATCTCCCTTTGTACAGACTCTACAAGTCTTAGTACAAGCTTGAGTCGAGATCGGCCTACCGCTTCTCGCGCTTACGCACTTGAAACAGGACTCTTGACGACTAACTCACAGATACGGGCTCGGCCTACCGCTTCTCGCGCATGCGCATGATACACAACTCTCAACGACGGTGGCGCCACCAACTACTAGTTTCACCGACGGTGGCGCCACCAACTACGAGTTTCACAAACCTGGAAAAACCCAAAGTTTCGGTTCTAAAAATAGATCTACTCTCAGCTCAAAACTGGAAAAACCCAAAGTTTCGGTTCTAAAAATAGATTCACTCTCAGCTCAAAACTGGAAAAACCCAACTTCTCTCTCTTCCCGTTGACTTCTCGCAAACTCACGTGACCTCTCGCGACCTCTCGTGACCCCCAACCTCTTGTAACGAAGGCTCTCATTGGCTCCTTAGCCAAGATGGCCGCCTCCACAACCTTCCACTTCCGGTCATAGACACGCCCCCAAACTCAACGATTGGCTCTTTCTCCTTATTGCCATGACAACATGACCTCACTTCCGGTATGACGTACTTCCGGTATGACCTCACTTCCGGTATGACGCACTTCCGGTTATGACGTCACAGGCGGCTCCATGGCGGGCCATTTGAATTGACCAATCAGAAGCCAGCATTCTGATGACGTCATCAAAAACCGTTAAAAAGCGCCCCCTGGCGGCAAAATTCAAATGGCCCGCCATGGAGCTGCCTATTACTACTTACATCAAGTAGGCCTACAGGTAGTAAAAGTAGAATAAAAAATCGAAATATATATTTTTTTTTCATTTTTTTTTTGTTTTGGTAAAAACAGTTAATGCCCCTTTATTAAGTAGCAACCAGATAATCAAGTGGCGGTCGACAGAGAACAATGTTAAAATCTACCAGCCGCCAAATGTATTTTGAATCTGGCATATCCGGGTTTCCGTTGGAAACGACCAAACAACATGCAAACAATAGTCCGTGCTAATATATTGTCTTTACGGAGATTCTATAGCTCGTATCTACATCCCTAACGGGATATACGTGCATTGTTCGCACTGAAGGAGAATTGTTATCACAGCGGACAAACAAGCTGAGCAAACGAGATTTGATAAACATTGTTCAAAATTTTTACCCACCCTATGTACTTATAGCAAGTCCGTCATAGGTACAACGAGCGCAAACTACGAGAGATAACCTTATGTCACTTAGAGTACAAACTGTAACGATCTGATTGCCTTGAGCTTGTAATTCATGTGATGTTACTATATTTATTGTGTGTAGCTAATAATGACCGCCGAGGATAACGGTCTCCACAGAAAATGGCAGGAAACATTCCAGGATTCAAGTCGCATGTTTATCAAGCGGTTTGGCAAGGGCTTTACCAGCGGTGTGGTACTCTATGCAGGAGTGAAAGGCGTTTCAGCTTTGATGAGAAACCCATATAGAGAGAAGTACAATTCTATATTGTTCATTTTATTACTTACACACACGGGAGTCTAGATAACACAAACACACCCCACGGTACGGGCACCTGTAGCCTACATACACCTGTAGCATATATATTAATTGGCCAATCGTATTCACACATGTACCTATGCTAGGGGCGGATCCAGTATTTCAATGTAGAGGGACGCATGGCTATAATATTTTCGGCGAGTTTAGCTAGGCTAACAAAAATTGATAATTTGTCAACTTCACGTACACGTACCGTCACACACATGTATATGGTACAATGTATGTAGCCTACATACATTGGTCACGCTCAACTCACCTGTACAGATATGTATATTTTGACATCAGATTTACATACAAACCTGTACATACATGTCCATACATACCTCATGGTACATACACTAGTGACGCTAAACTCGCTTGTAAATGTAGACGTATATTTTGACATCAGATTTACACACAAACCTGTACATACATGTCCATTCATACGTCATGGCACATACTCCTCCACACACAAACCTGTACATACATGTCCATACATACCTCATGGTAC
This sequence comes from Atrina japonica, assembly GCA_030159075.1. Lineage (NCBI taxonomy): Eukaryota > Metazoa > Mollusca > Bivalvia > Pterioida > Pinnidae > Atrina > Atrina japonica. The sequence continues at coordinate 277,058 of BROG01000584.1, read as the reverse complement.
ATACTCCTACACACACAAACCTGTACATACATGTCCATACATACCTCATGGTACATACTCCTACACACACAAACCTGTACATACATGTCCATACATACTTCATGGTACATACTCCTACACACACAAACCTGTACATACATGTCCATTCATACGTCATGGCACATATTCCTACACACACAAACCTGTACATACATGTCCATACATACCTCATGGTACATACTCCTACACACACAAACCTGTACATACATGTCCATACATACTTCATGGTACATACTCCTACACACACAAATGTACATACATGTCCAGAGCCGGTCTGGCTCAGTCGGTAGCGTGCTCGACTCTGGATCGTGAGGTCGTGAGTTCGAGTCCCGTCCGGCGACAGGTTGGTTTCCTGTCTTTCGGATGAGACAGTAAAAACTGGAGGTCCTGTGTCACAGTAGGTGTCGGCACGTTAAAGAACCCTCACTGCTCAATGGACGTAAGCGCCGAGCATAGGCCAAAATTTGAAGCCCTTCACCGGCATTTGGTGACGTCTCCATATGAGTGAAATATTCTTGAGTGGGACGTTAAACAACAATAAACATAAACAAACAAATACATACATGTCCATACATACGTCATGGTACATACTCCTCCACACACAAATGTATGCACCAACACAATGTCACCGCTTGCGGTTGATCTAGTGATAGAGCGTTCCACTCGCAAGCGAAAGGCCCCGGGTTCGATTCCCGGTCCGGGGCATATCAAAGACTTTAAAAATGGTAGTGACTGTTCCGTTGCCAGGCACTCGGCATACGAAGGGAAAGTCACGAGTCTTTCTAATGAGAGTTAAAACCGAGGTCACGTGTCGCGGAAGGCGTGGCACATACAATAACCACCACTACAACATACGGCGTCAGTTCATAGCACAAGTCAAAATTTGTTACATTTCACATATAGCTGGTGACATCTCCATTTAAATGAAAGGTTCCTATCGGGATGTAAAACAACGATCAATAAAACAAAATCCAACACGTACACTCACGTACCTACACACAAGAACCTATATACACGTACCTACATACAAGTACCAATATTCACGTACCCACATGCACGTACCTACACGCACACATACGTAGCCTACCTACACACACGTACCAATATACATGTACCTACATGCACGGGTACTTCCCACAAACGTACCTACATGCGCACGTTCCTACACAAACGCTCCTAGTTACATACACGCATACCTATACATGCACACGTACCTACACACACGTAATAATATATACATAAACACCCCACTTTCACATGCCTTTAACAGAAATATTACAATATACAGAGACACGCTATACGCTGTACGCACCTGTAAATACAAACGTATCTGCACATACACACATTATATCTATATATAATCCAAACTGAACTGAATATTCATTTTTATATAGGGCATTGGACAATTGATATATAAAATTATATATAATCCTTATGTTGAATGCAAGACAATATAATCTCACTTACGTTTACTATAATTATACTTTTAGTTTCCCTAGTGTATTGAAGGAAATTGTATCGGCGGATTGTCTTAGATTTGCTGGCTTCCTTGGCCTCTATCCGGGAATTTACGATGTTGTCAAGGAACTTGCACAGACTTACAGAAATACAAAGGTAAAATATCGGTTTTGTATTTTAACATATATATAGACACATAGTAAAAGCTCTAATGATAAAATGGCTTATATGGCCTTGAGCCGATAAGATTCCAATAAATACAAACTGTAGAAACGAGCATACCATCTAGAAATTTGGGGGTAAAATGATTACACAGTAAAACTTGAATATAACGAATTCGGTTTGTACGAATTCACGCACATGACGAATCAGAAAGTATTCTCCGACTGCACATGTATATATTCTTAGTTGAAAAACAATTTTACAATGAATTTTATATAACGAATTTTTTGCTTATAACAAACAAATTTCTATGTCCCTTGACTCCTTAACCACAATATTTTAAAGAAATATAACGAAGAGATCATTATCGTTTAAACGAAAGTCAGTTGTTATTTTTTGCCAAGCAAAAATTAAATAATTTCTTTAAATAAAAAGAAAGAAAAGTTTTTTGTTTTCTTTTGACTTCCTGGAAAGTTCCCCTTTAGCCTAGATTTAGAGGGGTTTTTTTTTTTGCTCAACGAAGTTTGTTTAACCCTCCATCTGACTTCGCTATAACTGTATAACAAACTGTCCTTATAACCGACGGTTGAACGATAAGGTCCCTTGAAATCCGTTATAGGCTTGCTTTGCATGTTATGCATGTTTACAGTGCTAATGATATCGTTATAAATGCAGCTGTAGATAATCTGGTTCCTATTTTATTTAATTTTGGTGTTGTTGTTATTTTGTGGGTTTTTAAAATTCATTCTATTTGTGACATGTAAGGACTTATATATGTCACGTTTCACCTTCAAGTGAATTAGTCGCATGTGAAATGCAACATGGTTGAGAAAATCCAGTATATTTAGAATAAGGGTTCGACTTTCCCTTCCGGTTACAGATTCCAGCCGATTAAATTCCCACAACCAAATTGACTTTAGACGCCAGTTGGAAGCGTTTATGAAAGACCAAAAGCAACAAGATGGACAAGGAAACAACAATTAGCCTGCAATAAAATAGCCTACAATGCAGGTCTTATATCTGCACTCACCTGTAAATAAAACGATATCGATCCGGTCCAACACTTATAATTAAGTTTTACCAGTCACACCTTGGCCCTCTATTTACTATAGTTGCATTGATAACATTATCAATTCACGGAACTTCAAACGTCCCGTCCCCGATGGCGTTTATTACATACAAAAACTCCCACATTAAATGACATAAATACAAACAATACTGGTATTTATGATAAATGAGATGGTGACAGGAGATGATGGCTTCTATGAAGCGCCGTTTTAATTTTTAATACCAGTTAGTAATATCTTTTGAATAGGTGATATCACTTATTCGAATAGGTGATATCACTCATTCGAATAAGTGATATCACTTGTATAAATTCTTAAGTGATATCACTTATACGAATGAGTGATATCACTTATTCGAAGGAAAGATATCGCCTTTTCAAATGAATGAGTGATATCACCTACTCGAATAAGTGATATCACTTATTCGACTAAGTGATATCACTTATTCGACTAAGTGATATCACCCATTCATTTTGTAAAGTGATATCACCTATTCGAATAGGCGATATCACTTATGAATCAATGTCAATGAATGCTCCCTACACAAAAATGGCATATATTCCTGGGTCTAACAAAATATGACTTTTGTCATCTTGAGCATTATAAATTATAAATTGTTTATTTCCTTACATTTGGTACAAAGAATAATAAAGGGTGTTTTAAGTTCAACCACTTTTAAAACAATTTTGTGCGGAAAAATGGCAGGAGTTGGCGGTATGGTTTCGGCTGCTTTGTCTGCTTTGAATGCTGAACTTCGTCCAAATCCTACAACAGACTCGGGTGTTGATTCCGATTCTGCAGTGCTTCGCGTTTATCACGATACCGTAATATCGTCCTTTACTCTTTGTTCTTCCATAGAGATAGGCCTAGTGATATTCCATACAGATCTACATTTATGGAAGAAATTTGGAGCATAAGGTTTTTACTGTTTCCAAATTTGAATACTTGATATCACTTGTTCGAATGAGTAATGTCACTTATTCTTTTTGTAGAGTGATATCACATATTCGAAAAGGGGATATCACTTATACGTGTAGGTGATATCACCTAAAAAACGTATAAAGTGATATCTCCTATTTGAAAGAGTGATATCACCTATTCGAGGTAAAAGTGAACAGGAAGGGGGAGGGGTATTCGAGGGGGGTAACAGGGGGAGGCAGCGTGGAGGGGGGGCGGAAAGGGGGAGGAGGGCGGGGGGGGGGGGGGTAGTGGGGGGGTGCGCGGGGGTTGGTGTTATACGAATAGATTGATAGCACTTATTGTTATCAATCTTTCAAATAGGAGATATCACTTATTTGAATATGTGATATCACTTATTCGGTATTCCAATGGGTGATATCACTCATGTTTCTCGAATAGGTGATATCAGTTATTGAATAAGTGATATCACCTATTCGAAAGAGTGATATCACTACTTGTGTGTTGGTTTCTGTTGGGGGTTGGCGGCTGTTTCTGGCGGTGGCGGTGTTTTTAACTGGTATTAAAAAGTAAAACGGCGCATTGTCCATAGGCTACAGACATACAGAGCATGTGAAAAAGGATGAAAAATCGAAATTCAGAAAGCACCTAGAAATATGCTTGTTTCTCTGTCTTTCTACTCTCTTCGCTTTTGTTTTCTTTGTTGTGTGTGTTGTGCTTTTTTGTCTGTTTTCTTTTTGTTGGTCCTCTTTGTTTTTGTATAAAGTGATATCTCCTATTTGAAAGAGTGATATCACCTATTCGAAAAAAGTGATATCACTTATACGAATAGATGATAGCACTTATTGTTATCAATCTTTCAAATAGGAGATATCACTTATTTGAATATGTGATATCACTTATTCGGTATTCCAATGGGTGATATCACTCATTCGAATAGGTGATATCAGTTATTGAATAAGTGATATCACCTATTCGAAAGAGTGATATCACTAACTGGTATTAAAAAGTAAAACGGCGCACCATAGGCTACAGACATACAGAGCATGTGAAAAGGATGAAAAATCGAAATTCAGAAAGGCACCTAGAAATAAAGACAGTTCCATTGTGAAATATCTGTTTTAAAAGTTAGCACTTTACGAGCAAATATGATTAACAGATTTCTAACAAGAAATAATGGTTTCAAAACGGAACTTTGCTCTAACTCCAGCCAAATGGCCACGTCCCCGCCAAAAGGGAGACGATTAGAAATAATTTTGCGTACGCATAAGAAGTGCAGATAGTGCGGTAACAATGGTAAATGTCTTTTAAAAGTTTTCAGAAAATTAGAGTTTTCATAGACAAGCAATTTACATTATGCTTTCTATGGACATGGAAACTGAAATACACAAATATTTATTTTTGAAAATGATTAATGATTAAATCTACATGTGATATAACTTTATTACAAAACCTACAATATATCAATAATCATTGTGACATTACTCTACGTTTTGTATGTCTCCATTCCGGATGAGCGATGTGTTCGGCAATGTATTTTGTTTTGTGCGAATTTGTTTGTTTTGAAAAATGTAATATATAGAATATTTGCCAATTTTTATTAAACACGCACTCGTGTTAAATATCGTTTTTCTGCCTCATGCAATGAAATAAAAATGTTATTTATAAAAAAAGTGGCAAATATCCTCTATCTTTTCTAAATCATTCAACAGGATGGCTGGAATAACATGCTTGCTGGTGGCATTGCAGGATTGGCAATAATTACCGAGGAACCAACAAGAAGACAAATATTCTGCTTATTTGCAATGGCTCGTGCGTTTGGGGCATCAATTTCAACTTTGATAGCAAGGGACAAAATTCCGGAAGTCCCATATAGTGAAACTGCCCTGTTCTGTTTGTGTTGTGCATTTCTTGTTTACTGTGTGGCTTTAAACCCACAGTTGCTATACCGTGGATATTACCATTCTGTTTTAAAGTGGTCTAGAGATTACACAGATAAAAAGTTAAATGTACTCTTCAGGGAGCCTGGGGATAAGTTTTTGAGTTGCCAGGAAGTTGGTCTCCACACAGATACATGTACCAGACACGCTCTGAAGGATTGGTTAAAAAGTTTTCCTGTGTTTGCCAAGTTGTATTTCCCAATCCACCTAACACCTATCATTATATTCCGAAACAAACTTTTGTTATCAAGGTGAGTTCGTTTTGTTATACAGAATGTCACATAATCATGAGTTCGTTTTGTTATACAGAATGTCACATAATCTTTCGACACCTCTATTCCATGTTTTCTTTTCTTATTTTGTTAAACAATATGATGTCTCTGTCTCAAAAACGTTAGATATACCTGGTATTTTGGTACCAGCTGTTCATCTTATACTAAAGTAATATTTGGCACTGTTAACATCATTTAAATTCAAATTTTTTTCTAAAGCTAAGATAGTCATTTTTACAGTGGGTACTCTTAGAGGGATTTCGGCTATACTTTTAGAAATATTATTTGGCCTTGTATAATACCACTTTCTCTTTAGAAAATAGACATAACTTTTAAATTGGAGCTCAACTGATGAAGTCTAATTGACAGAAACGGTATCGTCTTGAGCATTATAACTTTGGTAGTATGTTTATAATATATAGTATTCTGGAGCAAGACCATATATACAGGGACTCCCTTTCACCAATCAGATCTAAAATTAACTGCTTACTTTTTCACTGAGCTTGATGTTTTCCCCGATGGGTGTAGCATGGGTGTGTCCGGACACCTGGTTTCATCCTGTATGGGATTCGTAATTGCTCTTCATGTTGATACTGTTATTATGTCCAATATATCGTATTCTGATGGAGGTGGAGTTTCGAATATAATTTGGAACCTCTTCATTTTCACTTTATATTTACATCCTGAACGTCAAAATGCTTTGAACATTTATTTGGTCCAATAACATTTCTACTGCTCTCTGTAAAACAGAACACAATGCGCGGTAAACAATGACGCCCTTCACAGTATATGTCCGGAGTCAATCGTTGATATGACCTCCTGAATGTTATAAAACATGTCTTCTGTAATCATATGTTCTTGCCTTTTTTAGGCCAAAACGGGTGCTACTATCCTTGGTCAAGAATGTGGTCTTCTCTACAGCATTTCTGTCTTCAATGGTCATGCTTGCGAAGTATGTGATTTGTTTACTGCGGAATATGAGTGGGAAACCTCCGCCTCTGCCTGGTTACGTGCCAATAATGGGAGGCATAGCTGCTGGATTAGGAGTTCTATTCGAACGTAAAAGCAGACGTAAAGAACTGTCTCTTTTCCTGATTCCCCATACATTAAACGCACTATATCTGTGGGCAAAGGAAAAGAAGTTGATCAAGCACATACCGTACAGTAGTGTTGTGTTATTTTCTCTGTCTATGACGTGTGTGATGCACGCTTATGAAAGAGAGCCAGAGTCACTGTCATTGTTACTGAACGGCATTCTCCGATACTTCATTGGAAAGAGAACGAACATACGTGTAAGTGGGCGTAAAAAAAGAGAAAAGACGGTCAGTGAAATGCTGGCATGACGCAATGTACATTGTATATAAAATATCCATGTTTTCTTGATACAATGATAGATTTATGCGCCCAAACATTCGATTTCCAGACTTCAATCATTGTATTTTATTTCTGTTTTATATGCTTTTAAATATGATAGTCAAGTGTTTTATTTAACATATCAAGCTATTTAAACAACAAGGCGCAGCGTTGTTTGTTTAATATGTTAATTAAGCTAAACCACATAACTGTGCAACGTTCCAAGTTATGAAGTCTCAAAGTGACAAAAGTGACAAAGTTGTGAAGTATGAAGTTGTTCACTTACGTCGTTTCAACAAGTATCAAAGTTCAGACAGTGAAAAAAAGTATCTGTATTATTTTATATTGTTTTGTACTTATGTATATAAAATAAAAAATTGAAACACTCACTAGAGGATTTTTTCTGACGATGTTGACTTTTCGAGCTTCTGATGCCAAATGAGCTCTCAGAGGTCTAAATAAACGTATTCTCTAGTTTTTTAAAGTTACTATTTTTAACTAGTCAAGTAAAAGAACTAGTGAATGTTCACATTCACTTACTTAGACTTACCACTACATTATAACACAAACAGACACAAAAATGCATACTTTCAATTCAGGTTTCTTTTCAAATAAGATGAATGACCCTTAAAAGGGTCGTTTGTTTTCGGGTTAAAAACCCTGTGCTTTACAGCCCCACAACCTTCCACTTCCGATCATAGACACGCCTCCGAGCTCAACGATTGGCTCCTTCTTTTTGTCGCCATAACAACATGACATTACTTCCGGTATGATGTACTTCCAGTATGACGTACTTCCGGTATGTCGTCACAGGCGGCTTTCATTGCGTGCAGATTCAAATTGACCAATCAGAAGCCAGATTTCTGATGAAGTCATCAAAAGCGCCACTGGTAGCGCCCCCTAGCGGCAAAATTTGAATCTGCACGCAAAGGAGCTGCCTAACTACTCCGAAAGATTAGATTTTACAGTTTTGAGTGGAAGGTCGGTGGTCTTTACCCAGGCAACCGGGGTATCTCCTCCACCAATAAAAACTGGACTGAAAGATTGTTGAGTATGGCGTAAAACAACAACAACAACAAAATCAAAATCAAATCAAACAGTTTTGAGGTCTACAACGTTGGTCGGTTAGGGTATTCTCATGATGGCATGCTTTACCTTTAGCTATATTTATCTCAGAAGAAAAAAGTGAGTTATATGACTTTGAAAACTAGAGAACAGGTCCAGTAAGGCCTCTGAGAGGTCATTTGAGATCCGAAGCTCGATGTGTCAACATCATTAATAATAGAAATTAATAGAAAACCACTACCAGCATGGGTGAGTGTTTGAATTTTTATTACATAGGTCTAGTTTTTACCTTATGAAACATGTACAAACAGTAAATTTTAATATCTGAGTAATAAGATAAGTTCAAACAACATTTATTTAGCTCAAGCTAAAACATGCCATCAGGGGTATAACCTAACCGATCAACGTTGTAGACATTAAAACTGTAAAACCTAAACTTTCGGTTCTAAAAATAGATTCACTCAGCTCTCTATAGACCAATTATCAAAGAGGTCAAAGTTGATGAGACGGAGTACGTCGCGTGCGCTATACTGGTCATTTGAAAAGCTGTTTTCGTCTATTTTCACCGCAATTCGTTTCAGAAGATACAAAATTTAACAAATATGATGAACGTAGTATTTTCCTGGAGGCTGAAACCCAGGTACATCCTAAAGAAACAGAAGGTTGGATTATTAAGATGTAGCCGAGCAAAGGAGCTGAGGCCAGAAGGCCGAAGATGGTCTATTGCCGGTGTCTGTAAAGCACAAGGTTTTTAACCCGAAAACCAACGGCCCTTTTAGGGGCCACTCATCTCATTCGAAAAGAAACCTTAACTGAAATTATGCAGTTTGTGTGTGTGTTGTGTTATACTGTAGAGGAAAGTCTAACATATAGTGAGAATGTGAACATTCATTAGTTTTTACTTGATCGATAAAATTTATTAGAGTCAACATCGTCAGAAAAAATCCTCTGGGTGAGTGTTTCAATTGTTTTATTTTATATACAGAAGTACAAAAACGAAATAATACAGACGCCGTTTTCACTGTTAACTTTGATACTTGTTGAAACAACGTAAGTGAACAACTTCATGCTTCACAATTTTGTTACTTTTTTACTTTGTCACTTTGAGACTTCATAACTTAGAACGTTGCACATGTTGCAACTTTGAAACATGAAAACGTTACACACTTGATCACTTTGCAAACTTTGAAATATGAGAACGGTACGCACTTGATCACTTATGAGAACATTTTGAGTACGTTACACACTTTCATGTTCTATGTATTCTCCTGCCGTGATATTAGTCAGTGTCTGGTTTCCGGTAAAATGAAGTACCCCTCATTAGCAAGGATTTCCTGTCTATCCATGAAACTGGATATCCGATGATTCCATATCCAAGATTGCTACCCTTCCTATATTCCGATTTCACTACCCACCCTCCCTGTCTAGTTTGGTGTATACAGTCCATATAGAGTAATCTCCCTTTGTTCCAACGCTACAGTCTATACAGAGTAATCTCCCTTTGTTCCAGTCCTAGAGTTTATACAGAGTGATCTCCCCTATGTCCCACCCATACAGTCTATAGACAGTGATCTCCCCTTTGTCCCACCTATAAAGTCTATACAGTGATCTCCCTTTTGCCCCACCCATACAGTCAATACAGAGTGATCTCCATTTTGTTCCAAGCCTAGAGTCTATACAGAGTGACCTCCCTTTGTACAAACTCATAAAATACAAGGATAACATGTTCAAGCTTGACTCGCGCTTGCGCACTTGATACGGGATCGACATACTCATCCTCAATGTATCCTTTCAGACCGCCCTGATGGGGAAAACCAGAACTGCTATAAATCCACTGATAACAGTCTAGACAGCGAATCTGGGAAAACCCAAGATCTGTTTGAAACTCTCGTGAACTCTCGCGAACACTCGTTAACTCTTGCCGACTATGGGGACACATACTACTGATTTCAAACCTGGAGAAACCCAAAGTTTCGGTTCTAAAAATTTCACTCAGCTCAAAACTGGAAAACCTCAACTTCTAGTTTTAGCCGTTGACCTCTAGTAAACTCACGTGACCTCTCGTGACCCGACTTCTTGTAACGAAGGCTCTCATTTGCTCGTTATGCAAGATGGCCACCCCACAACCTTTTACTTCCGGTCATATACACGCCTATGAACTCAAAGATTGACTCTTTCTCTTAATCGCCATGACAACATGATCTTACTTCCGGTATGACGAACTTCCGATATGACCTCACTTCCGGTATTTCACACTTCCGGTTATGACGTCACAGACAGCTCAAATTGACCAATCACAAGCCCGGATTCTGATGAGGTCATCAAAAACCGTTAAACGCCACCTATGGCTGTATATTTGAATTGGCCCGCTGGAGAGCTGCCTATAACTACTAATGCCCCTTTAACTGTAGTAACTTTAGGAATTCCAAGTTTTTTTATGATAGGTAACCGCCTTAGCTTAGTTTTGATAGGTTTCCCATGTACAAATCAAAGGAATGCAGTATCACTATCCAATATATTTACACATTTATTGGCTTTGGATGATTATTATAAATACAAATTGTCAAAGAAGAAAATAATACAAAGTGAGTACCAGTAAATTATGATACCACAATCAAATGTCAAATACAAGCTATTTATAAAATACAAGCTATTTATAAAATACAAGCTATTTATAAAATACAAGCTATTTATAGGCTTTGGGTGAATATTATTCACACAAAATGACAAAGAAAATATATTTTGATATTGAGTACAGTTATCTCTCAAGTTAACCCTTTTACCCTTACAGACCATAATAAACTGGTCTTAAACAATACAAAAGATTATACCACTCAGATAGTCAGGGGTGGAAGGGTTTAACTATACTACAAGCAACTGTTAAGTACCAGCTATTTATTTACAGATAATTCTACCGAGATTATTGTTTGTTAATAATTAGGATACTACTTTAACAATGAGTATTTAATGTTAAGTTTACAACATGAAAAGTTCAAGTATAGGAAAATATTCTGTCGACAAACAAATGCCATTATTCTAAAGAAACAAGCTTAAATCCGACATTTGGATTGACCACGATGTATCTACATTACACTCAGCATAAAATACAGGTAAAACAATTACCAGTGATGCATTTAAACTGTAATTGTTTCATTTCCGAAGCTTTTCGTAAATGTGAATGAATGTTTAATCAAATCACATAAGCACATTTTGTTTAACCAAGTTCTGTGCCTCGTCACCTGATGTCGTAATGACGTCGCAACAGGCAACTTCTCCCACAGAAAAAGCTCTCGACGCTTTTCCCACAGCAAATTGTCAAACAATATCCTGGTTTTCGCCTTGAAAAAAAAACAACATTATATATATATATATATATATATATATATATATATATATATATATATATATATATATATATATAGAGAGAGAGAGAGAGAGAGAGAGAGAGAATGTTACAAAGAAGTAAGTATCCCCTGTCCTAACCTCCAACATATCCCGATTTAGAGGTGAGATATGATGTTATGAAGTTGTAAGCATCTGCTATTAACCGGTCACGCCACAGTGTGTTAATAGTCAAACTCAGATTAAGACTTTGTCCTCAAAAGGTACATCATTTTGTGTTAAAGTCTCGGGATTCAATGTCATTGTGTTGAGTATGATTCTGAACTATAATACTGAGGAAACATTCATTTAATATAAATGACATGTTTAGTTAGTTCAATAGTATGTTTGAACCAAAATGTATGCACCGATTGTAATGAGGGTTTATCCCTCACTTACTAGGTATTTGACTATGTATTCATGACGGATGTGACCTGTCATCAGGGGATACTAACCCCCAAGACACCTGAACCCAAGTCCAGATTCCGGGATGTCAGTGTTGTTTGGACCACCCGATGGTTAACACATTGGTAACTGTGCTATTCAAATATAGTGTACAATCTAATGTTGACGTACCTCTATTTCGTAGTCTGACATCCCTTTGTTCTCGCTTTTCAACAAAATTGATACGTAGTGCTGAAATATGAATAACAGTCAACTAATTAGCATCATCATTATAACATTACATGATTTGGCGAACCACGAAATAGACTCAATATTTCTTATATACATTTATCCACTGCTGTTCAAATAACACGAAATGGTTTGAATTGTGTACATTATATCATACCTCACATTCTCTTGTATCGTATGTAATGATGGATATCTGTGTGAATTAAGGAGTAATATTACATCTGTAAGTATTTTGTCATTCTGAGGGGCATATTTAGCTAGGAAACACTCACTAACAAAGAAGCAGTTTGCGATTGGACAATTCTATTTTCAGATACTGAGCCGTGAAATGCGCTATCGTCGAAAATTATAAATATTATGTAATAATAAACATAAAACTTAAGTAAAGGTTTTGTCAAAAGGCCAATAAGTCTTCGTTACATGAACTCAAATTTAAAAAAAAGAATGCATAGCTCTGAAAGAGAAAGGGTGTCATTGCAGAGCTAAAATATACCTAAATGTATTGATAAATCCGTCTAAGAGTAACCATTGTAAAAGACGTATATCTTAGCTTAAATTATTTCATGTAAACTTATCTTGCCTCAAATTGTCTGGGTCTCAAGGAGCAACCTATTGCAAAGGGAGAGTTGTTTAAGTCGATCCAATGTCAGAAATTCAAATTTATACCATTAATGGAATTATCACCGAAATATTCAGTTTTCTCCGTATATGTATATATTGTCTTATTCTAGACACAGATGAGAAATTGGCAACTAAGCTAAACGCGACGATTTCGGCTTTCCCACTTTAATTTTCCAAACTAGTAGTAATGTCCCACAGTCACCCGCATATGGAGTTTATATTTCATAAATGATCCGATATGCCAGGGCGTGTTCAACATATGAACATTTCATATACAGATGTAAAACTACTCACTGACAAATTATTAACACAGGGATATCGAAAACCACGTTTGATGTCAACGTTCCGCAAATTTTACGGTCGGTATAATAGTTTGCGGTTACTCTGGGTGAAATGTTGAGATGCCTTTTCGTTGGCGGTTATTGAGACATCTGTACCAATTGTGACGACGATTCGTTCCTCACGTATTTCATTTTGACTTGACTATGGACTCACGGCGGGTGTGACCGGTCGACAGGGGATGCTAACTCCTCCATGGCACTTAATCCCACCTCTTGGTTTCCAGAGGTCCATGTTTGTTCATGTTTGCCGGATTTGTATCTGTGTCCTGTACATCCTAAAAATTAATACTTTGGTGTCTGAAATGAAATAAATCAGAAAAGGTCCATGCTTAACAACATGCATAATCATTACATGACTATTTTATTTTCTAGTTGCTCGCGACGGACTCGTTCAATGTTTTCTCTCTTTACTCATTTGCTTTGTTGGTTGATATAACAATCCAACAAGACGGGGTCGTACCCAATATAACTCAAAGAATATAATATTTGGAATGTTCCAACATTGCGCACGTTTGGCGTTCATTATAGCTAACCGTGTACGCTGTTACATCTGTCTTCAAGGAAGGAAAAGTCCATTCCAGCATCGGAGAAAATATCACTTTCTTGGATTGATAACACCATGTTTTAACCGGAAATGAGGTTATGAACCCAGACGCTTTAACGGGGGCAATAACCATCTTAAGACTATAGTTTTTTCTCCTGAACATTTTTGTCAAAGGATACCCGTGGATCAAACGTCACACTTTTGTCAAAAGTAACAAGATACGGACTGCCTTTCAAGTTTCTCTTGTTGAAGTTCCAGATCTTCTTATCCACTCTCTGTAACAACTGTAGTCAATACAAATAGATACTGCATTGTCAATTAGGACTTTTATTGGTCTTTAATCAAACTCTTTGATTTACTAATATATTATTATTATCATACATATTATCATTATAATGTCACCTGAAGGAATGCCGAAGACAGGTCTGCGTTCCACATTATTGGTGTTATCAATCTTATAATAATAATAATAATAATAATAATAATAATAAAAATAATAATAATAATAATAATAATAATAATAATAATAATAATAATATGTAGTAGTAGTAGTAGTAGTAGTAGTAGTAGTAGTAGTAGTAGTAGTAGTAGTAGTGTTATTTATTTATTTTTGTTATAATTATCAATATTATACCTCTTTATAAATTCTAGCGATTTCATTGGACAATAAGCATTGAGTATTTTCCACTGTCTCGGTCGTTCGAGGGTGATATTCATCAGGGTGATATTCAATAAAAAATATCACATGCGCAGAAATGGATGCGCGTACGATTCGCTTGTTTTTCCTATGTCGTAATTAGGTGTAACCTCTATCGATATACGAGTTGTGTAACATACACGTGGAACCAAAAGAAACAACAACCGAAATTAAATGATTTGACAGAATTGATATATCATTATCAAATATATTTGCTGAAGTCAGCCAACCAGACATGTTAGTTTAAGGATCAAGATTCAAAAGCCGACGTAAAGAACGGTTTTGGTATCGAAGGCAGTTTGTATTACGAACGTGATGAACTTACGTACATGACGTGTACATGTTTGCATGAATAAAGTATCAAGATTTAATTATATTATACCCCTTCATTAATTCCTGTGATTTCATTCGACAATAAGCGTTCAGTATTTTCCACTGTCTGGGTCATTCCAGGGTGATATTCAGCAGGGTGATATTCAATAAAAATATTACATGCGCAGAAATGGATGCGCGTACGGTTCGTTTGTTTTTTCTGTGTAGTAATAGGTGTAACCTCTATATGAGTTGTGTAACATACATTTCTTCGACGCGGAATGGAACCGAAAGAAACAACAACCGAAATGAAATAATTTGACAGAATTGATATATCAAATATATTTGCTGAAGTCAGCCAAACAGACATGCTCGCTTCAAAGTCGACGCTAAAAACGGTTTGGGTATCGAAGGCAGTTTGTATTACGAACGTGATGATGCAGTTAATTTTGTGTTTTTAGTACTTCAATGGATAATATATGCTTCAATACAGTGGATCGGTATAATATAATAAATATAACATTCCTGAGAGGGTGGTAGTGGAAATTGTCACCCCGAAGAAGTACATTGTCATTGTCTGGTGAAGAACTACATTAATCATTGCTATCAATATTATCAAAATTATGAATCGATTTTCGTGATTTTGACTTACTTTTCTTTCAGCTATTCTACTCAACAGTATTCCAAGGAAGATCATCAATACTAGAATGAATATCGATGAAATGTAATAGGCAGATGTCAATAATATTATGTTCATTTTCGATGTCAGAATTATCAGCAAAAAAGCTAAACCCCATTCCAAGAAAAAGAGAAACAATCCGACTAAAATCCCTAGCATGACCGCCCGCCATCCAAATTTCAGAATTCCATATAAACGCAGTAATAAGCATTTGTTCAATTCATTTGCAATCTCCTGATACAATTCACATACCTGTAAAAAATGAAATATAATCCTTATATTTATATATATTATCATTTTCTGTGAATCTGTAGACATGCTGGTTACGAAATTTATTCTATGTAATTGGCTTTGTGGTGGAGTTTTTCTTATGAAAAAAAAGCTAAACAGCTGTGTGATACGAAAAGTGTCAGATTTGTTTTGAGGTTATTTTAAAATATACGACTGCTTGGTACCGGAAGATTAAATGCTCCAAAAGAGAATTTAAAATGCAAATGGCCGCGCTCAAGGCTATGCTGTATAATGTATTTACAACCATTTTTTTCGTTTTGCCTATTTCACTCGATGCGAGTAACGAATTGTTTCTGACAGCAATATCCGGTGAAGGCAAACAAATCGACCTGTTAATCAAAGATGCTTGATAAAGTGCACTAGGCCTAACTCTCTTCTTCTCATGTAACTACGAAACGAACTTTCATTTCTGTGATCTGTGGTAACATAACATGATGATGACCTAGATATATCGCGATATGGGCCTTTATGCTTATAAGATTAGATAAATAAGAAATAAATGTGTGATATTCTATTCTTTATTGATTCATTCATGCATTCCTACGTCAAAAAGTAAAGCGATTAGAACTCGGGTCACGTGACTGCAAATACTGACATATCCAATACATTGCTCTGTATACTTGCAATGAAGGGAATTGCAGTCGGTATGTAAATATTAAAAATAACTGTAATTCTTTAAAAATGATTATTTGATCAGTATCTTTAAAGTCACGGGATATGAATGTGTTGTTGATTTGTTTTCTTATCACTATACATTGCATGACTGACAGTTAAGAAGCATGAAAGTTTCAGATTTTTATTGGATCGATAATAATTTTCCGTTCATGTATCGAAACTGCTCAATATCATACATACGCCCATTTGCTCGGCTCCTAAATGTTGTACTTGGAAATCTGATAACTTTTTGAAGTTCCAACGTATTCCAAAAATTGGTTTTCTGATGTATTTTTCGGCGGAAACAGTCAAAATTCTTGCTCCATTTTGTTTCCTTATTTCGTTCGGATCCGTTAACTCTGTAAATGAAATTTGTATTTGTGTTGACGTGTATTTGGTATATAAGCGATATCGATACTACTAAATAGAAAACGATTGTATTTGGTGTATATATAAGATATCGAGATTGATTACTAAATAAAAAAAAAATATTTAACGATATAAATATCACCTGAATAA
This sequence comes from Atrina japonica, assembly GCA_030159075.1. NCBI lineage: Eukaryota > Metazoa > Mollusca > Bivalvia > Pterioida > Pinnidae > Atrina > Atrina japonica. The sequence continues at coordinate 260,112 of BROG01000584.1, read as the reverse complement.
TTTATTGAACCTGTGAGTGGTAATTTTGTACAAAAAAAAAACGAGTAACTGGGTTCAGCTCAGGGCATTAGTTAAAATGATATGCAGACATGTGATGGCCGAACGTGCCGAAGAGTTCAGGTGCGATTCATGTCTGAGAATTTAAAGCAGAAGGTGAGAGATCCCTCAACCAAAAGTGACGAGTGAAAGAAAAGCCATTGCATTGTTATCAGTTTATTTAAGGGGTCAACATTATTGGTACTCCACCTACAAGTAGTGAGATCACCATAAAAGGATATAAATACATGGTGGGTTTTAACAACAATAAAACAAATAAAATCATCATACAAACAATTCAAACAAATATAAAAAAATTTCAGATACCAAAGTATAAATCCATAGAATGTCCAGGACATTCGGTAAAAAAGGACAAACACGGACCTCTGGAAACCAAGAGGTGGGATCAGGTGCTATGGAGGATTAATCGTATTCCAAGTTATGTAATTTAGTAGTTCAGCTAAACGGATTATAAAAATGTTTGAAAGATCACAGAATATAATTCCGGTTCACTGCTATTATGTAGAACAAAGTAGCAGTCATAACAGTATCAGTAGTACGATGTACGTTCCCACCCAAAGTTTACGATGAAATAATTCCGAGAAGGTTGAAAGTAGATTCACTTGTAGTAGTACGGTATAGTTAAATAGATAAAATCTCAGATACCAAAGTAAAAATACGATTTTGTTATGTTTATTCAAATCTAATTACATGTATGATTATACTAAATTGTTTGCCTCGCACTGAAATGTCCTCATTGCATCGGAAATAAAATCTCAGATTCCAAAGTAATAATCTTCAGAGTATCCTGGTTACATAAACCTGGTTATATCGGAAAAGCACGGACTTCTGGAAATTCAGAGATGGGATAAGATGCAATGGAGGAGTAAGAATATGTATGTAAAAACGTACGTGGTACATGTTAGTACATATGTGAGAAAAACATCTGGGTAACATGATACATGTATTACCTAATTGCAAGTTGACTCTCTTATGCTCATTTTCGTCTGCAACAAAAGAAAAAAAAATTAATATCGTCATTTAATAGCAGGCGAACAATTAATCATTGATTAGATTATTTATGAGGGAAGTAATAATTTGTATCTGCGTAAACACTGTGTGTATGTGTGTGTTTTAACTACCCGTTATGTATGTAATTATGTGTGTATGTATGTATGTATGTATGTATGTGTGTGTGTGTGTATGTATGCATGTATGTATGTATGTATGTATGTATGTATGTATGTATGTATGTATGTATGTAATCATATATATATATATATATCATTCTCGTATATATATATATATATATCATTCTTGTATATATATATATATATATATATATATCATTCTCGTATATATATATATATACATATATATAATATATATATATCATTCTCGTATATATATATATATCATTCTCGTATATATATATATATATATATATATATATATATATATATATATATATATATATAATATATAATTCTCGTATATATATATATATATATATATATATATATATATATATATATATATATATATATATATATATATATACTAAGTACTTACCATTAATGCATAATATTCTTTATTGGTATTCATCTTATTGTTTTCTTTGAGATATACGTGACATTAACTCACCAACATACAATATATCTCATGGGATTCCTCCGTATATACGTGGCGTTAACTCACCAACATAAAGGATATCTCCTGGGATTCCCGAGGATATACGTGACATTAACTCACCAACATACAATATATCTCATTGAATTCCTGAGGATATACGTGCCATTAACTCACATGCAATATATCATTATTTTCCTCGGAATGTACGTAACATTAACTTACCCAGCATGCAATATATTTCATGGGATTCCTCGGTATTTATGTGGCATTAACTCACCCAACATGCAATAAATCTCATGGATTTTCAGCGCAATATCAGTCTCTTTTTTAGCATCAATGTAAGTACATGACCTCAAGGATGTCGGTAGTCCTTCCTCATCTAGTCGCAGTACGAGAGGTATGATGGTGTTGAATCTGTTCTCTTCTTGTGCTGCAAGCAATGCATGATTCATCTCTTGTCTACAGAAGTACCGCTTATTAAATTCGGGTGTCAAGATCAACAACATTCTTTGACTCTCTAGAATTTTCTCATTGATATTTTCGGCAATTTCCTTCCCAGCAACAAAATCTCTGTCGGCATACATGCATTTGAATCCAAATCTGTTCTCTAATTCTTCCATTAATTCAAATGCAAAGCCGCTATCTAGTTCAGTATGTGATATAAATAAGTGAAACCGTTTCCCGGGCGGCAAAAGCAATGTATATATGGAATGAGTAGGTTCACTTATATTTGTGATTGGCATTTTTATTTCAGTTTCATCTGATTCGCTGCTTGCATTCTCATTCTCTTCGTCTAACAGAAGAATGGTTTCCTCTTCCTAAAGACAAATAACACTGGCTATGATATGTTACAAAATATCAGGCTTACATTTATTTAATTACCAAATTTAACTGATAATATTTATATCATTTCAAAAGAAAATATTATATAATACCAAACTAATAGTTTTCAAAATAAAAACCAAAACAATTCCCAAAGACGATGGTTCTTGCAATAAGATTTCACAAATTAAGTTCGAATTGAAAATAGATGTAGAGTCTCGTAACAAAAAGGAAAAAGAGACAAAAAAATAATAATAAAATAAAACAAAACAAAATACAAACAAACAAACAAACAAAACAGAACAAAACAAAACAAAAACAAAACAAAACAAAAACAAAACAAAACAAAAAATGAAGAAAAAAGCTCCCAAAAACCAAAAAGAAACAAAAAACAAACAAACAAAACAAACCAAAAACTAAAAAAATAATAATTGAATCAACCAAAAAAAAAAAAATAAATAAATAAGATAAAATACAAAAAAAACAACAAACAAATGTATACCTAAGTCTGTCTAACAGTAATATCTGTAAAATATAACTATCTCAGCTTTTGCAAACTTTAGAATTTAAACGGGGCTATACATTCGAAAGATGACTAGAGTATAAGGTATTCAGCGGAAATCGAGGTGGTATATTGTTACGGGGTGAACTAATCGGACTAATAACACAGATAAGTTGTACTGGCTTCCTATGATCAGAGCAATTATCCGCTCAAAATCAGTAACAGAAATTGTTTACGATACAAAACGTTATCATACAATGAAGTGAATATTATCGAATATCACAACATATTGCATGTTTTAAATGTGGAAAAAACACAAAAAGCTGTCTAAAATACCATGTCAACATTGGCGAATTGACAGTATTATCTCATACAAAATAAAGTTCCTAACAATAACAGAGGCACTGTTACTCACCATTTTGTGAAGACTTGTTTCCAAGTTAGTATCGGTAATGTCCATGGTATATCTTTAAATATAACATTACATCATCCTGAGAACAGCAAATGACATCCGGAAAAAACTGTCGAAACCAAGGAAAATGTTTGTGTTGTAATCAGCGTATATTCTGGTTATTGATTCACGTAACTAAGACAGACATTAAGAAGAAGACATTGCTGCCGGTTGACTGAATCGAGTTTTGTGATTCTACATCCGTAACTACACCGTCAAAACACAAACTTGGATCACAGCCAAAGTACGGATGAGAACGGTTGTAGAAAACAAATATCTTAAAACTACACAAACGGGAATTTTGTTCAAAACATATTGAGATATAAATATAGAAAATTATTCGTTCATGTGTTACGTCACTGACATGTTGACAATTTTCGCACTCTTGATCACCTAACATTTAATTTTGTGAATGAGATATTTAAATCACCAGAACAATATCTGAATGCATTTTATAAATCCACAGCGGGTTTATTGTTCATATGTCATTCTTATTTTTAGAAAGCGAAATGAATAAATAAAAGTCAAGGTTAAAACTTTCCCATCATTTTCGAAAAATGACCTAATGTTTATATAAAAATAGCTTAGAAACGGAAGTCAATGAATTAAACAATCATGGATGAAGTGGTGAATTCACTATTTATCGTGGATGTAATTTTGATACTCCAAATATCACAGGTAAATGAGTTTATGCTCAGTTTGATTACAAAAGTAGTAAGGACAAAGATATCAACGCAGCTAGGACAAACAATAGTCCCAAAGGTTGTTGTTGTTGCTGTTGTTGGGTAAGTGTTGATCTTTGGGGATACATAGATGGTTGCCATGCTGCTGAGAAGTGTGAATTTACTTCGGTAAGATAATTCAACGTGAGGAAGCGGATGATTTAAAGACCATCAAGGAAAATAATAACATAATCGTTGACTTGTATATTTCTTATTTACTCTTTCCAACTTTATAATGCGTTGATCCATTTCTCTTTTCAGTTCTATCGTCTAACCACTGTGGATTAACTATTATCTATTTTTATGTTGCAGTTGAATACAGTTATTGGAACTGGTATGCGGTCAATGAATTGTTTGTCCGGTGAAGTCTTAATAGATGGAAAGTGTTATTCATCCTGTCCGGACCACTTACCTTTAAACACTACTTTGGATTCTGGTATAGTTTCACGAGATATGCAACCACGATATACCTGTGTCTCGAAATGTCCCAAAAACTTACTTCGAGCGAATAAATCGTGTGTCAAATCATGCCCGACTAGTCAGTTCGACTTTAATCAATCTTGTGTGAAGCATTGTCCCAAATCCTATTGCCAGAGAGACTATCTATCTCACACGGATTGTATCAAACATATACACTTTGCCTGTTTGAAAAAATGTGAGGATGGAGATACCCGGATGACTAATGCTTGTCTTTACAGTGCTGTTGATTCATATCTTTCGCGCTGTCATGAATTCTGCACTAATGATTCAAAGTCTGTATCTCTGTGCAAAAAGTTGATACAGAGTAACGACTCACAACCGAAATCAGACTTGGTGGTCAGTGTATCACATATAGACTGGAACACAGGTCAGGTACTAAATAATGGACACGAATGTTATCCTATTTGTAATGGCCGTGACAACATTCTTTTGCTTAAATGCAAAATATGGCGTGATATGCATGATTTTTTACCATGCGACCAATCAACGTACAAATATAAGGATGACTGTGTCCAAGAATGCCCTCAATTTACATATGCAGAATTCGGAGGTGATGAATGCAAACATACATTTGTATTTTTGTTTTTGTTGAATATTTGCGCTGTTCTTCTATCTGTTACAGTGCTAGCGATAATTTCCATTTACTGTGGGGACTGCATATTTACATGCAACCAATACAAGGTAAGTAAATTTAAAGTAGACTCACTAATTAGAATCTCTCTCTCTCTCTCTCTCTCTCTCTCTCTCTCTCTCTCTCTCTCTCATATATATATATATATATATATATATATATATATATATATATATATATATATATATATATATATATATATATATATTGCAGTTCGACTAATTGTTTTAAAAAAAATACTCTATTGACTTCCATTCACCACTGCAGTTCAGTTAAGGTTTACATGAGTTGTCATGACATTCATTCCACACTTAGTGTGGTCTCCAGTTATCCTTATTGATCATCATTGCCCACTGAATTTCGACTGAGGTCTACAATTATTCTTATTGACCTTCATTCCCCACTGTACTTGATTGAGATCCACAGTTGACCTTATTGACCTTCATTCCCCACTGTACCTGATTGAGATCCACAGTTGACCTTATTCACCTTCATTCCCCACTGTACCTGATTGAGATCCACAGTTGACCTTATTGACGTTCATTCCCCACTGTATTTGATTGAGATCCACAGTTGGTCTTATTGACCTTCATTCCCCACTGTATTTGATTGAGATCCACAGTTAGCTTTATTGACGTTCATTCCCCACTGTATTTGATTGAGATCCACAGTTGGTCTTATTGACCTTCATTCCCCACTGTATTTGATTGAGATCCACAGTTAGCCTTATTGACCTTCATTCCCCATTGTATTTAGACTACAATGAGTAATATTGACTTCGTTCCCCACTACATATCGACTGAGGTTTTATATATTCTTTTTCCAAATTTTCACAGTATTCTCTGTATCTTTCTAATTCAAAAACACGATTTTAAAATGTTATTTTAAGTATTTAATGTCCAATTAATATACAAGGAGTTCTTAATCTAAAGCAAAGAATTTACAAATTTATATTTTAAATCGTATCCCTTATAATCTGTTACACGACACATTAATGGTGTAGCTGGTGATTAAATGATGAGCGGTAAATGTTAACCATAGACAGTATCAAATGTTTGATATTGATGTATATTTCAACACTGACAAACAGATGTTTTGTAACACTCCTGTCTGGTCTTTCCCAGTTTGTCAATGACGTCACCAAACTACTCAAGGTTGTACTCCTATATACAAAGTTGATTAAGACATTCATTTTACTTGCAGGTTGGCAATAATCAAGCGCAAGGATCGAGTCAAACTCAAGTTTTTTTAGATGTGTAATTATCGGAGATATCTAGAGTACTGATTCATCTATCAAAAGCACACCGCAATTATACATTCAAAACCTGAACCACTATTGCATCAATTTGCCATCTTTACTGAAGTTAGATTTTTTTTTAAAAATGACATTGATACAAATTAAAGTACTTCAGGCAGAAATGACGACTTATATGAAAATGCTCTGCTTGCAGTGTACCAGTGGTCGTACGTTCGACTAGCAAACACTACAGAACTACTGAATTTTGCTATCCATTATTTCTTTGACACTACTTTTAGTAATAAAACATTTAAACTTATATGTATTGATTTACTATTTTAATTGTTTTTGTCAGAGTACAAACATGAGATGTGATATTCAGTGGAGTACATATGATAAAAAGATAGTACATGTACAGCTGGATTAGAGAAATATTTTGTCATATATTGTAGATCACTTGAAAGGCTAATCCACCACAGTGTACGAGAGGTGATTAAACCCAATATTTATATTTCACTTAAAACTAGACAATGTAAGATGACGGTTTATAATCACAAGACAAGATTAAAAAAATTTTCTTACTAAAACATTAGACTCATTAATATATTTCGAGTAATGGGATAAGCACTGTGTTACTTAGTGTTGGTTAATCACCTTGTTTGTAAAATGTAAAGGCCAGCTGAAAATGAACTTTTTCAAGACTGACAAAGCATAACACACACACACACAAACACACACACGCGCTAATTATTTTCTTTATAAGTTTTGATATTTACATTTAAGACCCACGTGCCTCTCACTTGTAATTTATAAATGTAATATTAACAAGTCTGATATTTTATACATTTGTGTGGTAACATGATTTTAACATAGATACGAAAAAAAGTAAGAAAATATAATTTTGTATCATGATACGGAGGACAGAATTTTCATATTTTTAAAGTATAAAAAAAATTCAGATACCAAAGTATAAATCAATAGAATGTCCAGGACATAGATACAAATCCGGTAAAAATGGACAAACACGGACCTCTGGAAACCAAGAGGTGGGATCAGGTGCCATGGAGGAGTAAGCATCCCCTGTCGTCGACCGGTCACACCCGCCGTGAGTCCACTGTCAAGTCCAATGAAACACGTGAGGAGTGAATCTTCGTCACAATTGGTACAGACATCTCAACAACCGCCAACGAAAAGGCAACTCAACATTTCACTTTCTGTATTTTATACATGTCAATATTACACAAGTCTGATATTTTATTCTGTGTGTGGGTAACATGATCTTATTAACATTAGACTACGATACTAAAAGTAAGAAAAATATAATTTTGTATCATGATACGGAGGACAGAATTTTCATATTTTTAAAGTATAAAAAAAAATTCACGTACAAAGTATAAATCAATAGAAAATGTCAGGATAACTAGACTACAAATCCGGTTAAAAAATGGCACAAACAGGCACCTCTGGAAACAAGAGGTGGGGAATCAGGTGCCATCGGCTCGGAGTAAGCATCCCTCTGTTCGTCGACCAGGTCACACCCGCCAGGTGAGTCACTGTCAAGTCCTATGCTAACACGTGAGGAGTGTATTCTTCGTCACTTTGGTTAAAGACATCCTCAATATACCGCCAACGAAAAGGCAACTCAACATTTCACTTAGTGAAACAGAATAGTCAGGGTGCGACAATCAGAGTTCTTGAAGCAGAGATACTACCATTTCACAAAGACACGCTTTATTCATATATACGTTGTGCCTGTTTGATGGGGAGGTCGGTAGTGCACTCCAGTAAAATATTTGCTTTCGGTTAGACCACAGCAGACTCTCTATCTTACTGGTTGCTCTTTCCTACAAAACATATGCAAAATTAAAATAAATGAAATGCAAAAATGGTTTTTTTTTTCTTTTTTACTTCATTTAAACAATTTTAAAACACAATCTTCAGAACTTGTAACAGTTCCTGACTTGGAATAGTATGCATTATACTTACGTTTTATAATTAAGTTTAACGTTCTTACAAATAAACAAGAACAGAATTTAGAAACAGATATTTGACATGGTAATAACCTTAAGTTGTTTATACCCCTAAACGAAGTTACTTCAACAATTACTAACAAAGTTATTTCTTGACTGTATCTTTACTATCCGTGCCCTGATGCCCTTACGTGTAAATGATGTACGTAGCTCTTAATGTTACTCAAATTCAGTCCTGATTCAACTTTATTGTAGCTGCTATCACTTTAAGGCCACGGATGCTTTGAATGACAGTTTGAAAAGCAAGTGTCAGACATTGAGGTCATCATTATATTATCCTAGTTATCTAATTCTCGTAAGTTAATTTTTAAAATTTAAAAAGTCACAAATTTCACAGAATAACTAACGACAAACGTGATAATCAACATCCACGAGCTGTAAAACTTGTTTCTATCATTACTAAAAACTTAGTAGTATGGAGTGAAATGATTAAGTTCCAATGGATAAGTCCAAAATAACCCGACAAATTGGATATACAAATGGGCTTAATATGAAGAACAATTGCGAATCTCAAACGGGGTGGGACCAGGTGTCCGGAAGAATTCAGCGTCCCCTATTAGCATGCCACGCCCGTCGCAGATGCTACTATAAACCTCTCGAGTTCGGTGAAAAGGTCAAACTCATCATAGTTTAAGATTTGATATGCAAATGGGGGTCACTGTATATGGTCCTGGTCCAGAATACTGTCTTACATTTCTGAGAGGGGGGACTTCATATTGTTTAACAAAATCCCCGTATCGAACATAAAACTTTTTGATAGATTTTATTACCCAAACTAGTAAATATGATATTTAGAAATCTGCCACAATAACCAATATAATCATAATATAATTATAAACATAATGTAAATTAATAGTAATAGTATAATTATTTATCATATATTGAAAATACATTAGGCTATAAATTCTATATCTTAGTATTGGGCAAAGAGGAAAGAAATAGGTGGCACACGAAGAGTGTGCAAAAGGATGGAATTTGGGTATGGGAGTATGCATAACGGTGATTATATCTAGTGTTATCATATTGATTTGATTTGATTTTTTTGTTTTACGCCATACTCAACAATTTTTCAGTCATATGATGGCGTCCAGTTTTTACTGGTGGAGGAGAAACCCCGGTTACCCGGGTAAAGACTACTGACCTTCCGCAAGAAAACTGGCAAACTTTCCTACTTAATTCGAAATGACCCTAGCGGGATTCGAACCAGAGATGAGAGGCCGTGTGATTTAAAGCGCAATGCTCTAACCACTCGGCCACGGAGGCCCCTTATCATATTGATAAATAAATCTCTGATAAGGTTGATTTAGGCAATCTTTTATATCAAATTCAATAATTCATCTATTAAATTCTTTACTGAATATTCATGAGGTGTTAAGGTTATGATGATCAGCAAATTATAACATTTACCATTGTTTGATATGAAATAACATTATTATAACCATGTATGTTTAATATATTATTCTAGAAATACCATCCACCTATTCCACAGATAGGAAAATTCATCAGGTTGCAATATTGAAATATAATTTAATTTATAATATACAATAACTGCCACGTGCATATAAGAGAGGGAGTTGGTGCATAGAAAAAGGGAAGTTACGTAATGCATATCGCTAAGAAAAAAGGGTTAAGAACACGAGGCATATGATCTGTTGCATCGGCTATGTTTGACATTCTAAAATATAACAACATTAGATATAATTCACAAATTTGTGCATTTTTTGCTTAGAGAAATATACACATTGTCGATTGATCTAAATACTCTGGAAGCATTTACAGCGCTCTGTATTTTCTACAGATAATGGATAACGTTGATAAATATTTAGTTATTTTAAAGTTTTGAAACAATTTGTTTATACTTAACTACATATATAAACATTAGTATGACAACATTAATACACCACAGTTACTAAAAAAATTGACAAAACCATTTATGTACATATACATATCCCAAGAATGACGAATAACATAAACATGGACATGTGCATGCATGTATTGCATCATGCAGGTGTTTGCATGATCACAGATAGTCTAAAATGTAGTAGCATTTTGCAGTCAGTAGTCATCAAGATTAGTATAAGATCAGTTTAAGAACCATGCATGCTGCATATTAATCAGCAATTGCCGTACGATATGTACGATATGTTTCTATATTGCCGTACGATATGTTTCTACATTGCCGTATAAGTGAAAACTCGCAGAGCTAAAATGTAAGCCTTAAAGGGGCATTACCTGGGTTTTATTTTTCAAAAAAAGAGTTTCCCCATTTTACTTCTTAGACTGATATTTAATAACAAAAAAAGAGATATACACAGGCTTAAAAATTACTAAAATTTCTACATATTGTGTGACAATAACCATGGGTTGGCACTTTTTCACGTGCAATTGAAACACTCAGCCTTACTATTTGTATATGGATACCACACTGAACCATATCTTATTCCCACAAAATATGTAGGAATATAAGAGTTTTTAGGCCGGTGTATAGCTCTTATTTGTTATTGCACATAAAGAACAAGTTTTAGAAGTAGAAAAAATCGAGGGGGGTGTTAAACACAATTAATTCCCCTTTATTTAAAGAGAATATGTAAAATATTGCATTTCAAGTTACTGCTTTGGATGATCAACATATGCAAAATTCGTGCTTTATTTTATAGAGTATGTCAAATTGCTTCCATTTCAAATTATTGCTTTGTATACACAATATACACGTACATAGAAACTGGTAATGGACTACATATTACCCACCATATGGTATAATAGTGACTGTTAGAAATTATATCATAATTGTATATTTCTTGAATATATCACTTGTTTATCATACACATGTAAGACCAGATTTTGTGTTTATTTCTATCCCAATCTTACATGCATGCATACATACATACATGCATGCATGCATGCATGCATGCATGCATACATACATACATACATACATACATACATACATACATACATACATACATACATACATACATACATACATACATATACATACACATCCGTACATTTCCTCATTTTCATCAACATTTTGTTATGCAAAATGATAAACAGGGAATGTATAATAATACCATTAATCATCCATGAACGTGTGAGCACTGAACACTTATTTGTTATTTGTTGAATCAATACACTGATTTTTTTCAATGGAGACGAGTTATTCCTGACATAAGTAATTGTCGTTTTACAAGTATTTTCACAAATGCAGAATATCGAAAAAGCGTTAGTCATTAAAATTGTAGCTTGGTGTGAAATATACTAACCTCTATCTCGGCATCTGATAGTTCAGGATGCATGCCTTTCAACAAAAGACATAAATATTGCTAAAAATATAAATATATATTGGTAAATTAATCACCATTCGCTATTAGAACGTGAGGCGTGATAATATATCAACGTTACAGAGGATCCTATTTCTTTGTGTGTTAAGTTATATGACATACATGCATACAGAAGCTGAGACATTATATTTCTACGATGATTATCTTTGTTGGGATAACATTTAGGTTCTCTTTAGCCTTGTAGAATACCGCATTCTGTCCAAGGTCTCTTCATCTATTTATATTCCAGGTCAACTGATGAAGTCTTATTGACAGAAACGATTGTCTTCAGTATTTGTTTGGCAATTTTTTTTTTTTATTTTATCTTTGGTTTTTGCTACTTGACCATTTGAGTTCTCAAGAACATACATAAACCTTGTATAGTCCGTTTGCTGTCATTGAAAATGGGATTGTTAAATTTTGTAAATTTCATTTGACAGCAAGTTTGAATTATACAGCAATGTTTTTAATTTTACCATACATAACGGAATTGTAAATATGCAAATGTTTTGTTTGCTAAAAAACACTTTACCCATTTACTGCAATACATAATTTTGTAAAAGTTTGTATGGGCAAATGCACAGGTGATAATTCGTTCTGATGTATGCATATGTAGGTCATATGCAAATCAGTTACTCTGACTGGAATATATGAGATCAGATTATTATGGGATTGTAATATAATAAAATTAGTTTTTAATACCCACAATAATCAGAATCAAAATTATAAAGTCTGTGTCATTTTAAATATAATGCACAAAACTATGTTATTGAAATAATTTCAACTTCGTAGTGGTATTCATGGCATGTTGGATGTAAAACAACATAAAAGAAACAAAAAGTTAAACTTGGAGCTCATATTGACTTGAGATTGTGAGATGATTCCTCAGTGACCAGTATGCATGAATTAAGTGTGTGACAAGTTAGGCCTATTCCTACATGTGCATGTATTTTCCATCTGTAAAAAAGGACATTTTCTGCCCTTCCATGTTAAAATAGTTCTTTATCCTATATATAAATTTAAATGTTTTGGATATTATGGCAAAATGACATTGAATCAAGGGATTTAATTATATACATGCATTTCTATACATGAGGGGTATTTCATTTAAGTATCAGGTACTTTTACTATTTTTAGGTAACCATGTGGATTGAAAACGGTTTATATTTACAGTTTTATGGTTCTATGTATTGGATTACAACCACGCGTAAAGAAGTCGTATTGACAGAAACGATCGGCTTGAGCATTTGATATAGCCTCTATGTTACTGTTTTTTTTCTGTTGTTGTTTTTTTTTTTGGGGGGGGGGCTTAGTTTTGTTTTCTTTTTCTTTTTACAAAAGTTCTTCTTTGATATTATGTTGATAAAATCTATATCGATTCCATATATATAAAAATCCGTTTGTCACAAAGACTTACCATATTGACTTCCTTTCCACCCATTGCATTCACAAACTTTAAACATGATATTGAAATTATCTCAAGAGTGATAATCCTTGGTAGAAGCTTTGTTGAATGAAACAGTACGACAAAATATTAACCAATAAATTAAAATACACACAATAAAGTGTTATACGATTCCGTGTGTCCGAGAACTGGTCATTAATACAAGGCTAATACAGAAAAAACATTTTTATGCAACAAAGAAAGGTTAATATAGAAATACTAGACTTACACAGGATTTTTGCTTTCGGTTATACAATGGCAGCATTGAGAAAACGATGGTGCCCTATGCCTCGAAAATTGCTAAATCGGAATTGTTTGAATTGGGAATAAACTGAAATGCATTATAGTATAATTGCCGAAACATTCCGGAAATGACTTTATTTAGGGGGCTTGTCTTATAATAAAAAAAATTCAGAAAACAAAGTATAAATTTTAAGGACATCCAGATAAGATACAAATTTTGTAAAAATGGACAAACACGGACCTCTGGATATCAAGAGACGGGATCAGGTGCCATGGAGGAGTAAGCATCCCCTGTAGACCCCCCCCCCAAAAAAAACTCTTATTAGGGGATTAGATTTCTTTTTGATATCAGAAGATTTGACAAATAAAGTAGAACAGGCAAAGATTGATGCAAGCTACAGATCTGATCACTTTATTATTTCTATAGAAATAAAATTAAATGAATCTGATAGGGGTAAAGGACTGTGGAAATTGATTAATCAATTACTGCATGATCCAGAATATTGTGGATAAAATTTTAGACCTTATAAAAAGAATTTAACTTCGATACTGTCTTCCTGTCTATAACAGAGATAACATTGACCATATTACTGATAAGAAAATACAGTTTATTATAAGTGAACAAATGTTGTTTTAAACTCTTCTTGTTGAAATAAGAAGAATAAGCAAATCACATGCAACTTATAGAAAAAAGAAAAAATGGAAAAACAATGTATCAAAGAGATAAATAATGGTGATATTATAACAGACCAAAAACAAATCCTAAGTGAAGTAGAACATTTTTATTCATCTTTGTATAATAGTTATGAACATTTGATAGAGAAAATGTATTAGCTGATTACAGTATTCCAAAACTTACAAAAACTCATAATGATAAAATTACAGGAGAACTAAATGAAAAAGAAGTTTTAGAAGCGCTTTAAAAAATGAAAAAGATAAGTCTCCCGGATCAGATGGGATAACTTCCGAATTCCTAAAGTTCTTTTGGAAAAATCTAAAATCTTTTCTTGTTAGATCTCTCAATGATGGATATAATAAAGAGGAATTATCATTACACAATAAGAAGGTATTATAACCTGTTTACCAAAGGCAAATAAAGCCAGACACTATATTAAAAATGGCGTCCCATTATACTTTTAAATGTTACTTATAAATTAGCATCAGTCTGTATAGCAAATAGAGTTAAATCCGTCTTAGACTTTCTGATATCAGATACACAAACAGGCTTCTTAGGTGGACTAAACACTACTGCTACTGCAAATACAATGTCTCTTGCACCGAGAAAAGAGACAAACCCAGTTTCGCTCTTTTGTGGAGCCATTATCAGTGGCGGTATTATATAAAAAAATATAGTGGAAACAGAAAGTACTTCCACGAATGTGACAGTTTTTAAGAGTCGTAAACTGTATTTTGAACAAGTTAAATGTTACAGTTATTGTTATTTCACTGAGAGTTCTGAACTGTATTATGGACAATTTCAATGTTCAAGTGTTATTCTTATTTTTCATATGGCATAATAAATGTTTACTTCTTTTCTGTTATTCATTAACTGCATATTCATACTGATCCAATATTTATCGTCCCCCAGCCATAGTTGATTTTAGTCAACTCTGGTGGATTGGGTAACGAGCTTTATAAACCCCCTCAGCATAACCTGATTACGTAAGAAAATTAGCTTGTATGTTGTGGTCTGTGCTCGGATTCCTTTTAACCAGGTATCCACCTATCTAAACCACTACATAACTGACAATACAATAAACATATATATAACACTATACTTACCTGGCATTTACTCGAATCATATCGGATGATATTAATCTTAAAAGACGTTAAGGACTTCCATACTGTACAATATTTCGTCACTTATATTTAATTATTTTCTATGTAAGCATTTGAAAGGAATAAATCAATTGTTTAATGGTCGTTGAATAGAATATAAAAAATCTCGGATACAAAATTATAAGCCGTTAAGATGTTCAGGATATAGATACAAATATGGCAAAAATGGCCAAACACGGATCTCTGGAAACCAAGAGGTGGGATCAGGTGCCATGGAGAAGTAAGCATCTTCTGTCGACCGCTCACACCCGCCTTGAGTCCACAGTCAAGTCCAAATGAGAACCAAATCCTCGTCACAATCAGAACAGACGTCTCAACAACCGCTGTAGAACAGGAAACTCAACATTTCACTTAGTGAAACAGAGTAATCGCAAACAAGACTATTATAACGACCGTAAAATTTGCGGAACGTTGACATCAAACGATATCCCTGTAACAATAATTTGTCAGTGAGTAGTTTACATCTGTAAGAAGCAATTCTTTCATAGTAATGTGCATATCAAGGCATAGTTAGATTTAAATAAAGTATTCAAACTATATACGTGAAGGATAATAATAAAAGTTCAAGTATATTGTACATATAAGTAAAATAAAGTGGCGTAAATAATGCTCTCGGTATATCTCGGTATACATTCTTGATATTTTACATGTTGATATGATTTTGTGGCCCATTTTCTTAATAGGACCTTGATGTCTCAGCCACTAACATTCTTTTAGTGATAATGCAGACATGATTCAGTGGCCTGTCAATAGGGTTCTTGATGTTTTAGTCATTCACATTCTTTTAGTGATATTGAAGACATGATTTGGTGGTCTATCTTGTTTATAAAATTCTCGATAAATGATCGATTCTTAATCCCGATGTTTACATGCAAATGAGATTTAGTAGCTTATCTTGTTGATAGAATTCCTGGTAAATCTGCCACTTTAAATTCTTGATATTTTACATATGTATATGATTTAGTGGATTATCTTGTTAATAGGGTTCTCAATAAATCAGCCAGTAACTTTCTTGATGTGTAGATATGATTCGGTAAATATGTTTTAGTAGCTGTCGTAAATGTTGAAAACTGAATATCAATTGTAGGTGTAAAAGAGCAAACAAAATATATGTGAAGAATATCATCATCAGCAGCAACATCATCATCAGCAGAAATATCATCATTAGCAGCAGCAGCAATGACAACGATACAGATATGACAGAATACCAAATGATCACTCTTTCATAGACGAAAAAGCTGAATTATAAAGGATACTCGAGGTTTTTGTGGTTTCGGCCATTCATAAGCTACGAGATACGGACTTTTCTTTAGAAGCTTCTTGTTGAAATTCCAAATGCATCGATCGATTTCTTTAACATGCTGTATATAAAATACACAAAAACAAGATTTTAAACTAAGATCCAAATATTCTTTTGAATTTTGTACAGTATACTGATGCACAAAAGCAAATTATTTAAACAAACAGTTTTGCTACATAGGTAACAGTTAGACAGTGTTACAATTTTGAAAATGAAGACATTGAAGCGCTAGCAAACTGTATGAACATGTAAACTTAAAATGATTAACTTATCCAAGTTACTAACCGTCTTTATAACCAGAAACTGTAGAAATAATATCAACAGAGTCGAAGGTACTGAAAAAATTAGTACGATCAGAATAAACAATATATAATAATCTGTGGATATCACGACAGCATATAGTTCGAGGCTTCCAAGTAGTAATAAAGAGACAATAGTTCCTAATATAAATCCATGTAGAAGTTTTCTGATGAATGATTCATGAATACCATACATGCGCAATAATTGGCAAGCATTTAACATCTCCGTGAGGGTTTTGTATATCTTGCACACCTGAAATGCAATATATATATAAGATCTTAGATAACAAAGTACAAATTTTCAAGATGTCCAGAAAATAGATACAAATCTGGTAAACACTGGACAAACATGGATCTCTGGAAATCAAGTGGTGGGATCAGGAGCCATGGAGGAGTAAGCATCCCCTGTCAACCGGTCACATCCGCCATGAGTCCACCGTCAAATCAGAATGAAATACGTGAGGAACGAATCCTCGTCAAAAGTGGTACAGACGTCTAAATAACCGCCATCGAACAGGTAACTCTATTATACCGACCGTAAAATTCGCGGTTTTCGATATCCCTGTGTCAATAATTTGTCAGTGAGTAGTTTACCTCTGTATATGAAATGTCTAATGTTGAACACGCCTGACATATCAGATCATTTGTGAAATATAAACTCCATATGCGGGTGACTTTGGGATGTTACTACTTAAATGTGGAAAATTTACGATGGGAAAGCCAAAATCGTCGTGTTTGTCGTAAAGGTTAGTTGCCGATTTCCCGTCTGTATCTATAGTTAGTAAAATGTCTAGATAAGATATATATATATTCCAATGGGAACCAAGTGTGCCCCTTTATTTGCCGACCCGTTCCTTTATTCATACAAAGCAGACTTTATTCAGAAGCTGATGAATCAAAAGAAGAAAAAGTTATCGGTGTCTTTTTATTTGACATTTAGATATATCGACGAAGTTTTATCAATTAATAACGACAATTGTTATACATATGCCAATGCAATGTATCCCAGCAAACTAGAAATTAAAGATACAACAAAATCAAGCACACATGCTTATTCTTAGACATTTTACTTACTATCGACACAGACGGGAAATTAACAACTAAGCAACGATTTCGACTTTCCCGTCGTAAATTTTTCACATTTAAGTAGTTACGTCCCACAATCACCCGCATATGGAATTTTTATTTCACAAATGATCCGATATGTCAGGACGTGTTCCACATATGAACATATACAGAGGTAAACTACTCACTGACAAATTATTGCCCCAGGGATATCGAAAACCACGCGTTTGATGTCAACGATGTCAACGTTCCTCAAATTTTATGGTCGGTATAATAGTTTTGTTTGCAATTACTCTGTTCCACAAAGTGAAATGTTGAGTTACCTGTTCGATGGCGGTTGTTTAGACGTCTGTACCACATGTGACGAGAATTCGTTCCTCACGTATTTCATTTTGATTTGACTGTGGACTCACGGCGGGTTTGACCGGTCGACAGGGGATGCTTACTCCTCCATGTCACATGATCCCACCTCTTGATTTCAAGATTGTTTGTTTGTCCATTTTTTGTTTTTTACATTATTACATTTTTAGATTTTTTCATATTATGCTTGTGGATAAAACTGATGGATGTATGACAGGCACAAAAACTTATATGAGAGGTATCGGTACATTAAACCAACATTGTTTGATGTCGTAACAACTCTTTTAATCATAAATCTGAGAGTGGTGTAAAAACTTATTGAAACAAAATTAGAAATTAGAAAGTATAACAGCAAGTCGTTTTCCTTAATTTGGAAATATTTGCAAATATCTGACAATTTCAGTCTACAGCGTAAATTACTTTTCCTGATGACAATATCTAAATGTCAGTCCTAAGCTTGGCCGACTCTTTAGGGAGGAGATATCCATCAACTAACAATGTCAGCTAACAGCAGGACTTACTTTACCTAATGGTAAACATAATCATTGTTCGTAATATAAGGCCAGACGGTCAAAGGACTGTCATCAGATGAACAAAAAAAGAGGATTTCAGTGAAACAAAATATCAATAATAACATTTTTCAGTGGACTAAAAATTTTTTTTCCACCTCGGTCAATTTGCAGCATTTCTTCCGTCAACTATTGTTAAAATCGATATTATACTGGTATTCTTATTTAATTTGAGATAATAGGGTCAATTCCAGTGTTATATAAGATTGTTTATGTATAAATTACTAATGTATTGTATTAAGAATGATATAGTATATATATATATATATATATATATATATATATATATATATATATGTGTGTGTGTGTGTGTGTGTGTGTGTGTGTGTGTGTGTGTGTGGTAAAGAGGAACAAAGAATTAAAAAAAACCAGCTAATGCCCATTTAAAACCAACTTCGTAAAAGTATGAACTTTGTGCACTGACATTACTCAGGTGTCCGTTTAGACATCGTGTTCTGTCAAAGAATAAAAGTAAACATTTCACATTTCGAATGGTTGAAATATATGCTGCTTTAATTCAGGATTATGAAACACCAAAACTATTCTACATATAAGGATTGACATCATGTTAACCCGTCATCTGAGCAATACTGTAACTTGTAAATAACCTCCACTTCATCCTGTTCTAGAGATCGTTGTTGATATCCCGACAACTCTTTGAATTCCCATCTGATACCTCTAATTCTGCTTGGGTTATATTTCTCAACACAAGTCGTCAAAAGTACAGCTCCATTCTGCTGTAGACTGTCCATACCTAAGAATAAAGGTAAACTAACTATCACGACAGACAGGCAGACAGACAGACAGGCAGATAGACAGACAGGCAGATAGATCGAAAAATTGATAGATAGAAATATATTTGGAAATGCAATTTGTTGTGCAACGGGGTCCTGGGTCTTTATGGAATATTAGTCGTTATTGTTTTTTGCAAGGTCGTTCTAACTATGCCATCATGTTACTATATTTAGCCATAGGAAATTGTAAACATGAATGTACTAGAAAGGACATTTCTTTATTATTCCTGATGTAGAATTTTCTAGAACAGGTAGATCAAGTTTAGAACAGCTAAAGAACAAGGGAGATTACCTGAGACCATCATTTAAGATCAAGTTATACGAGAGCAAACTACATCTTATATATTGGAAGTTATACGATAGTGCACATCACTATTACATATTAATTGGACTTTATTGTGTATTGGAGTGGATCTTTTTCAATATTTCGTTTGGATTGTAATTTATGTGTGTATTGGAGTGGATCTCTAGCTATAGGAACTGAACAAAAACGGACATTCATATCATGAGTTGTGACTTTTATGTAAACCATTATTTAGATTAAGTTTTTATTTTGATATTATTAATGATATATAATGCTGTCATTAGCCTTTATTCTGTATATTATATGCAAACATTGGTATATTTATTATAGCCTACTCTGTTTTATCTATCTATTAACGTTCCAGGCAATAAATGAAAATAAAAACAGAATTAAGCCATAATAACCAAAGAAGTGAAAAAAAAAAAAAAACCTAAATATATCGAGGTTTTCAACATACTTAAATACTTAACACCAGGTTTCCGTGATATAGTAAATGTATAGGTGTACCAAGGTAAATTGGCACATGTTTACAATCACAATGAGTCTAAATCAAATCATAACAAAAGTATTAGAGATTCAGTAATGCATGGAGTCTGTGCAAGGCAATATGTTTTACCTGTACAACCTATTTCTGGACAGTAGACCTATTGTTTAGGTTTCTGGCAGAACCAGGATGTGCCACTTTACCTTGGTAGACCTATACACCTACGATAATATATATTTCATACATTGATACTGGACTATTGTCTTACTCTCGTCATTCTTCCTAAAAAAATGATATTATGTTAAATATCTGAAAGATATGTAACAGATTTACCTCTATCCATATCTGTTGGCCACTGTTCGGCTTCAACTGTGAAATGATATAAAGTTGTTATCGAAATATATATATATATATATATATATGTGTGTGTGTGTGTGTGTGTGTGTGTGTGTGTGTGTGTGTGTTCTGATATATACTCATATATACCACATTTTTGGTAGAGAAATATAAGTTTATATAAATTAAATAATTTTTTTTTATTTTCATTGTTATTTTTCAAAATGCTATGCACTCGTGTTCAATATTATTTTTGTCTCGCGATGAAATACAAGTGCATCTCTCTCTCTCTCTCTCTCTCTCTCTCTCTCTCTCTCTCTCTCTCTCTCTCTCTCTCTCTCTCTGTAACAAGTAATTGGTTAACCGATAGGTCACTTCGGAAGATCCAAAATATCGATTACCAAAATCAGAATTCGATCCGTTACTCGAACACAATATGAAAATTAAACATTTTGGATTTTTTTTATATAAAGGAGACATGTAATGAATTGTTTTCAGTAGAATAATTTATTCTGGCTCTCAAATGCTACCATCTATACCTAAAATTTGGAAATTTTGCAAGCGACTACATGACTGTACATATACAATGTATATCGATATTCTACGGCAGATTTTGTGAGTATGCCGGTGTATTTCCGGAAAGTCGGTGATCTTTTCCCGGGTACACTGTAGTGGAGTTTTCTCTTCGATCATTCAAAATTGACCGCCATCATATAACTGAAATATTGCTGAATTTGAATCTGCAAAATTCAAATTGAAATTGAAATCATCCCATATTGACCGATTTGACAATCCTATTTATTTATTTAACATCCCATATTGACCGATTTGACAATCCTATTCATTTATTTAACATCCCATATTGACCGATTTGACAATCCTATTCATTTATTTAACATCCCATATTGACCGATTATACAATCCTATTTATTTATTTACCATCCCATATTGACCTATTTGACAATCCTATTTATTTATTTATTTATAAACATACGTATTAATCATGTATTCACGTCAGTGATAATATAATGTAAAAGATAGATGTCATACTCATTCTACAGTACATCTGATGTATTTTCATTGCAACATCATCTTCCTTTTCTGCATCTATATATGTTAGCGATCTCAATGCCCTCGGGATAGCATCTTGAGCACATTTTGTAGAGGGCAGCAGCGGTATGATTGTATTGAATCGATTTTCCTGCTCCGCGAGTCTAAATGCTTCGTTCATCTCTTGGTTGCAGTAATAACTTTTTTTGAAATCAGGCGTCAATATCAATAACATCATCTGACTTTGAAGAACTTTTTCGTTAATATTCTCAACGATTCCTTTCCCGGGCAAAAAATCTCTGTCAGCATACATGCACCTAAACCCAAATTTGTCTTCTAAATCATACATCACTGTTTTGGCATAATGTTTGTCTGTGTCTGAATGAGCGATAAATAGGTGATATTGTTTTCCTTCTCTCAAGGGAAGAGAAAATCGAGATGTGCTCGATCTATTATCTGTGAGCATTTTTGGTACAGTTTCAGAGTCAATATTTTCTTCTTCAATGTCATCGTGCTGAAGCAGGTTCAGACATTCATCCTGAAATCGATTGCATTTACACAAGAAACAAAATAAACATACATTTTAGGTTACATACATCCTGAAGATTTATACATGGTATCTGACATTGTTATATTTGTTTTTTTTAATTATTATTGTTGTTTAACGTCCCACTCAAGAATATTTCACTCATATGGAGACGTCACCAAATGCCGGTGAAGGACTTCAAATTTTGGCCTATGCTCGGCACTTACGACCATTTAGCAGTGAGAGATTTTAACATGTCGACACCTACTGCGACATGGGACCTCGAGTTTTACTGTCTCATCCGAAGGACAGGAAACCAACCTGCCGCCGGCGGGACTCAAACTCACGATTCAGAGTCGAGCGCGCTACCGACTGAGCCAGGCCAGCTCGACATTGTTATATACATATATTGATAAAAATGGGTGATTATATGTTCAACAACGCTAAATAAAATGTTTCAATGTTTACAACTTCCAGAAAATCCAAATCATCAAATATTTATATATGCTAACCCCATTGTTATGCCAGGCAATGCATTTCAGGAAGTAGGATTATTAGCAGTTAGTATTGTTTCGCCCTTAAAAGTAGAAATTTCAATAATTTTAGTTGATCATTAGTATTTAAGATGACCATTTCATTCTGCCATATCTTCGACTAAAATCGCATAGAAGACTTTACCTGTACAATGCTTTCCGCCATTTTCGTCACGTGTTTTATTTCCAATTTATGTCGATAGTTACCTAACAACGCACAAGAATATTATTTGTTGAAAATGAGGAACGTTTTGCTACGGTGTGTATCAATATGTTTCGTTATTTGTATGCAGGTAAGTAATTCATCGGTAAAACTTAAAAACAAAACATCGTGTAATGAAAGGTTTATAATCTCGAACTTTGTAAAAATGAAATTTTACTTTCGTTTTATTTTCTATGTATTAACCATGAGGTCTATCTCCCTTTCGACAGATGTACTAGGTTTGAATTTTACACTTGAAAATTTGGGTTAGCAGGCTCACTCTCATACACACACACACACACACACACACACACACACACACACACACACACACCATCCATTAAATACAGTCACGTGAAAATATGAATAAACTCCACTTTGTTAAAAAGATGTATCGCTTGCTAAGTTCCGCATGGATATACAAAATAAAAGATAACGATTTCGCTTTACTGCTAGGTGTTTATGGTAAATGAACATTTATATAAGGAAGTAATTTCATTATTAACAAAATGATTGTTTTCACCTTTTACAGGTGTGTGACCGTACAGGGTATTCTTCTTCAGATGGCAAGACGGTATGTGACGATGGGGAAAATCCTATCGGTGGAAAGTGCTATACGAGATGCACAGATGATTTTCCGTTAGCTGTGCTATCTGATGATAACCGCAGTGTAAATGTCACTTCAAACTACACGTGTGTTTCCGAGTGTCCTGGTGTATTACTTCAGTTTCAACGCAAATGTGTATCAGAATGTCCGGGAAATATGTTTATAGTCAACAACACATGTGTACAGCAATGTCCAGAGACTCATATCTATCAACCAGTATTTGAACTTGGCAAAATTGTCAAAAGATGTATCCCCCTGCATTCTAACTTTACGTTCTCGTGTGAAACTAAATGTTCAAAAAATGAAATAAATATAGACTACTGCTTAACTATGAATAAGCTGTCAGAACCAAAATCAGATTGTAAAACATTCTGTCTAAGTGAAAAGGCTGTGTGTCCAGATTTATGCCGGATGTCAATCACAAAATTGGCAAACAAAACGAATGAGAGTTCTTTTTCATTTCCTTTGAATCGGAGCGAATTTTTTTTCCGTTTGCCTGCTCTTAATTGGGATACCAATGAAACATTACCAGGTGTTGAAAAAGAATGTTATTGGCCATGTCCAGGGGACACATATGACATAATGACGATATTGGCATGTACCCCAAATGACGTATTAGATTATATCAACTGTGATAAACTGAGGTATCAGAACAAATGTGTGGATAGATGTCCTCTTTTTACATACTCGGAACAAAACGCATTCGACGATTGTAAAAGTTCTGTTCCGTTCTTTGTGTTATCAATACTGTGTTATATCATCTCTGGAATTCTAATATTCATCTTATTGACGGTATTCTACATTGATTGCATATGTATTACAAAGGTAAGCTTTTATAAATTTACAGGCTATTGCAGTATCAGGGGAAAGTATGTTTTCCTATTTTGACACAAAACTGCATCATGCATAGCTGTTCAATAAATGTTACAGCCCCAAGGTAGGGTTTTGTTTGATGTCCCACTCAATAATTTTTCACCCATATGGAGACGTCACCAAATGCCGGCGAAGAGCTTCAAATTCTGGCTTATGCTCGACACTAACGGCCATTGAGCAGCGAGTGTTCTTTAACGTGCAGATATCTACTGTGACACGAGACCTCGGTTTTTATTGTCTCATCCGAAAGACATGAAACCAACTTGCCACAGACTGGACTCGAACTCACGACCTCGCGATCAAGAGTCGAGCGCGCTACTGACCGAGTCAGGTCGGCTCCCCAAGGTTAGACACATTTTACCGATAATGAGGTGTGATAATAATACTAATGATGATGATGATGATGATGATGATAATAATGATGATGATGATGATGATAATAATGATGATGATGATAATAATAATGATGATGACGATGATGATGGATGTATTTCATTATTTTTACAGAAAAACCGAAGTGTGGAGGAGAACAGAGAGAACGAAGGTGATTTTATTGATCAAGAAAATCTAATAACGTAATAACAGTTATCTTGATTGTCAATGCAGGACGATTCATTATGACAACGAACCTCTAAAGTTGTATACGATATGTGTACAACCATAGCATTATATAACACAAGGAAGGTTTTACCACAATAAGGTGAGCAGCTGATCAGGATCACAAGTTCTGTAACCTTGTTTTCATAACTACCCCGTCATTATATACATTGTATCTTTTTTATGTAGGATATTTTGTAAATTACTGAGATGTTCATTTACGAAACTAAGGCACTGCCTTTTACATCAATAATACCAGTGCAGCACAGCATTTCCACTGGGATGTCCATTTACGAAACTAAGGCACTGCCTTTTACATCAACAATACCAGTGCAGCACAGCATTTCCACTGGCCATTTAATGTCTTTAAAAATTGTTAACCATTTGCCAACAAAGGATCAAAACACATATTTGTTGGTATGAATATTTTATAACTTTTCTGACTCAAACATACATAAAGACATGAAGCTTACATCCAAATATAAGAATTTTACATATCACTTTTAAATCATATAAAATGCATAGTTAAACATGAACGAGAAAACAATACAGCTGTATAATGAATACATGTACTTCTTTCCGGTACCTAAAAGCCATGATAAAATATGAATGTTAATAAAAAAATTATAAATTCATATATATATATATATATATATATATATATATATATATATATATATATATACATACACATTGTATATAGTATTTATTCATATATAGATATATAATTATGCAAGTGTGTGCGAGACACAGCCATCAGATTTGTTTTCATGATTCTTCACTATTGTGAGCAAGTAAACTCTGAATCGACACTGACAGTAACGCCAGTATATAGTGAAAGCCATATACGTGTAACTTTTTTTTATCCGGACGAGTTTAGAAGTTAGGTAATACATGTACATTAAATTTATACTGGCTAGAGTTATTGTTCCTACTTGTCAACATAACCATGAGTATCCAGTTGGTAATAAAACGCAGTTCCTGTACAGCATATCAAATACGGAAAAATTGAATAGAATCAACGATATGAAAATCAAAAACTTGCTCCGCCCCGCTAAGCTATGTGATTCTGACAATAATTGGTACAAGAAGAATTTGCATGTTAACAACACTGAATATCATCAACACCTTTAAAATCCGAAATGCAATAACAACAAATACAGGCACATCGTCGCCGTCATCATCATCATCTCAAACTGCTGATGGCTGCTCAGGGACAAAATACTTATTACAACACGCCACGGTTATATGTCAACAACAGCAGTGTGAATCATAATACGAACTTGTGTCATCTGTAAGTACTGCAGTAGGCTAATAGAATTATTAATACTGGTCAGCAAAAAGGAAACGTGGTTGATCATTGATTTTAGGTACTAGTTCACACACACACACACACACACACACACACGTATGTATAAATATATCAGGTACAAGCAAACAACACATGAGGTAACAGTTCATGACTGACAATATAAGGATGACGGATGTTTTTATACGTACAATATACTACACCCGTACTGATAATTATGTAGTATTGAATATGTATGTTAATGACATACAAAACGTGGCTTAATGATTTCTACATATATCTATATCCAAGTTAAATGCTACTATTTATATTACATGTATCACTCTTTTTTTATGTTCAACACATCTATATTAATTCCAACAGAAATTCAGTCGTACAAACTTATCCAAGAGTTTAATTAACTTGTTTCAGTTTAAAATTTGTTACGATTTCAAGAATGGTCAGCATTTTATGCTTTATAAGACTTTTAATACAGACTCAGAACTAAATTCATTTTGTACCAGTCAGAAACATTTGTACAGGTATCTGCTGTTGCCAATACATTGTAGAACTAGTTCTGTATCAGTAACATTTGTACAGGTATCTGCTGTTGTCAATACATTGTAGTACTAGTTCTGTATCAATCAGTAACATTTGTACAGGTATTTGCTGTTGTCAATACATTGTAGAACTAGTTCTGTATCAATCAGTAACATTTGTACAGGTATCTGCTGTTGTCAATACATTGTAGTACTAGTTCTGTATCAATCAGTAACATTTGTACAGGTATTTGCTGTTGTCAATACATTGTAGAACTAGTTCTGTATCAATCAGTAACATTTGTACAGGTATTTGCTGTTGCCAATACATTGTAGTACTAGTTCTGTATCAATCAGTAACATTTGTACAGGTATTTGCTGTTGCCAATACATTGTAGAACTAGTTCTGTATCAATCAGTAACATTTGTACAGGTATTTGCTGTTGTCAATACATTGTAGAACTAGTTCTGTATCAATCAGTAACATTTGTACAGGTCTACCGAGGTAAAGTGGCACATCCAATTTAGGTAAAAAACCCAAACAATACGTCTTACTTTCCAAAAATAGGTTGTACAGTTAAAACATTGCATTGCAAGGACTCCTTGCATAATTGAATCTCTATTACTTATGTCTACCAAGGTAAATTTTCACATCCTAGTTCAGTCAGAAATCAAAACGATACGGTCTACTTTTCAAAAATACGTTGCACAGGTAACACATACTGCCTTGCAAAGACTCCCTGCATTACGGAATCTCTAATACCGTTGTGCCGACAAGTAGCTTGTCACCCCTGTTATGTTTTGATTTAGACTCGTTTTGTTTGTAAACATGTGCCAATTTACCTTGGTAGACCTTACCTTGTCACCCCTGTTATGATTTGGTTTAGACTCGTTTTGTTTGTAAACATGTGCCAATTTACCTTGCTAGACCTGTGCATGCATTTCTTATTGTGATTGGTGTCATTACCAAACTGCTTTCAGTTATCAAATAAATCAACTGAAAAGATATTTTATTTTTAAGAGTAGAAAAACACTGACGGAATACAAGAACAAGAACAGAAAACTGTTAAAATGGGCAAACAATAATCATGTAGCATAGAGGGTATTTAAGATACAAAGAAGAACTTTGTGTTGTAGATACAATATGTTTAATGATTCCACTAAACAAATGACAAAACCTGAGGAGGTAAGTCCCCTAATTAGCCGTATATATCATACAAATCATATAACCTGACAGGGTGTAATGAACTCTTCTTTGACCTGGCAGTTTGAATTGTAGGTAATAAATCATAACCACATCAAGATTACATTAGCAAGAGTAACCTTTCCTACATAACCAGCTTGTCACAATATCTTCTTGTATCAAATAGGGAGGTGGCCAAGTCATTAGAGCAAACCATGAAGTCTAGCACCTCTTTACAGTGCAGTTTGCAGCCCCACTGGAACCTAATTTTGTGGGAAAGTTTGCCAGTTTACATGTGAAAGTCTAGTTGTCTCATCCTGTGTACATTGTTATCGTGTTATCTCCTCCACCACAACAAAACTGGACACCACGATATAACTGAAAAAAATGTTGAGTGTGGCATAAAACACCATACAAATTCAAAATTTCAAATGAGGGAACAATGAGAAAAGAAGTCTGTACGGTAATCGAATGGTTACTCCATTCCACAAAGTTATGTGTGTCAGACAATAGTAAAATGAGAAGAGTGGTCTGTACGGTAATAGAATGGTTACTCCATTCCAAAAAGTTATGTCTGTCAGACAATATTTAATTGAATGGTTACTTCATCCCACCAAGTTATGTCTGTCAGACAATAGTTAAATGCATTCTTATTTAATGGTAAAAATGAATAACGATACATGGAATTTCTAGATCATAATACAGGTAAAACATTTACATACAATAACACTGGCATCACTATATAAGTAACTGGTACATGAATGATTACAAAGACTAAAGATGATGTATACATAAATAATGTCCATGAAAAAGCATTAAGTAACAAAAGCAAAAATAATCAACAAAACGATTGTACTGAGTACTTGTAGAATAATGAATCACAAAAATAAAACAAAGAATAACATCATTTGTGTATCTGTAGTACATATTTACATCATTTCTGCATTCACTGCTGATTATACAATACTTTTAACATGATAATAATTATAGATAAGATAATGCTACCCTGATTCCAGTGCACATAGACATCAATTTTGGATTGATCTTAGTTTTACAGGTACATGTAGGATAATACTACCCCAATTCCATTGCAATTAGAAGTCAATTTTGGACTGGCCTACATCTTACAGGTAGGATAATGCTTACCCGATTCCAGTGCAATTAAACATCAATTTTGGACTGGTCTAAGTTTTTCAGGTACATGTAGGATAATACTACCCAAATTCCATTGCAATCAGAAGTCAATTTTGGACGGGTCTACATCTTACAGGTAGGATAATGCTACCATATCCTGTAGTAAATACATCAGAAATTCAACTACCTAACTCTCACTGATAAGATGTAGAACTAGAACGAAACTGAGAAACATCAAAAGTTCAACTACCTAACTCTCATTGATAAGATGTATAACTAGAACGAAACTGAGAAACATCAAACGTTCAATTACAGTAAAACCTGCTTTAGCGACCACCTGAATATAAAGACCACCTGGTCATAAAGACAGTTTTGCTGTGCCCAATAGTACCATTTGTGTACAAATCAACCTCTATATAAAGACCACCTGGTCATAAAGACAGTTTTGCTGTGCCCAATAGTACCATTTGTGTACACATCAACCTCTGTATAAGGAGCACCTCCCTATAAAGACTGGTTTTGTTGTGTCCCTAAGGGAGTCATATTATAATATGTTAACTGAGTGACACAGGTAACCTCAGAGAGCACACATTACAATATGTTACCCGAGTGACACAGGTAACCTCAGAGAGCACACATTACAATATGTTACCTGAGTAATGGAGGTAACCTCAGAGAGCACACATTACAATATGTTACCTGAGTAATGCAGGTAACTTCAGAGAGCATCATGTAACAATAATTGATCTTAAGAGGCAATTTAAATGTTTACAGTGCATAGTACAGTCAAGACACCAGAGAGTACAAATCCCATTATGTTACCTGAGTAACAACAGGTAACCTTAAAAAACAAAATCCAATCAGACTTGATCTGCTAACATCATTATCATCAGTAATTTCACAACTTCCTCAATACCAAAGCAAAAATAAATAAAATGTGAAATAATAAATATAATTTATAGCAAAATATTACAATCAATTTATCATGGAGTAAAAATACTATAGGACACCGGTATAAAACTTGTGCTATCATTTCATAACTTTATATACCTTATCTTTTGAAAGGCTAAACAGAGAAACACTCTTTGACATTTTGTATTCAGCAGTAAGATTGGTCCTTTGATTTTTGTATAAGAATGAAAATTAAAAAATACGAAGATTTGTTAGGCACCAAATAAAATATCCCTAGAATTACAATTATGAATTCTAAATGGCACGAAAATCTGTAAAATCAATCCAAGAGCATGTTTTTATTTTATGAAATAAAACTGAGCTCAAAATCGTGGATATATTACCTAATATCAGGTAAATATAAACACACCAAATGATACCTGTAATAGCGAAAATAAACAAATGGTTTGTAAAAAGGCAATATGTTTTAAAGTTGAACTCAGATCAATATGGTATGCCTTACTAAAAGGTGAAAATGAATTGATCCATGGTAAACTAACCTTGTTTTAAGAAATGACCTTAGGTACTGGAGAATCAGAAATTTTCATAGTGGTTTCAATTTTGTGTATTCCTTTGTCTTCATGAAATGAAATTAAAACCATCTCCTTTACAAACAGATTTTTTATTTAAACAAAATTTAATGTCAACAAATTTGCTTTATTTTTAAAACAACAAAATTTGAAGCTCATGACAATTTTTTATTTTACAGTACCGTAGTTATATAAGTACACAGTTCCTATTTGTCAAAATAAAAATAGAGCTATGATTCCTGTAGAAAAAATGTTGCTAGTATCAAGAAGCTAGATTTGTGTCATGGTTACGTAAGTTATCTTTAAAGTCAAATGTTAACAAACAACGATTAGAATACAGACCAAAGCAGAAATTCTCTGTAAATTCAATTTCAACTTCAGAACATATCCAAGAAGAGAATTATTTTTACACCTCCAATAATCACTTTAAGCATGCTGTTTCACCATAAGAAAATACATGAATCAAAATATACAATAATCAAATACAGGTTTCAAAATAACTTTTTCTATTATACAATTTTGGTAAAAAGAAAATTTGGGTATCTGCACCTGTTTTGTAAAAAAAAATGTTGTTCCATAATAAACAAAATATAAACATGTTTAATGAAAGAGAGAGAGTTATTGATAGAAATATTTACCAAAAAAACTAAATTAATACACCATCTGACTGACTGTTTTAATTCAAAATTCAAGGATGTGTTACCTGCAACACAAACAAATTGAGTTTACTCGTTGCGACAAGAATGATGAACGAGATCAGAACCAAGTTTTATTTTTTAAATTATTTTAACGAAAAAAATCTTTTCAATTAAGTTAAACTAAAACAAACATTCATGTTAATTGCAAGTTTTATCTAAATTGAAATATTCTTTATCTCATTCTAATTTTTAGCCATTTATATGTTATATGCTCCGTGATACTTGTTGTACATTCTGTGCAGCGTAACGTTATATAAGCTAAATCAGTTTTTGTCAAATAATTTGCAAAAACAAATACAAAAATGATACACTTAAAATTATGTTATCACAAATATATCTTAATACATGTATATATATATATTGATTATAAAGATATCTGGATATCTCTTGTTTACAATATATCTAGATATATGGTTAGAAAAAATAATTATTTAACAAAATTACGAAAATTATCAATGAAGCCAAGCACCGCCAATCTAGGGACCAATACATTAAACTTAAAAAGAGATCTTAAAGACCACAGTGGACTACATGTTCACCTCACTGTATTAATATATCAATAATACAAAAAAAAAAAATTTACTCAGATTTCAGTGTAGGAAAGCTAGTAAACAAAATGCCACAATAATTAGCATACAAAAAATTTGAATCTGGTATCACTTGGATGACTTAAGATACTGAATCACATAACACAAAGAATATCAATGATAAACAATTATGAACAAACTTAAAATCTTTATTTACAGAGGGATATATTTGCTTGCTCTTTATTTTCACAATTATTTTGATCAAAAATCTAAATCTTAAAGTGAAATTGACTGATTAACATTTAACATTGCACTAAGAATACTTCACTCAAAACAACAAATCAAAGTTTAAGTCATTATTATGAACATGCACTATGCTCAGAGGTTTGTAGAACTTTAACATCACCTTTTTCTACTATAACATCACCACCTTTTGGCCCTTTGGTTTCACTTTGTGAATATAGTCTAGCACATTCTCTGAACTCCACCTGCCAAACTCTGGTCTTATTTAGTTTTATCAGTATGTTTCGAAAAAATCTACCTTGCCTATAGAGTGCCAGCAAAGCCAGAATTGTTTTCTAAAATAACAAATGCCTGAATATAACTTTAAAAATAATTTTCATTGAGATTACTTACTGTCTTTCAAGTTTTCTAAATGATCTGAGGCCAATATGAGAAAACTTCTCACTGTAGACTAAAGCTTGTGTTAATATGTGTCCAAGGAGATGACTGATACAAGTGTAAAGGGAGTTAACCCAAAGTGATAATACCAATGTACAGGTAAATCAAGGATAAACATTAATTTGAAAGAAAAATGACTTGAAAAATAGCAATGAATTTTTAATCCATTATCAGGTAATTAACACAAGTAAACAAGTTATGATCTATGTCTTATTAACTGCTGATGTACAACACAGACCTATTCTTATTGACCTTAACCCTAACACATTCATCCATCATAACAATTAAGCTACTACAGATCTACCAAGGTAAAGTGGCACATCTGGAGTCTGTCAAAAACCAAAACAATATCATCTTTTTTTTCCAAAAATAGGAATTCACAGGTAAAATGCGACCTGATACATTACTGTAGCTAATACATTATTTATATTATTTATAATATGTAATATTCATGTTGCTGAAAACACCCTGTTATGATTCTATTTAGACTCGGTGTGTTTATAAAGATGAGCCAATTTACCGTGGTAGACATATACTCATACATAATGGACTTAACTCATTAAATGAACGTCAAAACATTCTTATCACACTAAAAATAGTAAAACACAAACACTTGCAAACAATTCAGTGTAAAACATCAACAGCTTATAATGATTCAATAAATTCAACAGGTCACATTTATATTTGTTTGACACATAATTTGGATATTTTCACAAAAGGCAATGACTATAGCAACAAAGTTAATATTGATAAACAACACGCTACATCTTGCAATCCTTCCCACCTATTGCACTTGATCTTTTCTGCAGTACAAGTATACCTTTACAAGCATACCTTTACAAGCATACCTTTACAAACACACCATTACAAATATACCTTTACAAGCATACCTTTACAAGCATACCTTTACAAACATACCTTAACAAACACACCATTACAAACATACCTTTACAAGTATACCTTAACAAACATACCTTTACAAACATACCTTTACAAGCATACCTTTACAAGCATACCTCTACAAACATACCTTTACAAACATACCTTTACAAGCATACCTTTACAAACATTTTTTTTCAGAATACCGAGTTTAAAGCAACAATTACAGGAGAAAGTTGTGCATGACTTATATATTGATAAAGAATCAAATAACCTTTTAAAATATTCTAATTCTAATTTCTATGAGTTTTAAGTATACATTTACATGATTTGGAGAACTTGATAGAGAAGACCAAAATAGCAGAGGAAAACCTTTCATGTTTATCTCATCAGCCATTGTCCATTTCACATCAAAAGAAAGATAACTCTGTCATTGTGTCTGTCACTTCTCTTTTATTGTTTTTAAAGTTATTGAGATTTAATCTACCTAGTTACAAAAATGAACAAGGGTAAGGGATATACCCCAGTGACAGAGATAGGAAAATGAACAAGAATGAAATAAAACACGAGTATACCCCGAAGACAAGGATAGGGAAACAAACAAGGGTAAAGTATATACCCCAATGAATATAATGGGGACATGGAGTTTTTTCATCCAAGACTTGTGACAGCAGATTAAATTATTCTCATTATAACCCACACATAAATTTATGTAAATATTTAACAAATTGAGTTTACCAAAAAGATAAATATTTTGTAACTTATCATTATGTCTTCATATAGCAAATGAACTTCAAACGTATATATACATATCCACACACACACAGACACAAACACACTTAAGAACACTCTTATACACAAAAATAAAAAAATGAAACTGGCTCATGAAATGCCTACCTGAATGTATGAGAGCTGTTACCTGAGCTGCTAACAGCAACAATATTGTTAAATCATCAAGCCATAAGAAAATTTAGGACAGATTTTAAAGACGTGATTTCTATAATAATTTTTCTATTAAAAAATAACAATAAATAATAAGAAATCCACGGCAAAAGAAATGCAAATTTATAGACACAGAAGATCTTCAACTGATTTTGTCCGAGAAAACTCCTCCAAGCACCTGTTACTATCAAAATACTGAGTGACACTATCATCTAAATCTTCCTGGCATAAATCTGTTGAGAAAGTCTGTAATCCTCGACTACGGTTCTCTGCTAATCTGAAAAGCAAAACACAAAACATATCAGGAAATGATATACTTGGAATGTATGCTTCTGTATACAAAAAAATAAAAAGTCAATCCTTACATAATGTTTAAAACTTCAAAGTACAGGTGGCAATACTTTTAAAATAATGACAACAATTATAACCAAATAATAAATTGATCTGCTCCAAGATCAAATGTCACCCATCAATTGGGTGGTGGAAATGCTGGCAGCTGAACAGGTTACAAAATGAAATATTTTAGATAATGAAGTTGTCAAAACCTCATGATGGGATTGTTAGCACATCTAAATGACAAAAAATTAAGATTTAAAATTTAATTTGAAGCTACAAGGTTAATAAGGTCATGATCTGTCATCCTCTACAGTTTTAACAAATTTGATTGTAATGTTAATTGATATGAAGTACTAAAATTGCACTAATTATGATGATATCAAAAGGTCTCTAAAGGTAATATTGTGACAGATTAGGTTTATGCACAAAGCACATATTCTTACGATAGTTTGTTAGTTTTGAAGCTGGAGAAGCTTCTAGTATTCTGATTTTGCATTACTTAAAATTGACAAATAAATATAGGTATCAGGGTTTTAGATCTTCATCAGTTCATCAACAGTGTACAAATCCTAATAGTAAAGACCTTCATCTGCTCAGCAACAATATACAAAGTGAAAAGAATGAAATAATAATAAACTCACCTTGAAAAAACGTCATCTAAATTTTCATCTTCAAAGCTTTGCTGAAACAAAAAGAAGGATAATTGACTTGTTAACGCATCACTTTCAATGGTGAGGAAATGTTTATATTTCAAAAGTCAATAAACCAATATTAATTTGCTTCAAATACATCAATTGAGAAAATTTCAAATTCTGTTTCACAAATAGCATCCTCCATGGCACCTGACCCCACCTCTTGGTTTCCAGAGGTCCGTCTTTGTCCATTTTTACCAGATTGTATCTGTATCCTGGACATCCTACAGATTTATACTTTGGTATCTGAGATTTTTTTATATAATAATTAAATACATTCTACAATTATAACAACCAATCACCAGTGACTTCATAAGACTGAATACAGTACAGTCACTCACCACTATACTATTTGTATAAGAAAACAAGGATAATTCAGTCTTTTATGATATGAGCCTTTGTAGAATTTCTGACACTTTCATAGAAGCTAATGGATTTGGCATGTCACAACTAAGTCAAGTGGGGAATCCTGGTTCAACTTTGCCAATTCCGACACTGACTTTGACATTGATACACATTTTCCACAATTACTTGATATGATTTTCGTACCGGTAAGCAAAAACAATGAAAATAATTAATAACAAGTCGTTAAAAGAACTGTATAGTGAGAATATAACTTACATTTATTGCTAGCGCAGGCCTTCAGGAATTAGATCATCCGAGGTTGTATGACATATTGGCAATGCTGAACTGAGGGGATTCCCCTCTTTGACAGAGTTGTTAAACTCCATATTCAGAACAGATGGTTAGTCTCAATTAAGAGACTGAAACATGGAGTTCACATACCTTACATAAAACTTCGTCAAGTTCAACAACATAACATACAAAAGTTACTGAAATGAAGTAACAAATTTGAATTCTGATGAAATCACTTAAGAAGATCTTACCCATGATGTTGACTGTGTAGGCTCTGTTTCTTGTTTGTCTTTAGCCCTATTGCTTGGACTTTTAATTTTGGGGATTTCTAAATTTTTTTCTGAAAAAAAAAATCCATTCTTTTGTTTACCTCGATGCAAAGGTGTGAAACAGGAAAATTTAAATCAACAAACAAAATATAGCTTTCACATGATCAGTTAAAGTGTACAAAACAGCAGATTTCAAGATTTTTAGAAACTGCAACAAGCATATAAATGCTCAGTATTACCAAAATCTTAAAAAAACAAAAGTTGTCAGAAGACAATAAAGTTTGAAAGAAATGGCTGGAAATCTTCAAAATAGGTGTCTGACCTACAGCTGTCAGGTTTTTAGGTCATTGTATGTCACTAGGTCAAAAGTTAAGGTACCAAATGAAATCTCTTGAAATAAGAAATCTACATGTGGAATATCAAAGGCCTATCTCTATCATAGTGTGCGTTCCTGAATTCACAGACAAATACATTTGTCAATCACATTATCTTCTTAGTCTCAAAACTGTATTTAAACATTATCCATTACTTTTGTTGCCATGCAGTTGTCAACATTTATAACATATAATTTCTCAGAGAGACACTGACATCATTAAACGTTAAGTGCAATCATTGCATAATTAAAACATCCTTTGATATATGTGGGTCAACACTGTCCTCTTGTAAACAACAACATGGCACACATGAATTTAAAATAATGTTTCATTTATATCTAAAAATATACTATCTCAGGAAATACTTTCTTTGATATATCACTCCATAAATTATCTTCATTAATAGTCTGCATAATCAAACTGATTCCACAATTTGTTATAAAATCAAAATAATTAACTATATTTTTGGTAACCACTAGATTCTATTTATGTAATTTGTGGTAAATGGTCTGAAAAGAATCGCAGGAATACCTTCATAGGGTATCATTACTGATATCATCTTCTGTACAATTATGCATAAAACATAACTGATAAACAAAGTGTCTTTTTTATTTTGCATAGATATATCTCTAAAAGAAAATGTTGCATTCTCCTGTATACTCTTTTTTTCTTGAGCATATGAATAAAAGTAATCAAATCAAGGATCACAAATTTTCAACTTGAATTTGCAGTTTAACAGGGGCATATCTTGTATCAGATTAAAGTTCTTTCATGCTCTGATCTGAGATAGCTTTTAGTACTCACTGTATTCATGATCAATTGAAAATTATAGACATCGGTAAAATTGGTACGGAAATAAGCCGCAACGGGTCAACAAAAACAGGGTTTACTCGTTCTCGCTAATCATTTAATCAAATTTAATAAAAATTTTAAAGAATGTTGAATATGTAAAAATGTGTCTCTGTTGTAATTTTTCTGAAAATGTATGGTCTATTTATGGAGATTTTGTTATGTTAATTTTATGAGTGGGTAAAATTAGTAGGGAAATGTGGCTGTGTTATGTCTATTTCACAAATTTGTGGTTATTTCATGATCAGTAAAGTGTTCATTTTATGTAAAAGATGTTCACCGAGTTTGTTTAAAACATTTTATATACATGTACAATAACAAATTGCTTTTACAAAGCAAAACAGAAGGTAATTTGAAAAACCTGTGTCAACGATCACAAAAGCTGTTATTTTTCTGTACAGTTAACAATAGTCGACAGGAGATAACTCTTATAACATAGAATCTACAGATGTATGCCAAAAGAATATTTACGTATTTACTGTTTATGTTTTATTTTATTTTTTACCTTTTAAATTCTGAAATATTTATGTAAAGTATTTGGATATAGTAATACAAAAACTTACATAATTATTATGTTTGAACATAAATTTTTGGAAATTGTTTATTTTACAAATACTATATATTGGTTTATTTTATAGGCTTTCATTTTATAAGTACACAATTTTTACATCACATCACTTGACATTGTAATAAAGGTATTAAAATATAATACAATTCAATAAAGTATATAATTTCAAAGTTCAAATGAAGGGAAAAGTTTATATACTGGACAGTGCCAACAAGAACAGAAGCTTAATAGGTCTACATGTATCTGGAATTACAGGTTTGAAAAATAAATAGAAATGAAAAGTTTGAAGTTCCAATATCAATATTGAAGGTACATCAGCAAAAATATTTGGTGCATTGTGGTGTATATGCCAATTAAGGCTAAGAAAGAATGCTGATGAGCCACCAAAAACACATTAAAGAAATAGACAGCCAAGCTGGTTACTGTCTGCCAAGTGCTTTTATTTTTATGTATTCCAACTACAAGTAAAATTTAATTTCAGAGGGAGGGACAGGACCCTCAAATATACCATTGAATGTATCTTTCCATAATGATGAAGAATACATCTAGTTTAAGGATGGGGATGTGAACAATTTTAAGTTATATTAAAAGAAACAGGACCACCGTATGCCAGAATGTGTCTCCCAATCAGTAATATACATGTATGGATTATCAAGTTCTAAGTAAAAACAAGAGGCCCAGGAGCCTTAAGTCGCTCACCTGGCAAAATTGGTCAACACTGCATAAAACATAAAAAATATGTAAAAGATAAAATGGCTAATAAACATGAAAAACAGTAGGCTCATTGAGGGCCTTAGTAGTCACCTGAGTGAAATGTATTTACTGACTATATACTGAAAAGCAAATAAAAGCTTGAAAAATTCATTGAAATGGAGAATTAACTTGCATGAGGGTAGACTTGCCTTGCCGATATTTTTATAGATCATTCAAGATAATGTGCAACAACAGTAGAAAACATGCGAAATCCATTTAAAAGGGGAACTAACTGTCACAACAATCACTCTCACACGGGTTAACCTGACAATTTAATTCCTGTTACTTTTTTCGTAGATCTTTCCATACTGGACATTTTTGCTGCTATCTCTTTCTCTATTATACTTTTCAAGACAATAGGACAAAACTGTCAAAAACCTGAGAAATCCCCTTAAAGGGGAAATAACTCCCATGAGGGACGACCTGACAATTTCGGCCCTATTGACTTTTTTGTAGATCTTTGCATGCTGAACATTTTTGCTTTCTTTTTTTTTTACTTCTACTCTACCTATTATACTTTTCAAGATAATGTCAAAAAACATCCAAAAAACATGAAAATCCACTTAAAAGGGGAAATAACTCCCATAAGGGGTACCCTGACAATTTTAGCCCAAATGGCTTTTAGTAGATCTTTGCATGCTAAACATTTTTGCTTCCTTCACTTTCTCTCTATTATACTTTTCAAGATAATGTCAAAAAACATCCAAAAACATGAAAAATCTGCTTAAAAGGGGAAACAACTCCCATAAGGAGCAACCTGACAATTTCAGCCCTATTGACTTTTTTGTAGATCATTGCATGCTGAACATTTTTGATTTTTTCACTTCTACTCTGCCTATTATACTTCTCAAGATAATATAAAAAAACATCCAAAAACATGAAAATCCACTTAAAAGGGGAAATAACTCCCAAAAGGGGTAACCTGACAATTTTAGCCCAAATGGTATTTTGTAGATCTTTGCATGCTTAACATTTTTGCTTCTTTCACTTTCTCTCTATCTATTGTACTTTTCAATATAATTTCAATCCAAAAACATGAAAAATCTGCTTAAAAGGGGAAACAACTCTCATAAGGGGTACCCCAACAATTTCAGCCCTATTGACTTTTTTGTAGATCTTTGCATGCTGAACATTTTTTATTTTTTCACTTCTACTCTATTAATTTTAACCAGTTTGTGACCTTAACATTTTTAACAAATTGCTCAGCCGGGCAAGTGCTATGCTGATATTGTGCTTGCCTGCCATGAAAATTTGGTTGCCCGCCAAGAAAAAAAATATTTGAGTCAATTTTGTGTTTTATCAATTTATTGTTATTTTAATAAATATATACAATGCTAATTGTCTCTGAATGATATACATTGTATTTGCAAGTAAATGAATTGTAAATGCATTCTGTATTGTCAATATCATTTATATCTATCATTATTATTACTATTTTACAATGTAACTACTATGTGTTTAAATTGATGCAAATTACAAAAGTTTTCATTTTTTAAAACAATATCTATCCATTTTAAGTATCTCATTAAAACTTTTATTCTCAACAACTAATTTTCCTTTTATCATTCACCTACATTTAATTAAGATTTTATAACTTTTATACAATGTATAGTATTACATGTACATGTATCATCATTTTAATACATCCTGAAATTCATTTCCATTCGGTATCGGTTCTTTTATTACACACACTCAACTTCCATTTCCTCCATAAACTGCAAGCAACAACAGTCAACACACGATGTGTTCTGTGACATTTTTGGCCACGAGGTAAAGACTAACATATTTACTTGTCAATAAAATAATTATTTTAATTTCTAACTGGTTTTTAGCCACCCATTTAAACTACTAATAGAAGGAAATGGATCAATTTAGAAACTTAAGCTTTTGAAATGACGAATGCAGGATGGTTGTACTTCTACTTTCATTCTGATAAAAGCGGACATTCGAACTTAACATGACAAATTTTAGCTTTCAGATTGGGAATTTTAAGGACCAAAATTACTAGCCGAATTATCACAAAAATTACAGTATTTCCTCTTTATGTCATAATATATAAGTGTACGAAGTTTGAAATGATTCCTACGAGCCATTATGGAGGACGAGAGGACCTGGTTTCTGTTCACCCCGGGCAGCTGCTATCCCTACCAATTTTACTGACGTCAGAAAATTGTAGTTATTCAGCTGTCAGCCATCTTGGATTTTATACCATAAGTAAACAATCTGACTGTCATCTCATAAAAACCAAAAAACTCCTGTTTCTGTCTAGAGTGTTCAAAATTAGCTTTGAAGTTCTGCAATTCCATTTCACAACATCAAAATAGTTACCTTGTTTGGGTTTGGAAGACAGTTTTGTCTTTCCACTGTTATCTTCTAACATCTTTGTTCTCTGTGAGCCATTCTATAACAGAGGAAAACAAATCTTACACATCTTTATTACATTATATATAACTAATATGACAAAAGGCCTAAATTGACATACATTTCTGATGTAGGGCCTTAATCAAAATATACACAATCCTGACAAAAGGCCTAAATTGACCTACATTTCTGATGTAGGGCTTTAATCAAAATATATACAATCCTGACAAAAGGCCTAAATTGACCTACATTTCTGATGTAGGGCCTTAATCAAAATATATACAATCCTGACAAAAGGCCTAAATTAACATATACGTCTCTTATTTCTAGCCAGCTAAGATTGGGCAACACAAGAACCTTTGCTGAATCAGATGGAATGTTTGCGAGTTTACATGAAGAGGCCTGTTGGGCCCCATAAGAACCTTATCTGATTCAGATGGAATGTTTGCAAGTTTACATGAAGAGGCCTGTTGGGCCCCATAAGACAATTAGCTGATATAGACAGAATGTTTGCCAGTTTACTTGAACAGGGCCTGTTGGGCCCCCTAAAACTTACAGCTGATTCAGACAGGATGTTTGCCATTTACTTACAGAAGGCATGTGACACAGTCCTAGACATATCCTAAATGGGTTTTCTCTGTGGCTCTGAAGTGGTTCTAAAACATATCATATGGAAGTTCTTAACCACGTCATAAACTTATACCATTCCTGTGAGATTATTTACCATGTCATGTACTTATATCAATCATGTGAGAGGTCTTTACCATGCCATGTACTTATATCAATCATGTGAGAGGTCTTTACCATGCCATGTACTCATATCAATCATGTGAGAGGTCTTTACCACGTCATGTACTTATATCAATCACGTGAGGTCTTTACCATGTCATGTACTTATATCAATCATGTGAGAGGTCTTTACCATGTCATGTACTTATATCAATCACGTGAGGTCTTTACCATGTCATGTACTCATTTCAATCATGTGAGAGGTCTTTACCATGTCATGTACTTATATCAATCATGTGTACTCATATCAATCATGAGAGGTCTTTACCATGTCATGTACTTATATCAATCACGTGAGAGGTCTTTACCATGTCATGTACTCATAACAATCACGTGAGAGGTCTTTACCATGTCATGTCATGTGACTTATATCAATCACGTGAGAGGTCTTTACCATGCCATGTACTCATATCAATCATGTGAGAGGTCTTTACCATGCCATGTACTTATATCAATCATGTGAGAGGTCTTTACCATGCCATGTACTTATATCAATCATGTGAGAGGTCTTTACCATGTCATGTACTCATAACAATCACGTGAGAGGTCTTTACCATGTCATGTACTTATATCAATCATGTGAGAGGTCTTTACCATGTCATGTACTCATAACAATCACGTGAGAGGTCTTTACCATGCCATGTACTCATATCAATCATGTGAGAGGTCTTTACCATGTCATGTACTTGCCATGTACTCAATCACGTGAGGTCTTTACCATGTCATGTACTCATATCAATCATGTGAGAGGTCTTTACCATGTCATGTACTTATATCAATCATGTGAGAGGTCTCTACCATGTCATGTACTCATATCAATCATGTGAGAGGTCTTTACCATGTCATGTACTCATATCAATCATGTGAGAGGTCTTTACCACGTCATGTACTCATATCAATCATGTGAGGTCTTTACTATGTCATGTACTCATATCAATCACGTGAGAGGTCTTTACCATGTCATGTACTCAGAACAATGCTGTGAGGACAAAAGTAATGCTTACTTTGACGAACAACCTTAATATATATCTAAAAATAGCATGTATCTTTTACTTTTTCTACATTAATGTTTGTCCAGTTGTCTGTGTCCAGGTCAAAACAGCTTGGACAAGTAATCTAAAATAATCA
Organism: Atrina japonica; assembly: GCA_030159075.1. NCBI lineage: Eukaryota > Metazoa > Mollusca > Bivalvia > Pterioida > Pinnidae > Atrina > Atrina japonica. Next base: position 216,717 of record BROG01000584.1, on the reverse strand, counting down.
GAAATATTTATAATTGTTACTTTAAACCTCAACTAAATTATGTGTATCCATTTAATGTCTTATTCAAAATTGAAGCTTGAATTACTCAGATAAACATCATAGTGGTTGTATCTTCCTATGATAGATAGATGTTGACTTCCGATGAAATCGTAATAAAGTACATGTAGGTGCAAATGTAGAGTTATGAGGTCTTCTGAGAAATAATCCCTAAAACTCTTGTCACCTATGATAATCAACAGCTTTTGAGGGTGCAGTGACCCCGATTTGATTACAGAGTTTACCTATTATAGTACACATGTACTTTATTTAAAAACATTTTGCAATCAATCAATCGCCCAATATCACCTTCCAATTTTTTTGTTTACTATAAAGTGTAATTTGAAAAGTGGCAAGTATTAGACACTATCGTAGTCTGTGAAAACACATATTTGTATTGTTTTGTTCTTTTTTCTGGTAACATCTCGATCATTGTTGTTGCTTTTATATTTTGTTGTATGATGAATATTCTCTTATCTAGTAGGCCAGATGGTTTTTTCTTATCTTTTTTTTTAACTTTTAGATTTAAAATTTTTTTTTTTTGTAATCCTATGAATCTTTTCTTTGTAAAGTACAGTCTACAGACAAGTGGATTTGTAATTCGAACAAGTTACTTCTTGACATAACCTTGTCCAATGGACAAGTGACAAAAAATCCTTAATGTAGAACCCTGCTATACCATGTGTTTTGTATAGAACAGTTAGTGTTGGTATCAAAAAGTCTATATTTCATTTAGTTTGGACCCAAATCATTTCCCTTGGTATGTAAACTGCTACATGTTGGTAAAATATTAACAATTCCTGTGGCAGTCTCCCATAGACTCAATGTTAATCAAAGCAATGTTTATATCAGCTACAAATGAAGTTCCTCATATGACGTCACACAATGATGTCATCTCGTTCATAACATAATGTCACACCAAGATATATCATTCAGAAATACCCTTTACTGGTCTACCTTGAACTCTGCTGTTCCATCATAATGAGACTGATCAAGTTTTAGATGTAATATTAGATTCTCATTATTTTTTTTTTCAATTTGAAAACGATATGTAAATATAATGAATGAACCCTTGTCAGACTACATTTATTGTCAATATGGATGCTGTTTGGATGACAGATAAACATTCATTGCACCCTAGCAGGCACTATTCTATTTAACCATCACCGGTATCCACACTGAAAATAAATGCACTCTGACAAGCATTCATTCGTTAACTAACATCGAATACAGATATTTCGGGCAACTCTAATGTTCAATGTTATCATTCTTTGTCATACAAAAACACTGTGATAATATACTTTAGTTAAACATCAACCTGAGATAAAACTTGAGATGTTTTCAGGATAAACAAGGTCTAGACTACCATTAAAACAAGAGGCCTATAGGCCTTGATGCTCACATGATTTACAGGAGTAATGTCTGAGCTTTTCATAGGTTTGAGCAGCATAAGTAGCAGCACATGGTTGGGACTTCATGAGGATAATTTGTAGCAAGTTAGAAATCAAATGCACAAGATGTCTGGATAAAAATTTAAATATTACTGAGCTAAAGTGAATTAAGCAATGGTGGTAATGTTGGAATGAATATGATCTGTGCCAACAATGACACTTCTTGTTAATGTTATGATGAACAGAAGGCTTGTGTCTATTGTGGAATTTCAGATTTTCAAGACAATTTGTTAGTGACAATATGGCAAAGGGCCATAAGGCTGCAAACAAGGGCTTGCAGACCATAGATTGTGGGCATTGCACATTGTAATGTGAATAATACGGAATTACAAAAGTTAATGATGTTACCTCATAGAGCGGCCATCACAAAACTTTAACAAAGTGTTATAATTGTGTAAATAAGGGGTTCTACATACTGAAGTTCATCCAGTTCACAGGATCTTCATGTGACTAATATACATTTACAGTAAGGATGACCGTGTGGACAATTAACATTTTGGCAAAGAGCAATATGTCTTTAATTAAGGTGTTCTGGTTGAGTTGGTTCAGTGGTTCTTAAAATTTTGTTGAAAATATCTCAGAATATCGGAAGCCAAGATGGTTATCTTGATTTTTCAGATCAGCCTGAAAAACAGCACCTATTCAGGAATATATATGTGTACCAAGTTTGAAGGGAATCAGTTCAGTGGGTCTTAAGAAGAAGTTGAAAATGTCTCAGCCAATCAGACACCAGGGTGGCCATCTTGGATATTCAGACTGATCAAAAAACAACAACACTTGGTCAGAACATCATAAAGAACATGTGTACCAAGTTTGAAGGCAATTGGTTCTGTGGTTCTTAATAAGAAGTTGACAATGTCTCAGTCAATCAGATGTCAGGGTGGCTATCTTGGATTTCGGATCCACCCGAAAAACAACAATGCTTGGTCAGGACATCATAAGTAACATGTGCACCAAGTTTGAAATCAATTGGTTCAGTAGTTCTGAAGAAGAAGTTGAAAATGTCTTGGCCAATCAGATGCCAGGGAGGCCATCTTGGATTTCGGATCAGCCCAAAAAACAACAACACTTGGTCAGGATATCATAAGGTATATATTGTACCAAGTTTAAAGTCAATTGGTTCTGTTGTTCTTAAGAAGGAGTTTAAAATGTGTATGTTTAATGCAAGATGGACGATGACAGATGAAGAACGATTGCAATAGCTCACATGAGCAATCAAGGGGAACCTTGATGTCAAAGTTCAAGGAGATCTTTTGAATACTTTCTGAGAAATAGCGGTAACAAGTATTGTTCAGGACAGATGAACAACAGATGGACCAAAGACGCAGGGCAATTTGAATGGGCTAAAAAGATGTGTTAGATCATTCAGAAACAATCTGTTTTTCAATTCATGTAGTGGTTCTGGAGAAGAAGATGTTTAAAGAGGGTACCTTTTTGGAGGTATTCTGCCCCGCTGTTTAAAGTTACGGCTACATTTACGGGCAAAGTTACAACCTTTAGTGAATTTGACCCCTTGTTCCTGTGTAATATCAACATTCTGTATGATTTGTCCTACATGTAGCTACTCTAAAAATTACAAAAAACTCTAGTTCCTGTGTAATATCAACATTTATGTATTTTGTCCTACATGTAGCTACTCTAAAAATTACAAAATACTTTAGTTCCTGTGTAATATCAACATTTATGTAATTTGTTCTACATGTTCTCTAAAACAAATTACAATATACTGTACACTGTGGTTCCTGCTTATCAATGTTCTCTGTCCACTAAACTGTATATATAGCATATACATTCATACAAAATCAACAACACAAATCATAGATGTGCAAACATATCTATCTTCAATATTTTTAAGTTTGAGATTTTGACTAGAGTAAACAAAGAAATGATGTTATCTACAAAATAGACATGACAAATCTTGTCTTAGTAAAGTCATCTTAAAAAGCCACTTGAGATAGATAAGAGCGTAACAAAGATGTGCTATTATATAGGACACATACAATATAACACATCTCTACAGTCATACCTCTTTGTTGGAGTGGACACCTTGATTTTCTGAACTCCATTTCTCATTGGCCACCTCAAAAGCCTTCGATACTGAGAGAGTAACAGCCTGAGCCTGAAATTATATGTCTATAAATTAAAATCTGTATGTGTTTTGTGTGTGTGTGTGTATGTGATGTGTGTATGATGTGTGTATGTTGCATACTGTGTGTATATATGATGTGTACAGTGTGTGTGATGAGTGTATGTGTATGATGTGTACTCTGTGGGTGTGTGTGTATTTGTGATTATTGTGTATGTACTATGTGCATGTGATGTGTATGTGTGAGTATGATGTGTACTGTGTGTGTGTGTATTCTGAGTGTGTGTGTGTGTACACTGAGTGTGTGTGTACTCAGTGTGTGAGTATGTTGTGTGTGTATGTGTACTATGTGAGTACTGTGTGTATGTGTGTTTGTGTGTATTTGTTTATGTGCATGTGTGTGTATGTACTCTGTGTGTTTATGCGCGTGTGTGTGTGTGTGTTTATGTTTGTGTTTGTGTGTACTCTGTGCATGTGTTTATGTGTGTGTGTTTATGTTTGTGTGTGTTTATGTTTGTGTACTGTGTGTGTTTATGTTTGTTTGTTTGTATGTGTGTGTTTATGTTAGTGTGTGTGTGTGTTTGTTTGTTTGTGTGTTTATGTTTGTTTATGTGTGTGTGTGTGTGTGTGTGTGTGTACTCTGTGTTTGTGTGTGTGTTTATGTTTGTGTGTGTGTGTATGTGCTTTTATGTTTGTGTGTGTGTGGGGGGGGGTGGCTGTCTGCATCCATGCTCTCTTGAGTATTTCCAATATCAATTAGCAATCAGATGTAACAATTATGTTTTGATATATAAGATTCAAAATTATATATTTTACAGCTAAATATTCGTATACAACTCACACTCTCTCTGAGGTAATATATTAATTAGAAACTTGTGGGTTGAATCACATCTAAAGTCAGTCAGTCGGTCAGTCAATCTGTCTGTCTGTCTCTCTCACACACACACACACAATAAGATATACCGTATTTTACGGTGTATAGGTAGATATATACACAAACACATACATATGAACTTACTATTTTACTTTTTGCACATAAATATGCATGACACTCCATGGTTTCATTCACCGAATTTCTCGCCATAAAAGCAAATACTTTATCAAAATTTTTGTCAGCTGAACAGAAAGAGATTCTGCAAGTGAATAAATAAAAAATTATTGATTAGATACAATGTAAGATGTAGAGGCTCAACAATCTGTCCTACATTTTACAGATGGGAGTCAAACACTTTGTAAAGCTGGGCAATGAACTAAGAATAATAAAAAATGTCTTGACATATCTTTACACTAACACATCAAGCTAGTTCAAAGAATTCTAATTCTGACTTAGGTTTTAGTTTTCTCAATGACCAGACCTTGTTAACAGCTCTGTCAATCCAGAAATTGTATGATCTATATATAGCTATGTGTAATATTTATAAACTTTTATTCCGTAAATTTGACTTGTATCATTGTTTTTTTTACAAAACTTTGATAAGATATATAGTTATCAATATACATGTTGCAGATAAAAGACAAAAAAATGTTTTCTGCTAACAGGAATCTCATTAGTTATGTGGCTTGGTGATTCTAGAGCACCACTCATGACTTTACCGCCATGGTAAGGTCAAATTATGAATGTATGGATGATGGTGAGTACATTTCTGTATATTCCTGCCGAGAATTGTTTACGTAAAATACAAATGCAGGTGTGTTCAGCTTGAATAGATTTCTTTAACAGGTATGCCACAGAAAATTTCAAGGTGTGTAGCATCATTAGTTTATTATATTTCTAAAGAAACTATGCATCCATTTTTTTCAGAGAAATTTTCAGTTCATATTGTTTTTAAAATATATAATATACAGGTGACTGTCTATAGCTTGATCGTCAAAACATTGAGGTTCTTTACAGGTCCTGATTTTTTCCTTCATAAATTATGTAAATTAACTCTTGAACTCTTGAATATCAAAACTTCTAAGTTCTTGAAACCTTGAAGTCCATTTGAAGTTCCAATGTGTGTATTCCTGTATATTTCACTCTTGAAAGCTCTAAGTTTGAGTAATTATCAGTGAATTTATAAAAAGTCAATGCCATAAGCCAGTATGACATCAGGATCCTTACCCGGCAGATTAAACAATAGTTTTTTGATAACCGAGAGACAAGTCGGTCCTGACCTAATTGATTGACAGGATTGGTAATTCGAGCCTATCGGATTACGTTGCTTTAATTTCTGACCATTGCAAACAACTGACACCACTGTTTTAGGTAGTTCCAGTTTAACTCAGTTTTATCGTGACCAAACATATGGAGTGCACTATTTCAATCCTGCTATTCTACATTACTTCGACTACCAACTTGTGATATTACTTATTCTGAATATTAACTTTGGTATTATCTTATTTTTCAAGCATATTTTGTGATTTTTAATCATCCAATTGTTTCAAAAGTGTAAGTTACTGCAGGTCTTGATGCGACTGAAATTTGGCTCTAATCATATATTATAGACAGTGTGGTACAAATATCAGTGATTATCGTCCATATAGATCTAGATAACATGTGGTACAAATATCAGAGATTATCGTCCATATAGATCTAGATAACATGTGGTACAAATATCAGAGATTATCGTCCATATAAATCTAGATAACAAATAAAATACAAATAAAAAATTTTGCATGTAAATCGGAAAATATGAAATAAATAAATTATATCAAGAAAAAAAATTTAATTTTTCCTTTTTCTTGCACAAATGGCAAGACATTTCATCGAATTATAAAGTCGGTTTACATGTCCATTGTATATCTAATTATATTTCAAAACCAAATGTCCAAACAGATAGGGAGACGTACTTATGATAAATCAATAAGATAATGATTGATGATAAATGGAACTGATCAATCTGGCTTACAATCCTGAAAAATTTCCCTTTTATCTAATCTAAATATTCCAATACAGGCTCAAATATTATTACACTTGCAAATTTATTGTATTCAAAGATATCTCAATTCGTGGATTGTCTTTTTAAAATTATTTTACGCATTGATATACATAAAGCTAACATAAAGCTTTATATATTGCTGTTATACGAACTTAAATATTTTTAGTAAATTATTATTTTATTTCTATTTGACTTCACAGATTTCCTTGAATTACACAAGATTAGATAACTAACCATAATTTATTATTATTTTATACATATTTTAATTTTATTACCAATATCGGAGACATATATTTCTGTCAATTTACAAGGATTTATAATAAGAACCAGATATATAAAACTTTAAATCATCTCCTTCCTTTATCATAAACTGACTGATATTACGTTACTTTTAATTTACTTTGTTTTTTTTAATTTTGATTTTCAATTGTCAAATAATTGTCAAGAAATCTAGATATAACTGTAACTTGTAGTTTTTGCATTCCATAAACTTGGGACTAGACCATTTAGTTCTACAGGTTATTCAAATAATCACTCAGGGATCACCTTGTATTGTTTATTGGGACGGCATCCCGCTGACAGGTGAAGCATGCACTCTCAGCATGATATATCCGGTCTTGATAAAGATGATTGATCTATGCTAGTTAAGTGTCCTATCGGTATTACACAGCAATCTCGGAGAAATTATCACTATATGTTCTAGTGCTAACTCTTAAATTGTCTTATTTTTCACTATCTTAAACCGATTCACAACGAATTAAATTATCAAAAGTTTTGAACATATTTATTTACACTTAAGTGAAAATTATAAATTAGTTAAATTGATCGGTTGTTCTGTTAGTAATCCATATCACCCAGCCATGCACTTTTCCCACTGATGGATAACCAGAACTACTGTCCTCATGTGTAACATATTATCGACCCTGATTTGTGGTGTTAAAAACACTTTAAATGGTGATAACGGTAGGCTCCCATTAATTAAGATCATGAAGATACCATATTTCTACAATAACTTATGTTGTTATACCACTTCTCAAACGGTGGCATAAATGAAGCTGCAGTTAGTTAACATTTACAAATAACCAACAGGGCTGTTTAAATGACATCACAAACACTAAATGACATCATCGCCAACCGTCAGATGAATGAAGAGATTGAAGTGACGTACAAGTTTGACACGATCATGAGGGTCCAAACCCGAAGTGTCTTTTTATGTTTGAAAACTAGGCACAAGGGTCGTCTATGACAACATTCATGTAAATTACAAAACAAAGTCCCAAACATCCCTAATTTTGCATAGTATTAAGAACCTATATCGATCAAAATATCAATTTCCAGAACTCTCGAAACCTCAAAATTTTACAGTGGTCCTGTGGACTTTGAGGTATCGAGAGTGACCTGTAAATGTAAAACAATACACAGTTATTTCATGGATGTTTGGGAAACAGCATAATATTATCTCACAGGAAAATTATTACCCAAGCCGCCATATGTAAAAACATTTCCTTAATCAAAAGAACAAAAATCGAGCCCGTTTAAGACTAGCCGTTTCAATAGCTTTTGGAGTAAGAGACAAAATATGTAAAGTAGATAGAAAAAAGGTAAAGCTGAACTCTGCGTACTTAGAAATCAGAAAAAACTTCAGAATAGAAAGTAGCCGACTAGTATTGCTTTTCATGACAATAGCTAATAGAACTGGTTGGCTATGGGCATCAATCAACTGGTGTGCTTATATGATATCAATGACCAATTGAACTGTACCATGAGTTAATATGATGTCATATTGGGAAACAGATCATTGGTAAAGCAGTTAACTGTGGCCCAATGTAAAAGGAATTCTGCCAAAAACTTGGAAACAGTTCAAAATGATATTGTACATGTTTATATCTGGACATTTTCACTCTTGTTTAATTTTCATTCATATCACCCTTGGATGAGAGGGCAAATTTAAAACAAAGGCGAAATTTTCAAGCTAAAAAGTTGAAGCATGACCATTCATGCCATCCATGCGACTCTGGCAATTTAGGGCAGATTTAAGACTCCTTTATTTCAGTAATAAGTACATACCTAAATATTGATATTTCATCCACCAGCTCTTTAGAAACCATATCAATAATATGTATTCCTTTAGGTGATGCAGTTAGTGCAACTTTCTTCAATTTTTTCCCAGAAGTCTTTGCCTGAAATGTATAAATCATTTACAATATATTCTTTATACACAATTCTGTGGTAAAATATTAAATAATACACATATAGTGGAAATTGTAATGAAGACCCTGATACATGGTGTTAAAAGTGCATGTACATATATATGTATATATCTGCAGAACCACACCTCACTTCACATGTACATATATATGTATATATCTGCAGAACCACACCTCATTTCACAAGTGGACCTAGTTCCCTCACCTCGGCACCATCTACAAATGTGGAAAGAAAATTAAATCCAAAAGAATATGTAGGTTGATCTGGCTAAAAAACAAACATGGTACAGGACTTTGAGTACTTGATCTAGATAGAAAAACACAAACAGGAGTACTTAATCTGGCTAAAAACACAAACATGGTACAGGACTGTGAGTACTTGATCTGGCTAAAAACACAAACATGGTACAGGACTGTGAGTACTTAATCTGGCAAAAAACACAAACATGGAACAGGACTGTGAGTACTTAATCTGGCTAAAAACAAAAACATGGAACAGGACTGTGAGTACTTAATCTGGCTAAAAAACACAAACATGGAACAGGACTGTGAGTACTTAATCTGGCTAAAAAACACAAACATGGTACAGGACTGTGAGTACTTAATCTGGCTAAAAAACACAAACATGGTACAGGACTGTGAGTACTTAATCTGGCTAAAAAACACAAACATGGTACAGGACTGTGAGTACTTAATCTGGCTAAAAAACACAAACATGGTACAGGACTGTGAGTACTTAATCTGGCTAAAAACACAAACATGGTACAGGACTGTGAGTACTTAATCTGGCTAAAAACACAAACATGGTACAGGACTGTGAGTACTTGATCTGGCTAAAAACACAAACATGGTACAGGACTGTGAGTACTTAATCTGGCTAAAAACACAAACATGGTACAGGACTGTGAGTACTTAATCTGGCTAAAAACACAAACATGGTACAGGACTGTGAGTACTTAATCTGGCTAAAAAACACAAACATGGAACAGGACTGTGAGTACTTAATCTGGCTAAAAAACACAAACATGGTACAGGACTGTGAGTACTTAATCTGGCTAAAAACACAAACATGGTACAGGACTGTGAGTACTTGATCTGGCTAAAAAACACAAACATGGTACAGGACTGTGAGTACTTGATCTAGATAGAAAAACACAAACATGGTACAGGACTGTGAGTACTTAATCTGGCTAAAAAACACAAACATGGAACAGGACTGTGAGTACTTGATCTAGATAGAAAAACACAAACATGGTACAGGACTGTGAGTACTTGATCTAGATAGAAAAACACAAACATGGTACAGGACTGTGAGTACTTAATCTGGCTAAAAACACAAACATGGTACAGGACTGTGAGTACTTGATCTAGATAGAAAAACACAAACATGGTACAGGACTGTGAGTACTTGATCTGGCTAAAAAACACAAACATGGTACAGGACTGTGAGTACTTAATCTGGCTAAAAAACACAAACATGGTACAGGACTGTGAGTACTTGATCTAGATAGAAAAACACAAACATGGTACAGGACTGTGAGTACTTGATCTGGCTAAAAAACACAAACATGGTACAGGACTGTGAGTACTTAATTTGGCTAAAAACACAAACATGGTACAGGACTGTGAGTACTTAATCTGGCTAAAAAACACAAACATGGTACAGGACTATCAGTACTTAATCTGGCTAAAAAACACAAACATGATACAGGACTTTGAGTACTTGATCTGGCTAAAAAACACAAACATGGTACAGGACTGTGAGTACTTGATCTAGATAGAAAAACACAAACATGGTACAGGACTGTGAGTACTTAATCTGGCTAAAAACACAAACATGGTACAGGACTGTGAGTACTTGATCTGGCTAAAAAACACAAACATGATACAGGACTTTGAGTACTTGATCTGGCTAAAAAACACAAACATGGTACAGGACTGTGAGTACTTGATCTGGCTAAAAAACACAAACATGGTACAGGACTGTGAGTACTTGATCTGGCTAAAAAACACAAACATGGTACAGGACTGCAAGTACTTGATCTAGATAGAAAAACACAAACAGGAGTACTTAATCTGGCTAAAAACACAAACATGGTACAGGACTTTGAGTACTTGATCTGGCTAAAAAACACAAACATGGTACAGGACTGTGAGTACTTGATCTAGATAGAAAAACACAAACAGGAGTACTTAATCTGGCTAAAAACACAAACATGGTACAGGACTTTGAGTACTTGATCTGGCTAAAAAACACAAACATGGTACAGGACTGCAAGTACTTGATCTAGATAGAAAAACACAAACATGATACAGGACTTTGAGTACTTGATCTGGCTAAAAAACACAAACATGGTACAGGACTTTGAGTACTTGATCTGGCTAAAAAACACAAACATGGTACAGGACTGCAAGTACTTGATCTAGATAGAAAAACACAAACAGGAGTACTTAATCTGGCTAAAAACACAAACATGCAGGGATGCCAACAACCTCTCTGTTTTAGCCAGAGTTTCTCCCTTTTTGTGTTAAAATCTGCACCTCTGATTTCATGGGTTAGAAATTGCATACACATGTACACTCAGGACAATGCATCTTTGAGCACCTAATTTTCGAAATTTTCCAGGGCAGCATGCTGTCCATGTGACACACCCTTATTTTGCAGTCTTAAAAATTCATAAAAAATTCTAAAACTTAATTTCAGTAAAATACTTTCAGAATAGCATTTCTTCAACAAATTACAGCTAAAATACATAAAATAAATGCAGCAAAAAAGATGTGAAGTTCCATCCTGTATATGCTTGTTTCAGTATATTACATACGTACATATACAACAGTTATACATGTAAATTATACCATTGAAGGAGTTACCAAGATTCTGGTTCCCCTTGACAAGGCCTATTTCAGTATTTCCCTTGGCTTCACTTCCTTTATTGTTTAATATTTTGTACTTTCCTACTTGCGATAAATTTTTTTTCTTCGCCTCAGAAAACAGTTTATGTCTTGAGTGAAAATAAAAGTGCTATTTCCCTCATACCCATTCATTAACTGTATACCGGATACTTTTGTTCATATGACGTACAACAGCACAGTACATATACAAAATGTATATCTATACACATGTAGTTCACAAGATACAAAGTATGTCAGTATATGTATATATGTATCTAAATCTACATGTATGGCTCGTGTAATGTACAGTACATATCATACTCATTGTACATCTACATGTATGTAATGTACAGTACATTTCATACACATTGTACATCTACATGTATGTCTTATGTAATGTACAGTACATATCATACTCATTGTACATCTACATGTATGTAATGTACAGTACATATCATACACATTGTACATCTACATGTATGTCTTATGTAATGTACAGTACATATCATACACATTGTATATCTACATGTATGGTTTGTGTATGACAGTAATGCACAGTATATATTACATACACTGTATATTTACATTACATACATATGTACACATTGTATATTTACATTACATACATATGTACACATTGTATATCTACATTACATATATATGTACACATTGTATATTTACATTACATACATATGTACACACTATATCTACATTACATACATATGTACACATTGTATATTTACATTACATACATATGTACACATTGTATATTTACATTACATACATATGTACATGTATGACTCATGTAAGAGTATAAAATACACAGTCAGTATAAGTTAATACACATTGTATATCTACATTACATACATATGTACATGTATGCCTCATATAAGGGTATATAATACACAGTATAAGTAAATACATATTGTATATGTACGCCTCATATAAGGGTATATAATACACAGTATAAGTAAATACATATTGTATATCTACATTACATACATATGTACACATTGTATATCTACATGTATGCCTCATATAAGGGTATATAATACACAGTATAAGTTAATACATATTGTATATCTATGGTTCATGTCTTCACAGATATTTATAATGCTGATTGACATTTTATACGAGAGATGATAAAGCCATCACGAAGGATTATGAAAACATAAAGCAGATCAACTATATGGAATGTCAGATCAACTTTAAACAATATGAAATATTAGAGGAACTCAGCTACAAAGTTTTTGTCATGTTCATGACAAGGCTTTATTTGGATGGGGACTGGTGTCATTTCATGTGTGTGTGTGTGTGTGTGTGTGTGTGTGTGTGTGTGTGTGTGTGTGTGTGTGTGTGTGTGTGTATAAGCATATGTGTTTGTCTGTCATTAAATTTGTTTTGCATTCATTAGAATGCAAAACAAATTTCCCTTTTTTCTTCAGACAACTTTCAAGCAAAAAGTTATTGATTAAACATTCAAATATTGTACAGGAGAGAGCTAGTTTAAATAAGAAATTTCTTGTTGCTCAATCCTGCAGATTATGTATCAATGCATTGTAGTAATAGTTATTTATTCAATAAAATATTGTTCAAATCAAATATTGTACAGTGTAGTACTGGTACCAAAGTATAACATAAGACTCAGTTTGTGCTTTCTTAAAAATCAACACTTATATATGTATAATATATAAAGTCATTATCTTATACATGTAGGCTACACAGTGTATGTGGTACTTATATGTAGTATAACATAAGACTCAGATTACAGTGCATGTGGTACTAAAGTATAACATAAGACTCAGTTGTGCTTTCTAACAGAATGTACGCTTATACGCTTATATAAATTGTTACTACGGTTACAATATTGTACACACAAAATTATGCAACCTATCTTCTCTCAGGAAAATAACAATACATATGGACAAGTACATCAAATCACATTCAACATTTAACCTGATTCTGCTTGTATTTGTATATACTGACATCGAAGCTTTGTTAATTACAGGCCCAACATAAATCGGATAAGACATATCTGGGAATTGATGTAATAATGACACACATGATGCACAATGTAATTATATACAAACGCAAAAAACAACTTCCAATAATTAAGATACATAATTACCTCCATTGTAATATTAAAGGGCTGACAGCTGTGAACAAAAATAAAACAAAACAAAAAGAGATATACACAGGCATAAAAATTCTCAAATTTCTATATATTATGTGAAAATTGCTTCAGAAATGAAGTTTGGCACTTTTTCACTTGCAACTGACTAAATTCAACCTTACTGTTTATATATATATATATATATGCATACCACACTGGTCCTAACCTTATTTTCACAAAATATATAGGAATATAAGATTTTGATGTGTTTGTATATAGCTTTATTTGTTATTGTATATCCAATACAAGTCGTAAAGGTAGAAATCAAAGTACTGAAACAAAGTGAGGAATGATACAGCTATGATTATGTAATGATTGTAAGATCTGCTGAATTTCTTTTTTTTTGACACTTTTTGCAATTATTGCAAAATACATGTACATGTAATACAGTTGGACTGTCTTACATCTGCTGTCATTGTTCTCACAATTTCAAATACCATCAGTACATGTATATTGGAAAGACTTCTTTTTACACCGCCTCCTGAAATTTGACCCTAAATACCGGAATTACAAAATGTGGAAAACATTGAAGTGTATTAATCTGTTTGAGAATTTCTTCAAAATACATCAAGGAAATATATCCAGAGTATTATAATATACAATGTATTTGCCACACTACAGCTGTCAAACAAATGTCATAAAGAATGCTCATTTACATAAAAAGGATGTTACACTTAAGTCTTGTTTACTTCATGATTTCAATGTAAACATAGTAACGGGGCAAAAAATGGACACAAAAACCCGGCTACTTTGGGCGCCATAGTAATTCAGGTCTAGAAAACTTCACGGGCTGTTTTGGGCGCTATAGTAAAGAAAGGTAACATTATTTAGCGGGCGGTTTTAGGCGCTATAGTACTGAAAGTGAAAAAGCATTTTTAATGCTTTGGGTAATAATGAGTGGCAGGTGCAAATGGAAGTCTTACCCATGTATTTTGCCTACATGTAGATCAAATGTTCATAATGTTATTTACTGTTGATTTAACAGACTAAACAGCTACCAACATCAACATCAAAAATTCAAAACAACCATGCATTGTTTACAGAAGCCAAAAAATTAGGGTAGGTAGGTTGATTTTTCATTTTATCTTTATTTTTTATTATTTGTTTTTTATCTGGATACGATCTTGCCTTGGAACTCGCCATCATTGGTTGGAAAGCATTTAGTGTTTCTGCTGCTGTTTTGTTGCTATCTGAAACTTCGGACTCACCATGTCCCTTGCATTGAAAAATAAATGTAGTACTCTTGCTGCATGGTACTAGTAGCGAAAATCACATCACCAACACACTGTCCCGTATCAATCTCATAGCCATTTAAGGATACAATAAATTCCAGCTGAAATTCTTCTTCACCATGAATATTGACAAAAATGTAAAAAATAATTTACCCTTCATCCTCCAATAAGAATGCAATCTTTATAAACCTTAAAAGTACAGTAACATGTTTGCTTCCAGTAAATAATTCATACTCTGTCAATAGTTCTTGAACAAGAATTTTGTTAAAAAATAGTTGGTCGCGAAGGCAGACCATATAGCTCGCCTGTTTTATACTTGTTAAAATTTGGGTCAAAATTAGGCCACAGCAACCTGCATCCTTTGCAATGTTAAGTAATGACCCAAGACAATGTGCATGTGAAGTGTCATGGCTGTAGCTGAACTACTTTGCACACAAATCAATGTACTGAAACAGAAAGCTTAATGCAGTACTATTCATTTATAATAAATTACAAAATATACTAAGACCAGGAAGCTGGAAATGTAGGCCAAAATTAGGTCACAGCAACCTGCATCCCCTGCAGTGTTGAGTAATGACCCTAGATAATGTGCATGTAAAGTTTCATGGCTGTAGCTGAAGTATTTTGCCCACAATAGACTAAAAAAAAGCTTAATACAGAAAAAGGACATTGACGCCAAAGCAGTGACAGCAAAAGCTCTCCTGTTCTTCAAACAAGTGAGCTAAAAATTAAATTGATTCATCTTTGATTTTATAAAGAGAATACACACTGAAGTATAATATTTTCTGTCAGAATTTTGTGATAGTACAAAGATACTATTATGTTAGCTGTAACAGTAAGACCTAAATGTGATAGCATCTACATGTATTTACAGAAACATTCTTACCATTGCTATTATGTTCTGTAGAGCCTTTGTGATAGCACTAAGTATACATGTATTTACAGAGACATCCTTACCATCGCTATTATGTTCTGTAGAGCCTTTGTTATAGCGCTAAGTATACATGTATTTACATTCTTACCATCGCTATTATGTTAGCTGTAACAGTTAGACCTTTGTGATAGCGCTAAGTATACATGTATTTACAGAGACATCCTTACCATCGCTATTATGTTCTGTAGAGCCTTTGTGATAGCGCTAAGTATACATGTATTCACAGAGACATTCTTACCATCACTATTATGTTAGTTGTAACAGTTAGACCTTTGTGATAGCGCTGAGTATACATGTATTTACAGAGACATCCTTACCATCGCTATTATGTTCTGTAGAGCCTTTGTGATAGTGCTAAAATATACATCAGAAAAGAGCCTTTGTGATAGCGCTAAGTATACATGTATTTACAGAGACATCCTTACCATCGCTATTATGTTCTGTAGAGCCTTTGTGATAGTGCTAAAATATACATCAGAAAAGAGCCTTTGTGATAGCGCTAAGTATACATGTATTTACAGAGACATCCTTACCATGGCTATTATGTTCTGTAGAGCCTTTGTTATAGCGCTAAGTATACATGTATTTACAGAGACATTCTTACCATCACTATTACATGTATGTTAGCTGTAACAGTAAGACCTTTGTTATAGCGCTAAGTAGACATGTATTTACAGAGACATTCTTACCATCGGTATTATGTTCTGTAGAGCCTTTGTTATAGCGCTAAGTATACATGTATTTACAGAGACATTCTTACCATCACTATTATGTTAGCTGTAACAGTAAGACCTTTGTGATAGCGCTAAGTATACATGTATTTACAGAGACATCCTTACCATCGCTATTATGTTCTGTAGAGCCTTTGTGATAGCACCATCGGCATAACTTTGTCCCTCCTCGGCCTCCTCAACTAATGTAGAGCCCAAATACTTCATGTAAAATGTGATGCCGTCCGACACAAAATCTTTGTTTTCATTCCAACCCTCGGGTAATTCTGTAAATTCATAAAATGCAAATGTTATACATGATTACATGTCCTTTAATACAATGGCTTACATCAAATTATACCTGTAATTTTATACATTTCCTTTAATACATTGGCTTACATCATATTATACCTGTAATTGTAAACATTTCCTTTAATACATTGGCTTACATCATATTATACCTGTAATTGTATACATTTCCTTTAATACAATGGCTTACATCATATTATACCTGTAATTGTAAACATTTCCTTTAATACATTGGCTTACATCATATTATACCTGTAATTGTAAACATTTCCTTTAATACATTGGCTTACATCATATTATACCTGTAATTGTAAACGTTTCCTTTAATACAATGGCTTACATCATATTATACCTGTAATTGTAAACATTTCCTTTAATACAATGGCTTACATCATATTATACCTGTAATTCTATACATCTCCTTTAAAGCGATATAAGCTGTCACAATGATTTTTTTTGTCCCCTGACATAGTCGAGAATATGATACAATGTGTGTTCAAATACATGTACATTATCAAACACATAAAACATTGTAAAAAATCTTCTTTTCGAAGTTATTTGTTTTATTAGAATTTAAGTTTTCTCAAACCTTAAAATCCAGCTGTATTTCTGTATGCAATATCTTCCAGATAAACTCTTTCGCCATATCAAATGTACTTTGTAATTCAGTCAGGGGATATTGGTACATTACACGCTCAGACTATGTTAAAGTTGGCTGATTTTTATTTGTTTTATAATTATTTTTAAAATACAGGACGTGAATTTTATTGGAAAGTGCATGTATTATGTAAAATATATCTTTTTGAATGCTATCATAAACACCTGAAGAAAATCGGATGAACATATGAATAAATATATCAGGTCAAAAAAAGGAAATTTTCCTGATCTTTAATGTTACCCCGAATGCTGACATTGACAAAATAAAAACAATATAACTGTGAAAAGTAATTGTATGCATACCTCATGTTTTACAATCGTGCCACCATGTCCAGTAGAGTTCATGATCATATGTGTCAAGAATGATAAAGCTAAGAATACGATGGGACAAGTTAAAAATGGGTCAAGATCACCTGATATACCCAGCACGTCGACAATCTCAGAAACGAATGTTTTGAAATGCCAAAAAAGACCAACTTTGCCTGATTTAGGTATGAAATGATGATGTACGAAAATAAACTCAAAGGGTAATAAGAATAGAACGTATATTAATTGCAAATAGCACGTGTTTATTGGTCACTCGGTAATCTTCGTAAAAAATTACCGAAAGTTAATTTGCAATTCTCAAAGTATGGCGGACAAAAAAATATTACAGTTTGCGGTTTACGTTTAGCAAGATTGTTGCAATTTAACACATGCGCTTGTTATTTTAACCAGCAGATGGTCTCTTTGGAATATATATGAGATAGAGTATTACATAAAATGGGCATGTAAATTTTTTCACCTACAACAGCTCATATCGCTTTAATACATTGGCTTACATCATATTATACCTGTAATTGTATACATGTCCTTTAATACACTGATTTTACTATGAAAAGAATTAATGATGGCTAGATGCATTACTAATAAATGTAAAACCATTTTGCATATCAATACATATATATCAAATAAATGAAATGTGTACATGTATCATCTTTAGACTTCTTATTTAGCCTACAAGATCAAACACAGTGACATGTCTTATGAGACCACTCTACACTCGGGGGCTTAAAATCAGCAGTGGTCTGCTGGCCCTTGGCAAATAGATTTCTCATCTGTACTGCTGGTACTGGACCTATTGTCCAGTAAAACAAATCAAGATTTATAAAGATAGAGTGTAAGTACAGTGCTCTGTTAAAGAATTATTTGTATGTAAATCTTACAAAAAAATGTAATTTATCTTTGATACAAATTGAAAATATCCTGTCTTGTCCTCACCTGTAATACATGTAGCTGGTTATTCTTTATCTAAATAGAACTACACTATACATGTATCATAAAATTATTTCCATTCAGTTATTTGCGGGTCAGTAAAAGTTTAATGGGGCTAGTAGATTTTTATGCTACTGGCCCTGTGGGTCACAATGTTAAATTCAAGCCCTGCTCTATCTGCCACTGAAACATGATCTCTCAAGTCAGGTGGTCTCTTAAAAGAGGTTTTATTCAAAGAATTATTTAACAAAATGGTTTTTCAAAATATGGCATCATAGCTCAGAAGACAGGTGGCCTTTCATGAAAGTGGTCATTCCAACTTTCAAGATAGGTTCATTTCAAAGGAGAGGATTTGATTAGGTCTGTTGATGTTTCTATAACAATTAAACATTAATACAATATATATCTTCCCATCACATAAACTTTGAACCAAACATGACAAAATATCCATGTTTCATTATTTAGTTTTTTAAGACTTGTTTCAATGTAAACTCAAATTCATGCTATCATTATTGCTAAAAACATTTCAACTTAAATTTAGAGATGTCATCCCGTGAACATGTAGGCCAAGTGCCACAAATTTTAACCTGTACTCTACATTTTACTGTAAAGTCAATGCAGTGAGGACACATTCATTGTAACTAGACACTGGACCTTAAGCTTGACTCTCCTCTGAGAGATATGTCATGTTCATGTCTTAAGTACATGTAGCACATGACATGGTCAGGACACATTCATTGTAACTAGACACTGGACCTTAAGCTTGACTCTCCTCTGAGAGATATGTCATGTTCATGTCTTAAGTACATGTAGCACATGACATGGTCAGGACAAATTCATTGTAACTAGACACTGTCACTGGACCATAAGCTTGACTCTCCTCTGAGAGATATGTCATGTTCATGTCTTAAGTACATGTAGCACATGACATGGTCAGGACAAATTCATTGTAACTAGACACTGGACCATAAGCTTGGCTCTCCTCTGAGAGATATGTCATGTTCATGTCTTAAGTACATGTAGCACATGACATGGTCAGGACAAATTCATTGTAACTAGACACTGGACCTTAAGCTTGACTCTCCTCTGAGAGATATGTCATGTTCATGTCTTAAGTACATGTAGCACATGACATGGTCAGGACAAATTCATTGTAACTAGACACTGTCACTGGACCTTAAGCTTGGCTCTCCTCTGAGAGATATGTCATGTTCATGTCTTAAGTACATGTAGCACATGACATGGTCAGGACAAATTCATTGTAACTAGACACTGGACCTTAAGCTTGACTCTCCTCTGAGAGATATGTCATGTTCATGTCTTAAGTACATGTAGCACATGACATGGTCAGGACAAATTCATTGTAACTAGACACTGGACCATAAGCTTGGCTCTCCTCTGAGAGATATGTCATGTTCATGTCTTAAGTACATGTAGCACATGACATGGTCAGGACAAATTCATTGTAACTAGACACTGGACCATAAGCTTGGCTCTCCTCTGAGAGATATGTCATGTTCATGCCTTAAGTACATGTAGCACTTGGTCAGGACAAATTCATTGTAACTAGACACTGGACCATAAGCTTGGCTCTCCTCTGAGAGACTTGTGATGTTCATGTCTTAAGAACATGTAGCACTTGGTCAGGACACATTCATGAACAGTCACTAAATGTACCTTGTTATGATTTGGGCACAAAAACCAATAAATCCTCCTTGCTATATAAAATATCTACTAGATGACCATATCAATATTCTTTAAACTGGCTAAGTTATTTAATGAAATGGGGATGATTTAAATTTTTCAAAAACTTAGGTCTTTCAACTTTCTATGTCTCAAAAAAAAAAATAAGAATAAAAAAATATTCAAATCTGCCTGTGAAAATCAAAAGTATCTACATCAATACTAATTTTCAGGAGCAATACTAATTATCCAGAGCAATATGAATTATTGGGATCAAAAATAATTATTGGGATCAATACTAATTATTGAGATCAATACTAATTATTGGGATCAATACTTATTTGGATCACTCAGAAACATATACATGTTGACAAGAGAGTGAGAGAACTAAACGAATCCTCCTAATGTAGACACATTTAGTCATCTGTATAAGATATAAACTTGTGGACATAGGCCTACATACATTTGTACAATGTACATAGTTAAACTTATAACTTGAGGATTGGCTGATGAGCCAATAGCATATCGTAACTTGTACTGTTATGTGCACAGATTTGATTTTGTTATATATTCAGGGTCAAAGATAAAACAGCTAAACGAAATAACTGTGAATATAAAACATACAGTTAATGACAATACATCACCAATCAAAGTTATAATTAGTTAGGAGTTATTATGTGTACAATGGATTAAAATTAACTGTTTTTGTCACAGGCTAATTTGAGCTTGTGTATTCAAAATTCACTCAGCAAAACAAAAGCCAACAAGAAAAATCAAACTCTGAATAAATTTATATGTAACCAAAGCCTTTGATGGACTAAAAACAATAACGTTAAAAAACCAGTAAATAAACGATAAACAATCTGAAATCAAGAGGGACAGAATTAGACATAGTTTGTAAACCCATTTGCTAAATTTTTCTTGTACCAACATTTTACTCACAAGTTTTGAATTTAACTTGATTTTTTTGTATTTCTAGCTAATTTTGAACCCTAATTACCAATTAAATTTTATTCATTTTTAACCAGACACTGCATGTACATGTACACACTATACTTCATTACTCTTTACAATGTTCTCATGAAATGTTCTCATGAAATGTTCCCATGAAATGTTCTCATTATACTGCCATTCTAGCTGTAAGTTGTCATGTGACTTTATGAACATATACTTAATAGATCTCAAAGTAAACCTGACAACATCACTTTCCCTATCAACACACATTTCAATCTTTGAATTATACAGAGAAGTGTATTTGTAATATGGTTCATTATCATTTAACTTCATACTTCAGGTACTCCCATGAATTTCACACTATTTCTCTTTCAATTTATATAGTTTCCCTTAGTATAAATTAATTTATATATGAATTATATGTTATCTTAATCAGTACGATACCCATTTTATTTTTTATATCAATAACAATCTTCAACAGTACAGTACCTATTTTATTTTTTGCATCAACAACAAAGATGTGTGTGAAATGTTCGATAAGGAAGTTCATATGAACAAGACAGTACATCATTGTTAAACATGTTTAAGATCAAAAACATGAGATACACTAGATTTTGTACTTAATTTGTTTTGCTCAGATAATTCATTTAAGATATACCCTCAGGTTTCAATGAAATGTTGTACCAGGTGAATTTTCCATCTTTATATGTAAAGGTGTATATACACTGTACATGTACATATACATATATTAAAGGTATTCATATGTACATGTATATAAAAGTGTACATATAGATAAAGATGTACATGTATATAAAGTAGGGCTGTCATTGATGAGAAATTCTATATCGATATATTGATAAGTAAAAAGTATCGATATATGGAATAATTTGGTACTTCTATGAATGCATTCAAAATAAATAGATTCATTGTAATATTTAGTTGTTTTATTATATATTTGACCATCTGAAGATGAGAAAAGCAATCATTGCAAGGAAAACACCATTTAATTGAATAAATTGAACAATTGGAAAAAAAATATAACATAGTTCAATAACTTGAAGTAAAACAAATGGAAAATTTTGGGAATTGTAAAAAAAAATACATGCTGTGAAATGCATAATGAATTGTATCGATACGTCCCGTATGATAGGGTGGAAAATCCCAGATAGTACAGGCACATGTAATACAGTGTTTGGTTAATGGCATTATACATGTACAACAGGCACATGCAAAACACTGTAGTGTACATTGTACATACAGGAGTACAAGTATTTTATGTCCATTTGATGTCTTTTCTTTTTATTTTACATTACCAGTAGGCAGTAAATGTATACCAAACAAACAATGACTACAAGGAAAATATAATTAATGGAAAATGTCCTCAAAATATAAATTGTAACAAAATATTATATCCTAACAACTAATACAGACTTCATAAATAATGAATTCTATTATTGAAGCAAGGCAGGACAAATCCACTAGCCCAATGCCTGGGATAAGCCCAATTTTGGCTTGGCCAACTTGAAAAACAGACAGCTAGCGCTTGGGCAAGTTTAAAAAATTTAAAGATGTTTGGTCTAGTCTTATTACTACTGCAAGTGTTAAGATGATAAAAAAAAATCATAAATTCCTGGATGACAGCAATTAATACTCAATAATATTAGTTTTCTATAAACTGTATATCACATGTACATGTATGTATTTGGATTGCAAGTACCGTATTCGGCCGTGTATAATCCGCATTTACGTATTATCCGCACCCCCCATTTCAGCATCAGAACTCGGAGAAAAAAGGACTTCGTGCGTATAATCCGCGTTGACTATTTTCCACGGCCGTATGGCCGAAAATCGTCGGCGAGATTGATTATTATTGTGTATAAGTGCAGTATGACGATCGGAAATATTTTCAAAATTCGCAGATCGGTATTTGGAAGAAATAGATAAATATTTATTATAGATATATATATATTCGAGATATTAGATAAGGGATATGATAAGCAAATTAATGATTTGAAATAAATAACAAAAGAAATATCTAAACATCAGTCGAAGTCTTTGTAAAATTACATTCCGTTAATTACAGTGCAATCATTTGCTTTTGCTGACGTGGTAGCCTATATATTTAATTAATAGTATGTATTAGAACAACATTTGAAATAGATATTATATTTGCGGAAATCGGCGACATAAAAGTTTGTAACAATTTTAATTAGCGGAGAGCACTTGTACACAAGCGATCTATATATCCAGAATACGCGTGTATTGCGTAATTATTGAAACAAAAGGGATATATATACAGATCCAAGTATACTGTTGTCTGTTACACGCATCATTGATTATGAATGGAGACATATACTACAAACATTAATTACCTTGGTGTGGCATTGTGTTATTTTACACCTTTTATCATATTTTCAATTTAAAATTAACTCATCGTACTTACCTGTATAATTAGCATGTTCCATAACTTAGTACTACACTGTAGATGTACGGTAGTAAGAGAGTTACTGGTATATACCTTTTGTACGAAATGTGTAAAATAACATTCCTCCACAGAACAAAACACCCAGAAAACATTGTTTTATTTATTAATGTATAGTCATCGTCTCAAAACAAACAACGCAAAACTACATAAAATACGAAACTACAAGATACTACATATTTGCTCTTCCATTTAGCCCCCTCATTTACAGTTACAACATGGCTGTTCGCTTCGTCGTTCACCAGCGTGAAATAATTATTAGAATTCTTGTTGAGATTGTTTTATTTTTCAATAATAACAAAACTTCATGATGAAGATAAGCAACAGGTACTGTACTATTCTGTTTCCTCGCCAAACATCGCAACTAGGCTAGCCTTGCACAGGCACTTGCGTTATGCAATCCACCGATCACAACACCCTCAATCAAGGGATTGCATTACACAAGTGCCTGTGTAGTCTAGCCTATTTGTAAACTGAAAACACACAAAAATAAAAGACAACAAGATTCATTTATTGATTTATTCACCGTCACTGTAGACATAAATGATGATATACATTGACTCGTACATCGTTATTACGAAAAAACTTTGTCAGGCTTACCACCCACATCGAATCTCATGCAGTAGTTCCTGCGGAAAAAATGTCCTAAGATTCTGTAGTACTGTATTATCCGCACCCCCATGCCTGAGACAAATTTTAGAGTGAAAAGAGTGCGGATTATACACGGCCGAATACGGTACATTGTTTTCCATGTAATAGCCTATTCATCTAATCATCAGGGCAAGTTGAAAATTACTTTCATCTTGCCCTGGGCAAGCTGACTACAAAGATATTTGTTTAGCCCTGTGAAATCATACTTGGAAAACCAAATTTATCTGAATGTAAATAAGTTGATCTGCATGTAGTTTAGTGGTGATTGGTGTCTTCATTCAACTTCCAGCATTGTTATTTAGTCATTATAGAATAAATTTGAAACAAAAAATCATAACAATAAATTATGATTTAGGTATCTAGGATGTTATTCCCGCGACCTTTTAAATGAACGACTCAGCATTCAAAGATTATGATGATAATTGTCTCTTACTCATGAGTCACGCAGATGCAAAGAGATGAGCAGGGTAGTGGGTGTGGCCGATGAGCTGGTCACAGGGATCCGTGCAGTGGATATATGGGTAACCTGCTATCCTATCAATATAAAGACAATCAGGCACACAACTTGTAATTTGTCATAGGCCTACTATGTCAAATTAATGGGCCCTTATTCAGTGGCTGTTTTATGTAAACATGTAGTATAGACCTAATTTCTGTGGAAACGCTGGGTAAAACGTGAGGATTTTATATGTCCTAGCATATCCACTTGTTAACGGTGCATTGCTATTGTAGATAGGGCCTATATACAACTTACAAGTGCATACATACATTTCCTTTTGAGTCATTCTGTCCCCAGGCACGACTGACAAGACGATATATACGCTTATCGTAAACAAAACAAAAGTACCACCCTAACATCATAAGATCTGCAGGCATTGTTTCCACAGTAAATGACATGAGTAATACACACGAATAAGATTAAACTTACTTTCATGGCGTGATTTCTTGTCCCGAAGTACGTTCGGACTTCTCTTTATTGCTCGCCGAAAAATATCCATTTTCTACCAGAAACCATAAATATGAAACTTTTTTATCTTTAAAATGCTCTTCCAAAAAGGAACTCTAAGCGTGGGCGTTCAACTGTGTAAACTCATTCGGTGAATGACTGAACTTCCATACCTAACGAACTAGGCCTATGCCAGGCATGTGTTGAAACAGACTGCTCTGATGAGTGTTTACTAACACGACTGAAAACACATAGTTTACAAACGTTTATGTGAGTAAGAACGACAGGAATGCGCAGCTCAACAAACGAACTTGTTGATTATAAATATGGCAACAGCTGATTGACTGACTTTCGACTTAAGCTACGTCAAACTGCTTAATGCTTAAATAGATAAATATATATAGATGGATGAACTAAAAATATATAAAATTACATACCGATCACAAAGAGATCGATAAGTTTTAGTTTTGTTCTATCTACAGGTCTATCTATGAATTTTAAATATAAAATTATAGCAGCAATGAATAAAGCTAATGTTCGCTTTATGTATCGCTGATTACAGTATTAGACATGCCGACCGAAAACACACACACACACACACCTGATAATTATAGAAAATAAAGAAAAATATTCATGGTATCATAATTAAGTCAAATTTACAAAATTGCCCAAATGTCCCTAGTGATTTTTATTTATCCATATTAAATTATCAGTTGCTTTGCGTAAATATCATCAGCCGGTAAATCAACGTGTAGGCCTACAAGTCTGATAATATTTTTTCTTTTTTTTCAATGGTTATCAATTGCACTGCACATACTTGTAAGTGTTGGATTATTTGTGAGGCAATATTTCGTTAGGGGATCGGGTTTTACGCATCTTGCAGATAATTTTTGGAATTTGGAATCCCATAAACGCATTTTTCTGTGTCCAGATGCGAAAATACGCCTAGCAATGAAAATAAAGTTGAATAATAATGAAAAAAAAAAACAACTTTAGATCGGAGAAGAATTTCGGCCTAATATCCTGCAGACATTGAATTATGTGCTTTTTTATCGTTTAAAATATTTCTTTGATAGATTAATTCGGAAGCCCGATAAGGTAGTCTATCACCTCTAGTTTCCAGACACAAAATCGTCGTTTCCCCGTGGCCCTGGGTATGTATGGCTATGACAGCGTGTTAGTATCACCCTAAAAATTATATCCTACGTAGGACTTATTATCTCTTATGTTTGACTTATCTCCTACGTAAGACTTGGCATCTAAGTCTTACGTAAGAGTTAATAAGTCTTGCATATGAGATAATAAGTCTTGCATATGAGATAATAAGTCTTACGTAGGGGTTAATATATCCTACGTATGAGATAATAAGTTTTATAGGAGATACGTAGGAGAAATAGGTCTTACGTAGGAGATAAAAAGTCTTACGTAGGAGAAAAAAATCTTACGTTTGAGTTAATGAGTCTTACGTAGGTGATAATAAGTCCTATAGGTAGGAGATACTAAGTCCTGCGTAGGAGAGACTAAGTCCTGCGTAGGAGATAATAAGTCTTACGTAGGCGATACTAAGTTCTACGTAGGAGATAATAAGTCTTACGTAAGAGATAATAACTTCTACGTAGGCGATAATAAATCTTATAAAGGAGATATTTTTTTTCTATGGTGATACTAATACGCTGCGATGATTTAGCATTAAGAATCCTAGCCACTGGATTTTATCTTAGAAACATGCTCGGTATTATTGGAGACATTCGTGTAAGGTGCCGATTGTTCATTCAGATAAGAATCGATTTATGTATTGTATACTGAATGATATAAATATACCAAGCAGGTATCACCCGAAGTGGCATATTTTTAGGATAGCGAGACCACAGCAAGCATCCGAGGAAGGTTTAGCTTGGTTACCCATGTCAAAATAGTGTGGCAAACAACAGACACACAAAACATCGACGAAAGCTTGCGATTTTAAAAGCACGTGGAGATGAGGTTTTTCTTAATAAATTTGGTAATATGTCAGAATAATATTGAATAATATTACCGAGACATCTAGGAAATTAAATTAAACATGGTATCAGAGAATATATTCGTACGGGTATCACAGAGAGAATGGGAGAGTTTGGTTCCTTTAAAATAACTTTCACTTGGTAGGCTATGATCTGATATTTGAACCAAAGTGTCCATCCTTTATCACACAGGATTTCGATTAAGAAGGTGAAATACATCGATATATCTTTTGATTAATTGATAAATGTCGTCTTACTTGCTATTTCATATTCAGCAACACATATTTTATTTTGTCTGTACTTATCAACAAGATGTTTATTTTTCGACTGTACTAGTCTGTTGTAATCTTATGACGTCGTCATTTTACTTCCATTTTTCTAGCGATGCAAAACAAAACGTCACACGCTGACACTGACATCGCCGTATAGTTCATTTGACATTGGTGTCTATACAATGACTAAGTCGTATAGTAAATTTGTATATCACCTGCTGGTGTCTATACAATGACTAAGTCGTATAGTTCATTAGTTTATGAACTGTCGGTGTCTATACAATAGCTTAGCCGTATAGTCTATTTGTCTATTACCTGTCTGTGTCTGTTATAACAAAGCCATATAATTAATTTGCCTATTACCTGTCTGTGTCTGTTATAACGAAGCCATATAATTAATTTGCCTATTACCTGTCTGTGTCGATTATAACTAAGCCGTATAGTTCATTTGTCTATTACCTGTCTATGTTATAACTAAGCCGTATAGTACATTTGTCTATTACCTGTCTATGTTATAACTAAGCCATATAGTTTATTTGTCTATTACCTGTCTATGTTATAACAAAGACGTATAGTTCATTTGTCTATTACCTGTCTATGTTATAACTAAGCCGTATAGTTTATTTGTCTATTACCTGCCTGTGTTATAACTAAGCCGTATAGTTCATTTGTCTATTACCTGTCTGTGTTATAACTAAGCCGTATAGTTCATTTGTCTATTACCTGTCTGTGTTATAACAAAGCCGTATAGTTCATTTGTCTATTACCTGTCTGTGTTATAACAAAGCCGTATAGTTCACTTGTCTATTACCTGTCTATGTTATAACTAAGCCGTATAGTTCACTTGTCTATTACCTGTCTATGTTATAACTAAGCCGTATAGTTCATTTGTCTATTACCTGTCTATGTTATAACTAAGCCGTATAGTTCATTTGTCTGTGACCTGTGTGTTATAACTAAGCCGTATAGTTCATTTGTCTATTACCTGTCTGTGTCAATGTTATAACAAAGTCAAATAGTTCATTTGTCTATTACCTGTCTATGTTATAACTAAGCCGTATAGTTCATTTGTCTATGACCTATCTATGTTATAACAAAGACGTATAGTTTATTTGTCTATTACCTGTCTGTGTTATAACTAAGCCGTATAGTTAATTTGTCTATTACCTGCCTGTGTTATAACTAAGCGGTATAGTTCATTTGTCTATTACCCATCTATGTCTGTTATAACTAAGCTATACAATTAATTTGCCTATTACCTGTCTGTGTCTATGTTATAGATAAGCCGCATAGTTCATTTGTCTATTACCTGTCTGTGCCTATGTTATAAATAAGTCGCATAGTTCATTTGTCTATTACCTGACCGTGTCTGTTATAACGAAGCCGTATAGTTCATTTGTCTTTTACGTGTCTGTGTCTATGTTATAGATAAGGCGTATTTGTCTAATGCTTGTTTTTGTTATGACTAAGTTGCTTTGAAGGTACAACTTACATTTCAGCTTGACAAGGTACATCTGTAACGATTTGTTTATCATTGTCTCCTATACATGCTTTAGAAGATTATTATTTTGACAACTTTAATTTTTGTTTTTATAAACAATAAACAGTATTTAATTCATTAAACATACAGGAAATCAAAGCCAATGTTCATGCCGCTAAATCATTCTCCTGTAGGTATGCGTATTTTACTGAAAGAAATCTACTCGGTTTGGGACTCGCAATCGATCTTCGTGTTGAGGCCAATATTTTATCAACTTTGTCATATTCTAATAGACTTGGGAGTTTCGCATATCCTTTGGCAAGTCCAACAACTCATGTCCTATGCATTTCTTGTATCTATTCTGGGGCGAATGCTTTTGGAACTCTTTGAACGGATGTGTTTCATTTCGCGCATTGATTGATGAGATATTTCAATCATACCTTAATACTCGTATATTATTTTACTCATCTTGACATCCAGGGGATAATTAAAGATGAACGTGATTTTGAAGCACGCGATGTGTATGATGATACCAGTTTTTGGTTCGAACTCTACATCTATTTTAAATTGGAGCTCAACTAATGAAGTCTTATTGGCAGTAAGGATTGTCCCCAGCATCTGTTGTAACTGTTTTTTTTTTCTAAACTATAACTTTATCATAATGTTTATGATATTCGTTGAATTTCAAATAATTATTTAAAATTTATTTCAAATAATAAATCTTACTTACATTCTGCCATAATAAATATCATAATTTTGGTACGACAATATCTCTAGATATACATATATGCATACAAATGATAAAAAATCCCCCTTTAGTCTCAAGTTTGGGGGCTTTATATATATGATTGTTGTTGAATGCCAAGTGTTTAAAAACAAAAGGTTATAACGTATAACAATCTAATGCCAAATGTTTAAAAACAAAAGGTTGCCGCAAATAACATTTTGAAGATGTCGACGTAACATAGACTATGTAATACACAATTTTTGTATATTTGCCAATATATGCGGACTTAAAAACTGTTTACAAACAAATAGATTGAAAATATTCATTTGCAAAACGCATGTGTTCTATATATAATTGGGAATATACATACTATATGTTATGATTTACAAATGTATCATGGATTTTTATAATATAACTTAGATAAGTTAATTCCGTTTGGTAACCATGGGATGTGTGTACGTATAATACAAATATCGAATGCACCCAAGATTCGATGTGTACCTGTTTCACATGCATTCCTGTTGCTTGTCATTTGTTTAAAACTAGTAAAAATCATGTAATGACCACATCCTGTACTTATATTATCAATAACGATATATTCACACATTTTCCACACTACTTTTTCGATGTTCATAGTAGATTTGCATTTGCTTGAATTGCTTATTTATCTACATATATTATGCCATTACCTGGTATTCAGGTTTTTTATACGCTATATAATGATAACGTTAATTTCCTAAACCTCCATCGTTTTAATGATTAGTGTTACCAATACACGTGCTTTGGTCTGATTCTCTCTTATACCAGAATATTGTGGTAATGTCTGATTCTCTACTATGTCACAGATCCAGTATTATTGTAATGTCAGAACATTGTGGTAGAGTGTCTGATTCTCTACTATGTCACAGATCCAGTATTATTGTAATGTCAGAACATTGTGGTAAAGTGTCTGATTCTCTACTATGTCACAGATCCAGTATTATTGTAATAGCAGAACATTGTGGTAGAGTGTCTGATTCTCTACTATGTCACAGATCCAGTATTATATTGTGGTAGAGTGTCTGATTCTCTACTATGTCACAGATCCAGTATTATTGTAATGTCAGAACATTGTGGTAGAGTGTCTGATTCTCTACTATGTCACAGATCCAGTATTATTGTAGTGTCAGAACATTGTGGTAGAGTGTCTGATTCTCTACTATGTCACAGATCCAGTATTATTGTAATGTCAGAACATTGTGGTAGAGTGTCTGATTCTCTACTATGTCACAGATCCAGTATTATTGTAATGTCAGAACATTGTGGTAGAGTGTCTGATTCTCTACTATGTCACAGATCCAGTATTATTGTAATGTCAGAACATTGTGGGTAAAGTGTCTGATTCTCTAGTATGTCACAGATCCAGTATTATTGTAATGTCAGAACATTGTGGTAGAGTGTCTGATTCTCTACTATGTCACAGATCCAGTATTATTGTAATGTCAGAACATTGTGGTAAAGTGTCTGATTCTCTAATATGTCACAGATCCAGTATTATTGTAATGTCAGAACATTGTGATAAAGTGTCTGATTCTCTACTATGTCACAGATCCAGTATTATTGTAATGTCAGAACATTGTGGTAGAGTGTCTGATTCTCTACTATGTCACAGATCCAGTATTATTGTAATGTCAGAACATTGTGGTAAAGTGTCTGATTCTCTAGTATGTCACAGATCCAGTATTATTGTAATGTCAGAACATTGTGGTAGAGTGTCTGATTCTCTACTATGTCACAGATCCAGTATTATTGTAATGTCAGAACATTGTGGTAGAGTGTCTGATTCTCTACTATGTCACAGATCCAGTATTATTGTAATAGCAGAACATTGTGGTAGAGTGTCTGATTCTCTACTATGTCACAGATCCAGTATTATTGTAATGTCAGAACATTGTGGTAGAGTGTCTGATTCTCTACTATGTCACAGATCCAGTATTATTGTAATGTCAGAACATTGTGGTAGAGTGTCTGATTCTCTACTATGTCACAGATCCAGTATTATTGTAATAGCAGAACATTGTGGTAGAGTGTCTGATTCTCTACTATGTCACAGATCCAGTATTATATTGTGGTAGAGTGTCTGATTCTCTACTATGTCACAGATCCAGTATTATTGTAATGTCAGAACATTGTGGTAGAGTGTCTGATTCTCTACTATGTCACAGATCCAGTATTATTGTAATGTCAGAACATTGTGGTAAAGTGTCTGATTCTCTAGTATGTCACAGATCCAGTATTATTGTAATGTCAGAACATTGTGGTAAAGTGTCTGATTCTCTACTATGTCACAGATCCAGTATTATTGTAATGTCAGAACATTGTGGTAGAGTGTCTGATTCTCTACTATGTCACAGATCCAGTATTATTGTAATGTCAGAACATTGTGGTAAAGTGTCTGATTCTCTACTATGTCACAGATCCAGTATTATTGTAATGTCAGAACATTGTGGTAGAGTGTCTGATTCTCTACTATGTCACAGATCCAGTATTATTGTAATGTCAGAACATTGTGGTAAAGTGTCTGATTCTCTACTATGTCACAGATCCAGTATTATTGCGATACCAGAACATTGTGGTAGAGTGTCTGATTCTCTACTATGTCACAGATCCAGTATTATTGTAATGTCAGAACATTGTGGAAGAGTGTCTGATTCTCTGCTATGTCACAGATCCAGTATTATATTGTGGTAGAGTGTCTGATTCTCTACTATGTCACAGATCCAGTATTATTGTAATGTCAGAACATTGTGGTAAAGTGTCTGATTCTCTAGTATGTCACAGATCCAGTATTATTGTAATGTCAGAACATTGTGGGAAAGTGTCTGATTCTCTACTATGTCACAGATCCAGTATTATTGTAATATCAGAACATTGTGGTAAAGTGTCTGATTCTCTACCATGTCACAGATCCAGTATTATTGTAATGTCAGAACATTGTGGTAGAGTGTCTGATTCTCTACTATGTCACAGATCCAGTATTATTGTAATAGCAGAACATTGTGGTAGAGTGTCTGATTCTCTACCATGTCACAGATCCAGTATTATTGCGATACCAGAACATTGTGGTAGAGTGTCTGATTCTCTACTATGTCACAGATCCAGTATTATTGTAATGTCAGAACATTGTGGTAAAGTGTCTGATTCTCTACTATGTCACAGATCCAGTATTATTGCGATACCAGAACATTGTGGTAGAGTGTCTGATTCTCTACTATGTCACAGATCCAGTATTAATTGTAATGTCAGAACATTGTGGTAAAGTGTCTGATTCTCTACTATGTCACAGATCCAGTATTATTGCGATACCAGAACATTGTGGTAGAGTGTCTGATTCTCTACTATGTCACAGATCCAGTATTATTGTAATGTCAGAACATTGTGGTAGAGTGTCTGATTCTCTACTATGTCACAGATCCAGTATTATTGTAATGTCAGAACATTGTGGTAAAGTGTCTGATTCTCTAGTATGTCACAGATCCAGTATTATTGTAATGTCAGAACATTGTGGTAAAGTGTCTGATTCTCTAGTATGTCACAGATGCAGTATTATTGTAATGTCAGAACATTGTGGTAAAGTGTCTGATTCTCTACCATGTCACAGATCCAGTATTATTGTAATAGCAGAACATTGTGGTAGAGTGTCTGATTCTCTACCATGTCACAGATCCAGTATTATTGTAATAGCAGAACATTGTGGTAGATTGTCTGATTCTCTACCATGTCACAGATCCAGTATTATTGTAATAGCAGAACATTGTGGTAGAGTGTCTGATTCTCTACCATGTCACAGATCCAGTATTATTGCGATACCAGAACATTGTGGTAAAATGTCCGATTCTCTACTATGTCACAGATCCAGTATTATTGCGATACCAGAACATTGTGGTAGAGTGTCCGATTCTCTACTATGTCACAGATCCAGTATTATTGCGATACCAGAACATTGTGGTAGAGTGTCTGATTCTCTACTATGTCACAGATCCAGTATTAATTGTAATGTCAGAACATTGTGGTAAAGTGTCTGATTCTCTACTATGTCACAGATCCAGTATTATTGTAATGTCAGAACATTGTAGTAAAGTGTCTGATTCTCTACCATGTCACAGATCCAGTATTATTGTAATAGCAGAACATTGTGGTAGAGTGTCTGATTCTCTACCATGTCACAGATCCAGTATTATTGTAATAGCAGAACATTGTGGTAGAGTGTCTGATTCTCTACTATGTCACAGATCCAGTATTATTGCGATACCAGAACATTGTGGTAGAGTGTCTGATTCTCTACTATGTCACAGATCCAGTATTATTGTAATGTCAGAACATTGTGGTAGAGTGTCTGATTCTCTACTATGTCACAGATCCAGTATTATTGCGATACCAGAACATTGTGGTAGAGTGTCTGATTCTCTACTATGTCACAGATCCAGTATTATTGTAATGTCAGAACATTGTGGTAAAGTGTCTGATTCTCTACTATGTCACAGATCCAGTATTATTGCGATACCAGAACATTGTGTTTCATTGAAAACATTAAACCCCAGAAATTTATATGAAATGGGTCAATCTTGGGTGGTTGAAGGTTAAACTAGTATTTTAAACTGTTTTGTTATTAATAGGAATGTCCTTGGACTGGTAGATTTGGTACAAATTGTGCCAGTAATACATATATCAAATTCAATGACTGTTTTGTTTCTTTTACAAGGGACACTATTTTAAAGCAATATTAGCTGTCATGGGTGCCCAAATTTTACATGCAGATTTTGTGCAATATTTTAACTATTAGACATCCCAAAACGATCACCTGGTGATTAAATGAATCACCTGGTGATTAAATGAACAAATGGATGTGTATAATCACAATAAACTTGTCAAATGTAGTCTGTTGTATCCGTTCCTATGAACTGGCCATCATCCTGGCCATTGCTAATTAACTTCGGAAAAGCTTTAAGAAGATCGATTGTCAAGGAAGCAAATGGCGAGATGTGTGCATCTATCATTCCACGTAAGATAATTAATGTCAAATTTCTCAGTATTGAAAGAATATTTAAACACCCCACAAAATTATAGTCAAAGTATAATAATTGTTCTTATTTTTCCAGTTGATATAAACTAGTCATATATGTTATACAGCTCTACAATAAAAAAAAAAATCAGATGAGCTGTAAGTGTATCCAAACCCGACAGGCAGCGTCCTGGCTAAATATATTAATTCTACACAACTGTTCAGTGTAAAAACATGAGCTGTAAGTGTATCCAAACCTGACCGACAGCGTCCTGGCTAAATAGACATTGTACAGTGTAAAAACATGAGCTGTAAGTGTAAACAAACTTGACAGTCAGCGTCCTGGCTAAATGGACATTCGTTTTACTGAATATTCACATCAATTTTCCAATTGATGCAATCAAATGGTCTTACTTTAATCCAATTACATTTCATCTTTATTAAGCTTGACTCTTGACGTTTGTCTGTGTCATGTCCATGCCAAATTAGTAAATATAAGATTCCGACCATGTGTTCCTGACATCGCTACAGTGTCAACAAATATTTTGAGCATGCGGGTTCAAGGAAATATCCAGCACTCTCGGTGTCACACATTCAATTCATAACACACTCGGTCATTGTTAAAATCGGCCTTTATTTTCTGTGTTGTATCAGAGATATGTCTCTGGTTGTATATTTAATTTAAAAATTCAACACGGGGTTGTTATTGCAATAATTAGTGATATATCCGATATATTGCCGAGAATGATATTTCCAAGACAGTGTGGAATGAGTTAACAATGGCCCGAGATATGCAGTGACAGTACATGCATGATAAAGTTTCTCCAAATGTTTGACTCAGAGTTCACTTGCATATAGGCTGATTACATCACAGAAATGCTGTTTTACAAGACCATGATTATTTCATGTCTGACATACTAACGAGTTTAAATCACAATAGATGTAGGTCATTTCGTGTTCAGAGATATTTTGAATTGTATTTTCAAGTGGTTTAGTATCTATTAAACAATTTCCAAAACTTTTCCTTCACTGACAGCTCATATTGCTTTAAGATACAACAGAATTTAATTAGAAATTTAATTCATTGTGTCTTGATGCATATGGTAAAAGTTGGTTCTCCAAATGCAAATTGTCAACAACAAAAAATCCAAATTAATACAAATACTTACATAAATAATCATTTATTTCTATTAATAAACATGTTCATGAATGACTGAGCACCAAATGTTTGTGACTATAATGACATGTGGAATATGTGTACAGCTGAACTAGTAATTGTACACACTTATCAATAATGGCTGACTTACATCTGTGTAAAACATCTAACGTAAAGCACGGAAAACAACAAAACAGTGTCAAATGACTGAAGATTAAACAGCCTTCTACATATCTCAAGTCTATCAAGACCGGTGATCTGTACAATTCGGTGGAACGTTATCTGTCAGAGGACAAACTATATTACATGTATTTTGTACTGATAACAAAATATACCATTAGATGCTCATATCTCTTCTTAACATCCATAATCTGTGAATATACTGTACAGGGTAAAACTGCTCATCGTGTTAATATTCACTAAATTCACACTGTTAATATTCTGTGAATTTAACAAACAGTGAATTTATTTGTGATACATTTATATGCATATTATAATACTGACAGAATTTGTAGAAGTCGATGCTATTTTATGTTACTCCTGATCGGCAAATTCAACAAACCACATTTGTGCGAGATAAACACGAACATTACAACTTGTGAAATTAAACCCGTATACAGCATATACAAGTATAGGAAATATGTCTATAGAGCACCTGTAATTCAAAGATGGTCTGTCAGGATTGGTGGTCTCTCAAAAGAGATAAAAAAAACGAATGTTAATTGTGTACAGTGTTCCTCTACGTAAGATGAACATGACAACAATAGTCTTGCAATGAAATGAATCTTTCATTTTGGTTTCATGAAATATGATTGTATTAGTCACATACTTTTGTCTGGAAGTATGATCAGTTTGTCTATAGCTTATGAAATGATCAATTCCTCATAATATCAACACACATTACAATTAGAATCTCTAGTCTGTGCTTATCTTTGAACTGTTATTTAGTTATAGCACGACTTGTACATTTATCTCATTCACACATAGATTGGTTATCTCTTAGTAGAATGTACACAGTACTGATAAATTATCTGTATTTGTTTATCACCATTTGTTGTAATGTTACAGCGTGTTCACATATTATTCATATATTGACCTCATTCATACATATTCTGATACATCTCTTGTCCTAGTCGAATGTACTCTTCTTTTTCTTCAGCTGTCATTTTTGCTACCATTTCATCAGTAACTTCATGCAGGGCAACCTTCATACCAGCAACTGACACTATAGCAACATCATCCTCATCTTCATCACTTTCCATTTCCTCAACAGCTACAAGTATAAAGAGTTCATGCATAACATTCTTGATGGACACAAAAAATGTAAAATGTTTAAAGGACAAATATGTTAAAATCCACCTCAGTGCTCTAATGGTAAAGCATCTGACACGCATGCAGAAGATCTGAGGTTCAATTCCCAGAGGATGGTAGTGACTATTCCTTTGCCAAGTGCTTGACATACAAAGTGAATGTCACAGGTCTTTAAGAGACTTAAAACCAAAGTCCTGTGTCATGGTAGGCTTGGAACATAAAATAACCCT
The DNA here is from genome assembly GCA_030159075.1 of Atrina japonica. Taxonomy (NCBI): domain Eukaryota; kingdom Metazoa; phylum Mollusca; class Bivalvia; order Pterioida; family Pinnidae; genus Atrina; species Atrina japonica. The sequence continues at coordinate 178,925 of BROG01000584.1, read as the reverse complement.
TACTGCATAACTGTCAGTCTATAACAAAGGTCAAAATATGTGACACTTCACCTAAAGCTGGTGACATCTCCATATATATGAAAAATTCTTGAGAAGATGTAAAAAACAATCAAACAATTAAATGTAAGTTAAAAACCCCCCAACATCCTAATTATCTGAAGTAACTGAAATCTGACAGCTAATACCTCCATCCTAATTATCTGTTGTAACTGAAATCTGTCAGCTAATACCCCCATCCTAATTATCTGTTGTAGCTTAAATCTGACAGCTAATACCTCCATCCTAATTATCTGTTGTAACTGAAATCTGTCAGCTAATACCCCCATCCTAATTATCTGTTGTAACTGAAATCTGTCAGCTAATACCCCCATCCTAATTATCTGTTGTAGCTTAAATCTGACAGCTAATACCTCCATCCTAATTATCTGTTGTAGCTTAAATCTGTCAGCTAATACCCCCATCCTAATTATCTGTTGTAACTGAAATCTGACAGCTAATACCCCCATCCTAATTATCTGTTGTAACTGAAATCTGACAGCTAATACCCCCATCCTAATTATCTGTTGTAGCTTAAATCTGTCAGCTAATACCTCCATCCTAATTATCTGTTGTAGCTTAAATCTGACAGCTAATACCCCCATCCTAATTATCTGTTGTAACTGAAATCTGACAGCTAATACCCCCATCCTAATTATCTGTTGTAACTGAAATCTGTCAGCTAATACCCCCATCCTAATTATCTGTTGTAGCTGAAATCTGTCAGCTAATACCCCCATCCTAATTATCTGATGTAACTGAAATCTGTCAGCTAATACCCCCATCCTAATTATCTGAAGTAACTGAAATCTGTCAGCTAATACCCCCATCCTAATTATCTGTTGTAACTGAATTCTGTCAGCTAATACCCCCATCCTAATTATCTGTTGTAACTGAAATCTGTCAGCTAATACCCCCATCCTAATTATCTGTTGTAGCTGAAATCTGTCAGCTAATACCTCCATCCTAATTATCTGTTGTAACTGAAATCTGTCAGCTAATACCCCCATCCTAATTATCTGAAGTAACTGAAATCTGTCAACTAATACCCCCATCCTAATTATCTGATGTAACTGAAATCTGTCAGCTAATACCCCCATTCTAGTTATCTGTTGTAAATATGTCAGCTAATAAACAAATGTTAGTTAAAACCCCATCCTAAATATCTGTTGTAACTGAAATCTGTCAGTTAATAAACAGAACAAAGATAAATTGGAGAAACTCTATGCCCCTAGGAGTCAGTCATTTTTTAAGATCTTAAAGGTCCATAACTTGGTGTCAGAATGTTGGACATAATCAAATCCATCCTTTATCTTTATATTGATTTACTGGTTCATACCAAATTTGAAATTTTAGGATATAAATTAAAAAATATTTGAAAACAAAAATGCTGCAAATAAAGAAACAGGCAAATGGACAAAAAGCATGATCTTCAACCTCAGAAGGATAAAAAAAATTTAATGTACAATATTTCTCTGTCTTTGATAGATATATAAATGATATCCCAGTATAGATATCTAAATAGCTATATAGAACAATATCCCATTATAAATAGGTACCGGTAAATATACATAGGAGTTGCCTCCCTTAGTTTGTCTAACTTTGTATTCATGAGCACATACAAGTACATCAGAAGAAAAAAATGCTTTTCATTCTTAAAAATGCTAGAATATTTTGTACATAGAATGTTTGTGAACATATCTTAAATCATACCCCCAAAAGCTCCAACAGGCTTGGACTTTTCCTCCTCAGATTCACTACTGGAGCTTTCCTCGTTTTGACCTGGAACTTGTGCCACTGGCGGACCACCTTTATTCTCGTGTATAAATAACAGCTTTTCAATTTCATTGTTGACACTTGCTTTACTTGTGTATTCTTGTTTAGATGAACTTGGTGTTTCTCCAAAATTAACAATCTAAATAAAAAGACATTCCATTAAACCTGATAAAAGATTATATTTCAAGATTTCTGTCATAATTTACTTAACCCTTTCAACCCTGTAGACCATAATAGACTGGTTTTAAACAATAAAAAGAGCATACCACTCAGATATTTAGGGGAGAAGGGGTTACAAATTAATTTGGAAGAAAAACTTCATCACCATCTGATGTACATGATATACCTATAATTTTGTTTGCATTGTTTCCATGGAATTTTGTGCTGCAATCAACCATTTTTTTATCATATTTTCACAGGAAATACGAACTGTCTCAGTTTAGCAATGTTACAAATTTATGGATGAAATGCAGAAGCAGAACTAATAGAAGAAAACTGAGGAAAACGTCAAAATCTTTCAGCTAAAATGAGAGGGTTCAACACTGGAATCATTACATACACATGTAGATAAGAAGGGTTTATTACTCTTACACTACATGTGGTACAGATAGTCAAAGGACTGGAGCCTTTATTGTATTCATTTTCTCTCCATTAATCTCAAAAGTACAGTATGAACTTTTACAACGACAATTGTCAGCGACAAATGGTTTAGAACTTTACCTTGCTGTCATCAATAACACCATCAACGGTACTCTCTACCATCCAAATGGGACGTTCCTTCACTTCCTCTGTTTTGTTCTCCTCCGCGTCGGCACCAACCTTTACAGTCACTGTTGTATCAGACAGACCATAATTGAGGCCACGCTTTCTATCACCGCTCCAAGTATCTGTGTCTGTCCGAGTTTTAGAAGAATGAGGTCTAAAAAAAATTGATAAAATTACTGTGACAATGCTTTGAATACATGTAATATACAATGTAAGAACTTTAACTCAACCCTTGTTTGTTGAATGTTATTTTGAGAACTTCAACCCAACCCCTGAGTTGTTAGGTGTATGTTATTTTGAGAGCTTCAATCCACCCCTGAGTTGTTAGGTGTATGTTATTTTGAGAGCTTCAATCCACCCCTGAGTTGTTAGGTGTATGTTATTTTGAGAGCTTTAATCCACCCCTGAGTTGTTAGGTGTATGTTATTTTGAGAACTTCAACCCAACCCCTGAGTTGTTAAGTGTATGTTATTTTGAGAGCTTCAATCCACCCCTGAGTTGGTTGGTGTATGCTATTTTGAGTGCTTCGACTCAACTCTTGAGTTGTTGGTGTATGTTATTTTGAGAACTTTAACCCACGCCATGAGTTGTTGGGTGTATGTTATTTTGAGAACTTCAACCCAACCCCTGAGTTGTTAGGTGTATGTAATTTTGAGAACTTCAACCCAACTCAAGTTGTTAGGTGTATGTTTTGAGAACTTTAACCCACGCCATGAGTTGTTGGGTGTATGTTATTTTGAGAACTTTAACCCAACTCAAGTTGTTGGTGTATGTTATTTTGAGAACTTTAACCCACGCCATGAGTTGTTAGGTGTATGTTATTTTGAGAACTTCAACCCAACTCAAGTTGTTGGTGTATGTTATTTTGAGAACTTTAACCCACGCCATGAGTTGTTGGGTGTATGTTATTTTGAGAACTTCAACCCAACCCCTGAGTTGTTAGGTGTATGTAATTTTGAGAACTTCAACCCAACTCAAGGTGTTAGGTGTATGTTTTGAGAACTTTAATCCAACCAATGAGTTGTTGGGTGTATTTTTTGAGAACTTCAACCCAACCCCTGAGTTGTTAGGTGTAAGTTATTTTGAGAACTTCAACCCAACCCCTGAATTAGGAGGTGTATGTTATTTGCTTTAACTCAACTCTTGAGTTGTTAGGTGTATGTTATTTTGAGAACTTCAACCCAACCCCTGAGTTGTTGGGTGTCTGGTTTTTCTGAGAGCTTCAACCTAACCTCTGAGTTGTTAGATATATGTTATTTTGATTGCTTCAAACCAACCCCTAAATTGTTAGGTATGTGTTATTTTGAGAGCTTCAACCCAACCCCTGATTTGTTGAGTGTCTGTTTTTTTTCTAGAGCTTCAATTTAACCACTGAGTTGTTAGGTGTATGTTATTTTGAGAACCTCAACCCAACCCCTGAGTTGTTGGGTGTCTGGTTTTTCTGAGAGCTTCAACCCAACCCCTGAGTTGTTAGATATATGTTATTTTGATTGCTTCAACCCAACCCCTAAATTGTTAGGTGTGTGTTATTTTGAGAGCTTCAACCCAACTCCTGAGTTGTTAGATATATGTTATTTTCATAGCTTCTTAGGTGTATGTTATTTTGAGAGCTTCAACCCAACCCATGAGTTGTAAGATGTATGTTATTACAATGTATGAGAGCGTCAACCCAACAAATGAGTTGTTTTGTGTATGTTATTTTGAGAGCTTCAATCCAACTCTTGAGTTGTTAGGTGTATGTTATTTTGAGAACTTCAAACCAACCCTTCAGTTGTATATCATATGTATATCATTTTGTTTAATCCTGTAAGTACCTTTTGCCCCCAATAGTGATTCTTTTTCTTCCTAAATTCCCATAACATGCAAGCTAACCTATTGAAGTGTTATTTTACTGAAACAATTCTAGGCTTTAGAAGGTAACATCTTCCAAGGTTGGTTTATGTCAAAACTTGTTGACTGATGTTGAATTGTCACCATCTATGAGTGCCAGGCAATTTACATCAAGACATGTTGACTGATATCGAGTCATCACCACCTACGAGTGCCAGGCAATTTACATCAAGGCTTGTTGACTGATATCAAGTTGTCACCACCTATGAGTGCTAAGCAATTTACATGATTTACATCAATACTTGTTGACTGAGTGATATTACCTTTGAGTCGTCACCACCTTGAAGTTCCAGGTAATTGACATCAAGACTTGTTGACTGATATTGACTTTTGAGTCATCACCACCTTGCAGTGCCAGGTAATTGACATCAAGACTTGACTAATATTGAACTGAGTTGTCAGCGACTACATGTACATGTTTGAGTGCCAGATAATTTACATCAAGACTTTTTGACTGATATTGTCTTTTGAGTTGTCACCACCTTGCAGTGCCAGGTAATTTACGTCAAGACTTTTTGACTGATGTTGACTTTTGAGTTGTTATCACCTTGCAGTGCCAGGTAATCTATATCAAGACTTGACTGATATTGACTTTTGAGTCGTCACCACCTTGCAAAGGTAATTTACGTCAAGACTTGTTGACTGATATTGACTTTTGAGTTGTTATCACCTTGCAGTGCCAGGTAATCTATATCAAGACTTGTTGACTGATATTGACATTTGAGTCGTCACCACCTTGCAGTGCTAGGTAATTTACGTCAAGACTTGTTGACTAATATTGACTTTTGAGTCGTCACCACCTTGCAGTGCCAGGTAATTTATGTCAAGATTTGTTGACTGATATTGCCTTTTGAGTTGTTATCACCTTGCAGTGCCAGGTAATTTACATCAAGACTTGTTGACTGATATTACCTTTTGAGTCGTCACCACCTCAGAGTGCCAGGTAATATAATCTGACCTGTGCTATGGACTTATGCAAATACAAAAAAAAAATCTTTAACTTGAAATGACACTAACCTTGCTGTCAGGTTAAACATTACATATTCTTAAAAGTTTGGGTTTGGAAAGGTCACAACCTTGAAACTTGCAATTAAGTCTTATATCAGAAAAGCTACATTTTTATTGAAATCTATAAGATATTGCTTAAATGTCCAAAAAATTCAACCACTAAACCATTGATGGTACATGTATAACAATGTACTGGTTATAATTGATATATTTATATGTTTATGTTTATATGTTCATTAATATTACAATAATGTACTAGTTATAAGTGATATATTTATATGTTTATGTTTATATGTTCATTAATATTACAATAATGTACTAGTTATAAGTGATATATTTATATGTTTATGAGTTTATTAATGGTATAATACTGTACCAGTTATAATTGATATATTTAGATGCTTATGTAAATAAGTTTATTAATGGTATAACAATGTACCAGTTATAATTGCTATACAGTAAAACCTGCCATAACGTACACCTTGAGTCAGTGAGCACCCTGCAATAACGGATAATTTGTCTAAGTCCGGATTTACATGTTATATAAGACTAATAGTGTCTGTTTGAAATAATGGACACCTCCCCTACTTGGACAACGGACAAAATTGTTGACCAAATTATGCATAATTTCTGTATTTTTAACCTTGAATTAGCGGACATTCCTCCTATAATCGACTTCCATTGACACAGGCAATTTTTCACAAATCCTACAAGCTTTTGTTTTGTGTTTTTGCTTGATATTTATTTCCTTGCATTGCATCGTAACAGTTGATCACAAGAACAATTGTGTTGGTTTTACCTATTAATATTTTAGCAATGAATGGTCATCCTTCATTCAAAGAACACCTCTCTATAATGGACAATTTGACAAGACCATGTAACTGTCCGCTAAACACAGGTTTTACTGCACATGTAGGTCTGTATATGTAATACACATGTATGAGACTTAGACTTATTCTAAAATTTGTATAGTGCAGTATATGACAAGCGTGACCCCCTCACTTACCTATATGTACCCTGTACTCATCATCATCACTTAATCATTCATATACAGACATGCAAAAAGTACTCTGTCAATATTATCTTTAACTATATACATGTATTTCAAATAAAACCACATATTTTCAAAAGAATATTGTGAAACCATTTCTTATCACATCTAAATAGAATTTTCACCATTAAACATGTTAAAAAAGAATTATATACAGTTTTATTATTCATTTGGATTTTTAATTTTCTGAATCTAAAATTAAAACGTTTATTTATTTAAACAGAAAGTTAATTTTTTGTGTTGAAAACTCACTTTATTAAGTTTATAGTTAGTAAAATTGTGAAGTCTAGCTGTATAAATTTTCCAAATCTTTACAACAATAGACATGTATTAGAAAATTACATCCAAAAAATGTTAATCAATGAAACTTGAAAATATTCTCTGTTTAGGAGAGAAAATTATAATGAAATGCGATAAGAAATGCCTTCACAATAATTATTTGAAAAATGTGGTTTTATATGAAATATATATGGTGGTAAAAAATAATACGGTAGTGACCTAATACACATGTTCTTTTTGCACGCATGTATATATTGTTGCTAAAACACATGTTAACTTCACTGTTTAATATGTACAAGAATAAGCAAGGAATGTAAAAATGAAAAATATATACAAACCTAGAAGGATGTTTGATATCTGTGGGTTCTGGTTCCATCAATTCTGGCGCCAATTTGATGTCATCACATTCACGGAGTAAATCATAAATTGGCTGAATCTGGTCATTAAATTTAGCTAGTAGAGTACGTGAATCCTGCAAAGAAGTAGCACTGGAATCCTCTTCTACTTCAGTTTGGCAATGAGTACAGATAAACTTGGAACTCATTACATCAAATAAATCATTTACTTCCAAATCGGTGAAAGTTTTCTCACATCCAGGACAGAGGAATGATGCACGACTAGTATTGTCTCTTTCCTCCATCTCAATTTTACGTCTAATGTGATCTAGCTTATACTTGACAACATTGACAAACACCAAGTAATTTATAAAGTAATAGTTATGTCTCGTAGCCTTACCCTCAGCATCAGTTTCTACTCTCATTCTTGTTTTTAGAAACTTTTCTGTCTTCAGAGTGTTAATGAATGCACGCAATTGTTTTCGTTCAAACTTCAGAATTTCTACAATATCATCTTCTTTCATGCAAGGGTTACGAACAAGCAAGTCAATGACCATGGCATGTTCCATTCCATAAAATCCACGTGTAATTAATCTTACCAGCCTTTTTAAATTCTGTGGAATTTCTGTTAAAACTTCTGGTTCCAACATTTTTTATTTTCTGTACTGAAAAGGAAAATATTATTTAATTAGGTAAAGTAACCAAAAATATCAAACATGCACAAACCTATTTATGTTGGCTAGGGTCAACAATTACATGTCCTGCATGGGACGAAGAGGTCCGAAAATCTACATGTCCTACATGGGATGAAGAGGTCCGAAAATCTACATGTCCTGCATGGGACGAAGAGGTCCAAAAATCTACATGTCCTGCATGGGACGAAGAGGTCCGAAAATCTACATGTCCTGCAGTGGATGTACAATGTAGTCTGAAAATCCATATCTCCTGCATAGTGAGACAAATAATCTGAAAATCTACATGTCCTGCCTGCAGTAAAGGTATATTTAAAGACTAGATCCTATGCACGACAAGTACTGAAGTAGATTTTCAGATTACTTCCTATGCAGGACATGTAGATTTCAAGACTTTATCCCATGTAGGACATGTAGATTTTCAGATTACATGTACTTCCTAGGCAGGAGATGTGGATTTCCAGATTGTATCTATGCCTATGCAGTACATGTAGGTTTTCAGATTACATTCATATACAGGACATGTAGATTTTCACATTATTTGTCTTCCTATGTAGGACATGTAGATTTTAAGACCACTTCCTATGAAGGACATATAGATTTTAAGACTACTTCCTATGCAGGACATGTAGATTTTCACATTATTTGTCTTCCTATGTAGGACATGTAGATTTTAAGACTACTTCCTATGCAGGACATCTAGATTTTAAGACTACTTCCTATGCAGGACAAGTACATGTAGATTTTAAGACTACTTCCTATGTAGGACAGGTAGATTTCGAGACTACTTCCTGTGTAGGACAGGTAGATTTCAAGACTACTTCCTATGTAGGACAGGTAGATTTCAAGACTTCCTCCTATGCAGGACAAGTACATTGTAGATTTTAAGACTACTTCCTATGCAGGACATCTAGATTTTAAGACTACTTCCTATGTAGGACAGGAAGATTTCAAGACTACTTCCTATGTAAGACAGGTAGATTTCAAGACTACTTCCTATGTAGGACAGGTAGATTTTCAGATTAATTCCTATGCAGGACATGTAGATTTCATGACTATATCCCATTAACACTGGGACTGCAAATTATGTTCTAAAGATTTGACGTCATAATTTAACTAATACATCATTTTACAGGAAAGGTGTTGTCCTACTGAGTTGGGATAGATTCCCAGTAAATGCTCTTTCCCACATGTGTAAAACAACTTTAACAAGGAACTACATGCTTTCTTTCAAGGCATTGCCTTAGTTCCTATTATCAGATATACAAAATATCCTAGGTGTTTAATGACATGTTCTTGGTATGCTTATATAACATACAGAAAATTACCAAGATTTCTGGATACCCAAAATTTAGGTAATGCGATTGCTTATACAAAAAGAAAAATTGTCCTGACTATTGGGACCATGCTGTAGGGTTGGATGATTTACCGAAACAGGCTACAATAACCAAAAAACACCACAATTACTAGAGCAAGATACAAATGTTGTAGTACATGTATATATATTTAAAATGTATTTGTAACATAATTTAAATATAATTATGGCTTTATTCTGAATAAATTTCCCAAACAAGACCAAAACAGACAAGATACAATTGCAGAAACAAGACCAACCTGTTTTGGTACTTGTAGTGTGTGTCGGTCTTGTTTCAGGGATTTAATTGTTAAATTTAATCAATAATTATACACTAGTCATGTTACAAAATACATTTTAAATAATTATTTAAATATTTTGTATCTTGCTATGGTCATCAATGTGCCTTTGTGGTGTGTTTCAGTATTGTTTCTGTCTGTTTCAGTAACTGTAGTGTGTTTTGGCGGTCAGACTAATAAGAGTACGCTAGAGTACTCTACAGATTTTCAGTGTATTATCGAGTTGTAACACCATATTTAGTTAATAAACTGGTAATACATAGCATAAACATTCATATTCGATGAATTATTTTCGATAAAATATTATTAAGTGTAACAATGTACCAGAAAAGATTCCAGTCTTGAGTTGGGATCTACAGCACGTAACCTAGTATGCATTTGTAATGCATGAATTGTTTCATTTTTATCTATATCTATTTATTTGATTTGGTTTATGGATTTAATAAAATGATGAAATTAAATATAATGAATAAATAAATAGAAAACTAAATAAATAAATAGAGGATTCTGTCGTAGAACCACGTCCATGTCGCAGGATCCGGAAATATCCATACAAACAGATGGCTGAAATTTTTAAGTCCCTTTTAAAATAATTATCTAATTTTAGATCATAAATCATACTAAGATCACTAAAACGGATTTGAAATAGTATAAAAATACAATAAAATGTTAAATTGTTTTCTTAATAATGTACATATTTCCTAACAATTGTAGAGTACACTAATACATTGTATACTCTAGAGTACTCTAATTAGTCTGACTCGTGTTTTGGTCTCGACTCTTGTTTTGGAAATTTATTTCGGAATTAATCCATAAATGGCCATAGATCAGGTTACAAATTACATTTTTAAAACATTCGACAACATATATTATGACATCTGTATCTTGTGCTACTAAATTAAGTGTGTTTCGGCCTTGTTTTGGTAATTCAAGTCTGTTTCAGTAAATCGCCTTACCGCTGCTGTACATTCATTTAGTTTTTGGACAAGTAAATTTTCTTACTTCTTTACTTGCAGGATAAAGACAACACGTGTTTTTGCCATTTTTATGGGGGGTGTATGCCTGAGAACAAAGTTGTCTGCGACGTCACCGGGATCGGGATTAAATTTTAAAATCTTGAACTCCTGTCGACATGTGCCAGGCATTTGCCATTTATAAACTCGAGTCTGAGTTTTGTTAAGTTTCCAACATTTATACTTGTGGGAGTAAAGTCAATGATGAAGAGTTTAACAAATGATTAAAACGATACCCATTTCACGTCGATTATCCAAATTCTGTGATATATAATTTTTGTCTTACCCTCCAGTGTCAAACAGGAAATGTACGGAGGTGAATAAAAGTTAAACTATAAAACGGACATTACCGTTTCTACTCATCCGGCTTGATACACCTACATTCTGATTAAGTTCTCCTTCGGCTATTTTTATAAGGTTTAGATTTATTAATACGAATTTTGAATCAGGACAATAACACACACACACACACACACACACACACACACACACACACACACACACACACACACACACACACACACACACACACACACACACACACACACACACACACACAGAGGTTATAGTCACGAAAAAAATACCTAGCAAATTAATTGTTTGTTATTCCGGATAGGCTAAAATTACGAGATCCACAAAAATGTTTATATCATATTTAGGGATGTTTCCATGCTCTCTCCTTTAGTTATGTTATTGGTTTTTTTTTAATTTATATAGATGTGTGGTAAAGTGTGGCCATGTTAAATGTGTGGTTTTGAGAAAATGATTATTAAGTTTTAAATCAAATGGCAGTTGGATCTCCGATTTTTTCACTACACACCATGCAGTATGTTTCATACAAATCTAACTTTTTAATTAGGAAGATGTACATAGCCCGCTACTACCGATAATATATAAAACATGTACATAGCCCGCTACTACCGACAATATATAAAACATGTACATAGCCCGCTACTACCGACAATATATAAAACATGTACATAGCCCGCTACTACCGATATGTGTGTGGTATTTTACCGATCCGAGGGCACTTTGCACTCGATGACCCCAAACCCCTTAAAAACTGCTAAAAATAGATCAACCGGGGGAATTCCCCCCGGGCGGCCGCCGGACCGATGGCGTTCGCGAGTCCGATCGTTTCGCGGGGACGTCCGGGGTGAGATTATAAAATCTCGCCGTTTTAATAAAATCTCATATGGCATTAAAATAAAATGTCTATAACATAAGAAATTCTTAACAGACATAAAAAGAAGAAGATGGGAGAAAAAATATGTACCGTCAGCGTCAAAACGATTTGATATAAATAAGATGACGATACGACGACCACAAGTAAAGGGAAAAACGGTTATTTTCTCAAAATCTTGTATCAGTATTCCGAAGATGAGTGTCAACCTCTCAGATCTGAAAAACACCCAACCCGTTTTGTTTTCGTACGGAATTAATGCGACTTATAAGCCGTCTTACACATTACCGTTAAAATAATCCGAGGATGAAGACAAGGATTTCAAGAAGGGTGTTAGATAGAATAGAGCTTGCTGTCTTCGTGGAAGCTATCAATCAACAACACAAACATTTCAGTAAACGGAAGGATGTCGAGGAGTTCCCATATACTGAAAGGAGATGGTGGAAATAATGATTTATCCTAAACTACAACGAGTGAAAGATAAAAGATCGTCAACTAAATTCAGGATGAATAAAGAGAAGTCTTAGATCCTAAGGATTATATCGGGCAATATTGCAAGGTGTAACACCGTATTGACATTCGACTACGCTTTCGTAGGGGATCTCAAAATCAATCCATTGGGATGGTTTGCAGGCCCCGTCGTAGTCGACAAGATCGAAACGAATGATGAAAGAGAAGAGTTGTCGGACATAGAGGAATCGGATGATGAAGACGTTTGAAAAAAGACGACGACGTGTCTTTCTAATAAATAAAAAATTTCGTTAGAAAATCATGTCTTTGGAAAAGATGTTCAAGAGCGTGGGATTCACCGCCGAATGACGTGACGTACCGGTGTGCATGATGCCCCGTATCTAGTAGAACGTTCCGATACCTGCCCCCTTCCGCCTCTCCCGGTAGTCCATCTTCTGCTATCACCATCACAGAAAGATGAAGATTCGCGATTTCGAGCCGTTGAAATTGTGCGAGTCGTGCAAGTGTTGGATGTCCGACGCATGTCTCCACACGATGTGTCCGACCTGCGACCGTCGCAGACAGCGCGGAAGATACTATTATCTGAAATATAAAAAGTAATTTATATTACATCGCGTAATATGAATTACGAAAACTATGAACATCCGTTAAGGAAACTCTGAAGTTATAGAAAAAAAGCGATGATGAGTTTACAGAGTCTTTGTGTTCGTGCTATAGATGAAAAACAGATATCCGACACGCCGACGAGTCTCAAGAGATTATATTACGAGGAACTCGTCGACGTTCACGAACGGGAGAGGTATTCGTATCCGTTCTTTAAAGATTTTTACCCATATAAACAGGGGGAAAAACCGACTAATCATCGCGCGTATTGGTCGTTATTTCGCGCATGCGGAGGAGAAGACGAATGGCAAAAGGGTCTCGATTGGCGAAACAAATATTATTGGTTTCGCTTTTTTATCGAGCGAATGCATCGTGGAATAGTGAACGGGCATTGGTATAATGATTATAATTGGCAATGTTTATAACAGGGATACGGGGTTAGGAGAGTCGTGGGATAACGTCAGGGAGATGTGGAAGATGGGTGAGGTGGGGGCTGGTACACGCAATTGGTGGAATAGACACGCTTGGTATCGTTATAACCTCGAGTTTAAGAAGGACGAGGTATGGAATCCCGAAGTCGATTGGCGGACAAAATTATTATTCCTCAATCCGTCAAAAGATCCTTCCTGTTTCAATGGAAATTTAAGGAATTGGGTTGAATATAATAAAATTCACAATCCCGAGCCTTGGGATTCTAAAGTAAATTGGAGTAATAAGTGTTATTGGGTTGGTTTTAATAATATCTCCACAGAGTACGAATCATGGGATCCCACCGTGTATTGGTATAACAAAAAGGATGGGCTTTTTTCAACCACCGATGGGAACAAGACGAATCGTGGGATCCCGAAGTGGATTGGTGGAAAACATCATCTATGATAATAATGGACACGATGTAATTTATATTTTTACACAAAAATATAAATTTCATTCGACGAACACGTAGTCCGTCGGTTGTTCCGTCCGCAAGATCAGTTTGGAGTGTTTGAGTTGTTTCCTTTCCTCTTCGGGCACGACGTCGTTCTCGTCCAGACATTCGTTGTAACTGAATTTGTCTTTCGTGAAGAAGAGCGCCACCCACTTGATCTGGGTTCTAAAGTCTTTGGACGCGCTGTTGTAGCGCTGCGACAAGATCCAGACGGACTGATTGGCGTGTCGCCCGAAAAACGCCAGCATGGACAGGGCGTCCGCTTTCTTCTTGATCTGCTTCGTGGCCGAGCAGTCGTCGATGACGTACAGCGTTGGTGTGCCCTTGTACAGTTCGTAAAAGTGTCTAAACGTGTCCTGCAGTAATTCTTCGCCGGTTTTGGAGACGGGATTGACGATGACGACGCGTTTGTCTTTGGGTTGTTTGACGTCTTCGCCTATCCATTTTCTCGATTTGTACGCTCTGTTGAAGTCGATCGAGGGGCACAGGATGACGATGTGATCGAAGACGTCTCTGTATTCGTTTTCCAGCAGATCGAGAACGAATTCCGTCTTCCCGCAACCCGGTGGCACCCACGATCATGGCGGCGTGAGGGTCTCGCATGAACATTTTTTTTCTTTATGGGATTTTAATTTTTCTTAAGAGACGACCCCCGTGAAACGACCGTCCGTCACGTTGATCTGTCCGTCCTTGACGATGAAGATGTAAACGTCCACGGGATCGGTGTCGGTTTCGGGCGTTTTCTCGATGCGCACGGAAATGCCTTCGTTGATGTTTTGTAACTTGCGACCCTGCCCGTGGAGGTGGTTTTCGGGTGTCGTTCTCAAGTCCAACCAGAGTGCGTAATGGTCTTTGAGATAGTTCCCCAGAGTCACGTTGCTCAGCTCGAGTTCCTTGGCGATCGTTTCGGTGACGTTTTCGCGATTCAGGAGAAAAACTTTTAATCTCGTCAAAGTGGTGATGCGGTCTCATACCGGCCGTGAACAGTTGGTTCGGCTGACCCTCGATGGTCATTTCCACTTTGGTGATTCGTCGGATTATAAATTTCTCGGGATCGTCGACTGAAATGTCTTTAAAGAGGAAACAGGATGCCCGCGAGAAGACTTGGCGGGGGTGTTGATCTGATAGTTTAGGATGCTATCCGATTTACTCATCGTCGTTTTGCGATAGCGCAAGATCTGGTTGAAGAAATAGGTATGTAGACCCGCGTACTTTTGTCTGATGCTGCGAGCGAGATTATCGTTGGTGATTTTCTCGAACTCCAACGCGATGTTAGTGGCTTTATAACTTATCGCTTGTTTGGCGTCGTTAAACGTCAGCATGTATTCCAAACGATCTTGTAACCCCGCTTGATAAAAGGGTTCGCTCGTCTCCAAGATTTCGAAGTCCAAGGGAATGCAAAAGCGATTCCCGAACGTCGCGACAATTTCGTAGTCTTCGTTGGTGTCGCGAGGTATTTTATAGCTGGTGGGTTTTGCTCTTATTATATTGAGATCTTTTGTCTGTATCCCCCTGATAGGCCATGTTACGGTCGTTCTATCTTCAAAAGATCGTTGTAGACGACGAAGATTTATTGGCGTCGGTCGATGCTCTGAACGGTGTTCCCCGAGATCTTCACCTCGATTTTCTTGACGATGTTACGAGCCCCAAGATTATAATAAACGGCCGTTTTGGTGTGAGATCGCCGCCCTCTCCACGGCGACTTCCATGTCGAAGCACAGTTTCGTGGTGCGAGGGACGATGACGTCGTCATCGCTCAGATTGGGAACGCGAACCGTCAACGTTTGGTTTTCTTCGATGCTCGAAGGATTGTGGGGACACGGTCACCGTTTGACGTATGCCCTTCACGCCGAAGGGCGTGCGCAATTTCCTATTAGGATCGAGAACGTGTCCATAATTCATCATCTTTTTTCTATTACGTAATAAAAAATTTAAAGCGTTTTATAAAAAATGGACGATAAACCAAACGATAATCGAGGATGGGACGATACGAGAGGCAACGATGATGATTGGTACACCGAAATATGAGAACGTTGAACTGCAAGATAAACCTTCGACTACAGGCGATGAGCCTGGAAATACTGCGGAGGACGTCTTTCTACGATAATACGAAAGGTCCTAGCTGGGCCGGTGGAGAAGATCTGCCTCCCGATCTAGTTGTTGAGAATGTAGCGGCTGAAGAAGAAACTGCTGCACAAGATAGTGAATAAATGGAAAAAAAGCCAAATCTCATTATGGTATTAAAGCTTCTTACGAATTTAAAGCATCGAAACAAGGTGACTTATGGGTAAAATGGGGAGCGGAGTGTGGGAAAGATTAACGTATAAAAATAGAACAGGTTTTTTATGCGGCATCACGTTTATAAGGCTAATTTTCAAAGTGCGATGGGTATGAGGATGGAAATTTCCTTGTACAAGAGGTAAAAGAAGTAAAAAATAAAAGCGACACCGTAGAAGAGGTATTAAAAAAGGAATGATGATGAAACGCAAGCAAAAACAACTAGACGAGGTTAATAGCAGACCTATCG
The DNA here is from genome assembly GCA_030159075.1 of Atrina japonica. NCBI lineage: Eukaryota > Metazoa > Mollusca > Bivalvia > Pterioida > Pinnidae > Atrina > Atrina japonica. The sequence continues at coordinate 162,718 of BROG01000584.1, read as the reverse complement.
GGTAGTATAAACACCCTCGTCGATACATCGACACAACTCCGCGCAGAAGACTTTGAGGGAGAATTTCCCCTGAGAGAACTGCAGGGATTGAATAAGTCTTTACAAACCATTCGCGGTGAAATACATAACAACAACTGGATACCATAAGAGAGTCGATCAAGGGACTACTCGACAGCGATCTCCCGTTGAGAGAGAGAATCGCCAATCTGTTCAGAGAACAGGGTATCACCATCTTCAGCGTCCTGACGGCGATCGGCATGACGATAGGTTTTTTTGGTCGAATTGCTCCTTCCAGGGGACGAGCACACCACCACCCACACCACCCCTACTAAACCTCCCAACAAGGAGGGAGGAGCGAAGGAATGGATAAAGAAACAGCTGGACGCGATCGGTAAATTGCATCGCGAGACTGGCCGTCAAGTTCGGCGAGGCGTTGCCCGGTATATTAGGCGCCATCGTGTCCCGGATCTTGTCGACGCTCGGCAAGACGGCGATGTGGTTGGGAGAACATCTGTGGGTCTTGGGCATGGTCGTCGTCGGCTGGTTGTTAACGAAACTCGACGAAGACCAGAAAAGAAAGTAATGATATAGCCAAGACGGCCGTCTTCTGATCCTCGTGATCGTCCTGCGGCTTGTTCTGCGGTGGTTTAACTTGTTTGGGTGGCGATGGAGGTTTAATTCGTTTGGGTGGCGATTTGATCTGCGGAGGCGGTCGAATCTTCGCGAACGTCTTCGCGTTGAGGTCGGTGTTCGTTCCCGTCGTCGCGGTGTCGGGGGCGATCACGATCTCGTTATTGTAGCCGACGATGTTCTTGCCGATCTTCAGCTCCATGTCGCTGGGCAGCATGTAGAGCCCCGGATGGATGACGTAGTCGAGCTTGAATTGGCGTACTTCAGACAGTCTTCGTAGCGCGAGAGATGTCGGCGGGCAGGTCGAGCGGTCGGTTGATGGCGTCCTCGACGTTGGCCAGGAAAACTGATTCTTGGCGTCCAGCGACGTGGCACGCTCATGCCCGCGATCGAGGTCCTCGTCTGACCCTGCGCTCCCAAGATCGCCCAGGACGAAGACGCGAATGGACGCGTCTAATCTCCTCAACCCCGGGAGTCGTGGAATCCCTCCGATCGATCGTTGACCGAAGGTAGACCACTTCGATTTGTAGTCTCCGAAGATGTTTCCCTTGATCTTCCAAACCGTCTCGACCGGGACGTCGAATTCGCGACAGAGTCTCCGATACGCTCCCTTATCGATGTTGTTCGCATAACGGTCGAAGGACGGATCGGAGGGTAGGGGTGCGGCGAGTTCTTGCAGGACTCTTCTGATCTGATAGTAGATGTGGAAGCTAAAGAACGATTTGGACAGGTGATCGTTTCCCATGTCCAAGCGTCACCCCGCATCCCGTCGTCGCGCACCACACCGCGAAATTCACTTGATTCTGCCAGAATCCGCCGATGGACTGCAGGTAACAATCGTTTCAACAACGTCGCGCGATAAATAATCGCTATTATACTCGAGGGTCATTGGATTACTATTACTCGTCGAAAACGTTCTCGAACGACGCGCGAAACTTTTCGGTCGCAGGGACGTAGACGTCGAACGACGCTAGATTTAGATTCTTTCTGTACTCGTAGACGTTCATCGTATATTTTATATAAAAGTAAAATTTTTATATAAAAAAAAACATGTTCTATCTCGTGACGGACATCGGAAAACCAGTGAAACTCTCTCGTTACGTCGATAATACGAAGAACGGCGAGTGGTGCGTGGGCGTCAACGCCATTCGCCTTTACAACGGGTTGTACAACGTCAAGAAAGACGTGGAGATACGCTACGCCGTGGGGAGAGACAGACCCAAAGTCCAAAGCGTGCACGCCGGGTCGTACAGCTTCACCGACCTACGACGACTTCTCGCGAAAATACTTCGACAAGGTGTTCCCTGGACAAGACCACCATGAGATTGAGAATCGACGGGTCGGGCAGAACGGCGGTGGTGCTTCCGCCGGAAATCGGCAAGATTCTCGGCATTCGCGCGAATGCGGCTCTCGGCGGATCCATCTCCGCTAGCCGGAGCATCAACCTGCAGCCGGTGGAACTCCTCAACGTCCATCTCGACGAGTTGGAGGAGGGTGTCAGAGACGGCACGGCAGCGAAGGACAACCTCATTGTCCCTACCCTGTCCCAACGTGAAATTTTTCCGAGTTGTAACGAAAAAGACGTCGAACACATCCCGTGTTCCTGTCGTTGAGACGGGATTCGCATCTCTCGGAAGTGACGATACGTCTCAAGGACGAGGAGGCAAATCCCGTCGACAATCACGGTCATTCCGTTCAGGTTCTATTGGAATTTAAGAAATTCTAAAAAAAAAAATAAAAAGATGTCTAGATCGGGATTCTATTGGGAAGACGTGGAAAGGGAAGAATTGGTGGAGGACCTGAACGAGAGACTTCTCAAAGACCTCGACGACGCGCCAAGAGGAGATCACCGCGTTGGCCAAAAACCGTCGCATCATGAACACCTTCCAATTCGAGGTGAATAAAAAACGGAAGGACTCCGACCGACGCTGGGCGTCAAGATGTTGTTCGACGGTCACGTCATCCGTCCTGGGACTCTTGGGCGAACTGGACGTGACGCTCGTCCTGAACGACGTGGAATACAGAACCTTCCTGGACCCAGACCGACGAGATCGTCCCGCTGAATCCGCCGTTGCGGGTGATGGCGGGCGACGTCCTCAACTTCGCCGTGAACAAAGGATCGAAATCGGGCTCCGTCAACGGCGTCGTCGTTCTCGACGTATAAAAAAAATGTTCCCCCTTTTCTTAAAAGAGATGAGTAACAACAAAGAGACGCTGTACCCGACGTTAGAACCCGATCCGCAAGAGTATCGTCTCAGACGGATCGGAGAGATCGAGCAGGACGTTCAGACGAAGAGATCGAGACGCGGAAGAGCGTGCACAAGAAATACAAGCGAAATCGTCAACACCGCGGACGGCGTCGACGGCGCGCTGATCGCGGGAAGTCTCGTCGTGGGAGGACTGGGATTCGCCGTGCCCATCGCGGGCCTACCATCTGCAGATCGTGGCCGTGACCCGTGGGATCCGTGGGACTGGTCATGAAGGGAATCCGACGTGTGTGTTGCTGAAGAAATCGGAGAAGCACCTGAAGATCCCTCAAACTCGCGGAGAGCAAAAACTGAATTCCATCACGGATCTGGTTGAGTCGCGCGCTGGAGGACGGAAGATCACGGACGAAGAATTCGCCACCGTGTCGCACGAACTGACCAAGTATCGCGAGATGAAGGACAAGCTGTACGCCAAATACAAAGCCGACGACGTCGTAAAAAAAAGTATCGAGTCGCGAGACGGAAGATCTGTGCGAACAGCTCCGCACCCTTCTCGGCGACAAGTCGACTTCTCGTTAAGTCTGAGCATTACAAAACGATGAAACGCTTCACCGAAATGATCGTCTTCGCGCTGCTCTCGTTCGTCGCGTTCGGCTCCTTGATCGTCATCTTCTTAATTCTACATCTATTACGTTTGGAACGGCATCGTCGCACGGAACGCGCGTTGAAAATTTTTTTATAAAAAGAATCATGAACGTGGACGAGATACTAACGAACGTTACCGCCTCCGCCGAGACGACGACGGTAGACGAGTCGATCAGGGACAGGTTATCGACCATCGTCGGATCGGGACGAGCGCGTCACTTCCTGGGAAAGACGTGACCGTCGCCGATCTGAACAAGATGAACGACAAGGAACTGGGCAATCTAAATCGTCTGCTCAACGCGCGACTCGGCATGCGCATGAGTAAATCGATCGCCAATTCCATCATCACGCTGTACGCCCAGAGTCTAAAATTTTTTTCGATCTGCAGAACGAGCCTCGACTGATCGAAGAACTGAACGAAGATCCCTTCCTCGACGCGGCCATCGGCGAAGCGTGCTGCAGCCTGTTTCACCACTTCGGTTCCTACCTGGCCCCTCTCAGCCTCGCCGCCACGTCCAGCCGCTATATAACAGGATTTAAAAAATCGGAGGATATAGAAAAAGACGATGAATCCGGAAGAACTCCTAGCGAAAAGAATCCGAAACGTCAGGAAGCGGGGAAGAAGGGAGCGCAAAAGAGGTGGAGTCGTAAAGGTCAGGATAGCAATGCTAATGACCAGGATAGCAATGCTAATGACCAGGATAGCAATGCAATAATAGCAATGCTAATGGCCAGGATGGCAATGTTAATAGCAATGCTAATGGCCAGGATGGCAATGCTAATGGCCAGGATGGTCAGACTAATGGGCCAGGATAGTTGGAAATGGCTGTGAGCGGCCGGCGGACATCGCGGTCGGCACTTGGTGGTGGTGTTGTACACACGAAAAAACAACCTCCTCCTCCTCCTCCTCCTCCAGAACCTAAAGAAGAAGACTCCAAACCCAATCCCCACGAAATGTATTAAATAAAAAATCTTTTTCACTATAAAAAAAATGTGTGTGACAATGAGAAAATATTTTTTGGGAAAGCGCTACCTGATGGTGGGTGGAGGAATCGTCGGCCACGAGCATGTGCGTGCTCTTAGTCGCGGACGTATTAAAACACAAGAAAGTCGAACACGTCCACGTCCGCGACGTGTTGGACAGAAAGAAAGGCGACGAGACGGGTCACATCTTTCTTTCAAACCGCCACCTCCATAACCCCTACGAGTAGGACTCCTACGAAAAGTAGTTAAAAAAATATTTTCCGGTATATAAAAAATGTATATCCCCCAACTGAAAACGTTCGCGGAAACGACGTTGAATGTGGCGATGGCGGTGGTGGCGGCGGCGCTGACGGTGGCGGCGGCGGCGGCGGCGGCGGCGGCGGCGGGAATCACCGTCACCAGATCGCTCGCGAACGTCATCAAAACCAAGAAAATCGAGCACGTCCATATTCATTCCTACGCGACTGGCTACGACACCGACGAGGTCGCGAACGCTCACGTCCTTCATCACCACCATCACACGACGGACGACGAAAACCTCATCGACAACGACATCGGACACATGCTCTGCAAGATGGACACTTACTGCGACGACATCTACAACTCGAACAACGGCACGACGTGGACGGTAAAATCTGATAAATAATAATTTTTTTCATATAAAAATGAGTGAAAAGGATTTAGTCAACACCGCGTATCATGCGGCCGTCGTGACGGGAATCGCCACGGGATATGCACAACTTTCCAAGAAGTTCCTCAAGACGACGTCGCCCAAGCTGGATCTAGATCCGAAGGATCTCGGGATGGTCTTCGTCGACTACATTCTCGCCGAGTACACCAAAGACATGTTGGTCAAGAAGGGTATCATTCCCGCCGATATCATGAAATAAAAAAAAAAAACTTTTTAGTCAATGCTCTCGCCTTCTCGGGATCGCAATTTCTATTCTCGAATCACGAAGAACAGAAAAGACACGACGAGGCGATGGAAAAACTGACCGCGGCTAGAGATCGGTGGAATCACGAACGCACGAAGCGATTAGATTTTCTCAACGAGAGACTCAGGAAGGAAGGACATTCCCTGTACACCTACAAAGAAGTGGATGCCGCCATGCGACTCTACTCGCAGATGACGGAAGAAGCGGCGATGCCGCCCGAACCGAAGTTGAGCGATTTCTATCAGCCCTCGGAAGAACAAAAAGACAAGGAACTCCTCTTCGTGATCGTGGGAACGGGACTCGTGTTCTACGGCGTTAAAAAATTAACGACGTAAAATAAAAAAAAATGGAAGAGATCTATTACAGCCCCAAAGGTTACTGGAAGGGATGGACTGCCGTCACGAAATTGGCCAAGGCGGCTAAAGTCGGCGAGAAGGAAGCCTGGCAGATCTATCTCCCCGCTCCCAAGAAGATCGTCCGACCCCGATTCGAAAACGTAAAAGAAAACGACATCCACCAGGCCGATCTCCTGTACCTGCCGCACGATAGGGTGGACGGGAAGGGACGTACAAATACGCGTTGACGGTAGCCGACGTGGGCACGCGGCACAAGGAGGCGGAAGCATTGGCTGTCCGAAGCAGCGAGGCCGTGGCGGAGGCCTTCGAACGGATCTACGAACGACGACTGACGTATCCCCAAGTTGCTACAAGTTCGATCCCGGTAAAGAATTCATGGGGAAAGGTCCGCGCGCTCATGAAACGTCACAACGCGAAGATCAGGACGGGGGCGGGTGGACGTCCATCGCGACCAGGCCATCGTCGAACGATTCAACAAGACGTTGGGAGAACGGCTCTTCGCCCATCAGTACGCCGAAGAGATGAAGGCGAACAAGATGGGAAAAGGGCAAGACCGCGAAGAAGGTGATCACCGAATGGGTGAAACGACTGGAAGACGTCGTGAAAGACGCTCAACGACGAGACGCACTCTCCCGAAACCGATAGAGACGCACTCTCCCGCCCGATCGCCGATAGGACCGTTCAACAAAGTCCGATTTCTCTACCTGCCCGCCGAGGCGAACAAGGACGACACCGTGAGAAATTACCTTCCGCAGAAGCCGCAGGGCGACCGAATCCCGTCTGGTCGGTGGACAAACACGAGATCGAACGACAGTTCAACATGCAGGGCATCGACGTCTATTACCTGAAGGACACTCCGGGGAAGAAAATCCCCCAGAACGGAAATCGCCGACGAGAGGTTTCGTGCGAGAAGAGTTGCTGATCGTGGAATGATAATAATTTATAATAATATAGAAATTATAAATTAATCGAAAGCGCGAGTGTGAACGCGATCCTCCCGAATGCGCAATTTAGTGTCTAGGGGATCTAACGTCGTCTTTTCCTGTCGGATCCCGTAGATGATCTGATCGAAGGATCTCAGACTGTGCATCGGATGCGACGTCCTGACGTCGTGAAAGAGAGCCTCCCTGTAATCGTGGAAGTCTATCTTATTTGTTAAGACGCATCGTCTCACGCCTTTCGCTCGTTTGGTAACGCTTTCGTCGTCCATCAACGTGGCGTACATCTTGGGTCTCAGGCCGACGAACTCTCTGACGGGTTTCCCTCCGCATTCGTCTTTGAACTTGCCGATCACCTTCTTGTTCTTGTTCTTGTTCGCGGGAACGTAGGGATGATCGTCTTTGAAATTGGAAAAATCGTACTCGTCCTCGTCTTCGAGCATGTCTTTATAAACGTCGTCCGTCCGTATCTCCACGATCAACGAGTCCGTATCGGTGTACAACAGATTACAGTCGCTACCGTACCTGGCCTTTAAGTGCTTGTAATACCAGCCGTACATCAGACGTTTGGACAAGTCCAAGATCGCCAGACCGCAGTAGATGGGTTTGTCTAACTTGACGGTGGTCGGTTTTTTGAAGTGAAGGAAAGGTCATACCGTCGTTTGATCTTGGTCAACCCGTCGTAAGCGGGCCGAGGCGATCAACTTTTGGATCTTTTTATCTTTATCGACGGCGGAGACGATCTTCAACTCCGTTCTGTTCCGTTTGTTTTCCATGGTCTTGCCGAAGACGGCGTTGTTCATGAGCTTGAAGAAGTCCTTTTCGAAATCGTTTTTGGCGCACTGACGCAATCGGGTGTTCTTTTCTATGTAACCCGCGAGCCACGGCTTCTCGTCGAACTGCAGGACGCGGTGCACTCTCGTCAACTCTAGTCCCAGCTCCAGATAGAGTTTTAGCGTCTCGTAGTGCACGACGTATTCCTTCTTGGCGCGGAGATTGGGAACGAGCTTCTGGGACCCCGCGTCGCGCATCTCGTACTCCTTCATCAGTCCCTTCTGATAGTCGGACAGATCGTTGGGATCGACCTTCATCGACTCCGGAGCGAGCGGATAGTTGTTGTGCGATTCGTGCAATGCTTTCGGATACTCCAGATCGACTTCGAGGATGTAACCCTTTCCTTCCGGCGGACGGCACGGATCGGGCACGTCCTCGACCCATTCGAAATTGCGGTAGGGCAGGGGATGATTCATGGCTTCGCTGTAGAGCGCGTTGGCGTCCAGATACATGATGTACTGAGACCGTTTCTCGGGATCGTAAGTAGTCTTTCAAGTACTTGTTGTTCGCCTTAGAATGACGTTTGAGGGACGTAGATAGTGATCCCACCTCGGATCCCCTTTTCCGCGAACAGATGCATGTCGTAATCGGTCAACACAACTCCAACTCGATCTTAGAGGTCAGCAACGCCTCGCGTCCCATGCTAAAACCTGGAGCCGTGTAGTATTGAGCGGGATCCAACGCGTAGTGATTCAGAGAGATGTTGCGGAACTCTTCGAACACGTCGGCCAGCAGGATCACGTCCGTCTTCAGATAGAGATCGTGGTAATCACCCATGGTCTTGCATCCTCGGACGCCCCAGACGGTCCGAGCGTGCTCGTATTCCGCCGGAGAGATCTCGGCGTCCGACAACGTGCTGTAGAAGGCTTCCCTGGGCGGCAGGGACGTCTCCTCGAACCTGGCGTACGAGTCCATGTACTCGTAGGGATAGACTCCCTTTCTCGTCAGGAGCGAGACGTCCTCCTCGCCGAATACGGATTTCGTGATGGGATAGTCCTTTAGATTTTTAACTAGAGTCTCTAGACCGCACGACAAAAACTGGAAACTGTCGATGAATCGCAAAGAACCTTCTGAGAAGCTGATGAACTTCTCCTGATTCATCGGAATGCAGTTGATGGGCCTGTCTACCTCCATCTCGGCTAATATCAGATGAGAATCGTATCCTCGCAGGTTGTGAAAGACGACGGGGATGTGCTTTGCCCTTTCTCAATAACCTGTTGCACTTGTTGTGCGCGGCACCCCGGAACTCGCCGGAGACGTGGCAGTGATCTCTGACCTTGACGAGATCGTATTCCCCGGAGCCGATCTCTTTCATGATGTCGTCGATCTCGGTCTTTATAACGTCGCGACGTTCCTGACTGGTAATAATTCGTTCAGTTCCTGAAGAAGTTTCTTTCTCCGAGTCACACAGATATAATATACGCGCTTAAATTCCCCGAGAATTCATCTTTGCAGATGTGACATAGCTTAGCCTTTCTAAAACGTTTTTCATCCTCGTCTGTCATGCGAAGCTTCTTTTTTCTCGACGCCTTTAATCTTCTCTTCTTCTTTAAATAATCTCAAGATTATCCATGAAATGTGTTCACGACGCCGTCGCCGCGATAGAGTACGGGCTCTTCGATCTTCTCGACTCCATTGGCCGATCTCCAGACGACGACGTAACAATAGCCCGACGGAATGTGACGCGACGTCTTCGTCGTTTTATTTCTCCAGCCCTCTTCGTCGAGGGGTGAAACGATTGCACTCGAAATCGGCGTAGATCGTGGCGTGAACGGGCTGTTTGTGAGCCTCGTTCTTAAATTTGAGAATATTCTTATCCTCCTCGGGCATGATGGGTTTCATGGCCGGATTGTTGATGCCGCGACAATCGGCTCTGTGCTTTTCGTAGACCTCCTCGCTGGACAGGATTTTGAGACATCGAAGGCATGGATAGGATTTATGACCAACTTTTGAGTGAGAGGAAAGCAGTCTGGACGTGTTTTTTATCCAAGAGAGTAGTGCCCAATTACCCTCTTCCTCTAGCAACAACAGATTGACTTCGCGATCGTGAAATCTTTCCGATATGTAATAAGGGAAGAACCCGTTCTTCTTCGTCCACCCGAGAACGTTGACGGTAAGTTCGTTGCGACGTTCGAATGTGCGGATCTGCTTCAACGGTGTCGGATAATCAATGCACCTGAAGTCGTACAACTCGGTGTACGGTAAATAGTTTTGAGGTCTACGATGGCTATGTTTAACATTGGCGTGATATAGACACGCCAATACGCTATACAATGAAACCACCCTCTGATCCTTGTTTTGAACGTTGATGACGGCCTGTTTTTTCGCGATCTGCTCGGTAAACTTAAAATAGGAGGCTCCCAGGGTGTGGTTGGTATTTGGCAATATTCAAATAGATCATTCAATTGAGCGTCGTCGATGACCCACCCGGACCCCGCCTGAACGGTTTTATCGAGGGAATCGATCAACTCTTCGATCATGCTCTTAAACACGTCTTCGATCACTCGTCTTCTCTCATCATCGCGTGTTGTCGAGTTTTGTGGAGTTGCGTGATGACTTGCGAGCCGACCTCTAATATGTCTCGTTTGAATCGCTGTTCCACTTGAATTTGGATCTTGATGGGTCCCTTTCTCAGTTCTTCGGTCATCTTAGAGATGAAGTCGTCTTTAAAATACCCCAACAACGCTCTGAGATTGGCTCGATGTATATGTTGACGAACGTCTTTTTTATAGCTGGTATATGAAGTGGTTGAAAACTATCGCCCAAATCGAGCTCGCGACGTTGCCTTCGTTTTTGGTCGACCCGAGCAACGCCTTCCTCGAGTTCTTCGTTCAACGTCTGTCGTAACTTGCGTCTGACGTTTCGTTTTTCTCCAACCCGTGTAACGCCTTTGGGAAGATCCTCCTGTAGAATTTTTTTATATTGAGATCTAATTAACTTGCGTTGCATCCCGGAAGAAGCGTCCTCGAGTTCGTCCTTCAACGCCCGTCGTAAATTTTGTCTGACGGTCTCTCTCGTCTGCTCTTTCCGTCGACGAGCCCGTCACATAGTCCCAAACGGTTTCGGCGGCTTTCTTATATCCCCCATTTACCAGCATTGTATAAACGCTTTATACCTCTCAAGATGTTCATTGTTTTTTTTAAGTAGAGAGCATTTTCTTTAAGCGATGATCAAATTACCCGAAATGACATAGACATTTTATTTTTGTTAATGACATAGACGTCCCCGCGAAACGATCGGACTCGCGAACGCCATCGGTCCGGCGGCCGCCCGGGGGGAATTCCCCCGGTTTATCTATTTTTAGCAGTTTTTAAGGGGTTTGGGGTCATCGAGTGCAAAGTGCCCTCGGATCGGTAAAATACCACACACACCGATAATATATAAAACATGTACATAGCCCGCTACTACCGACAATATATAAAACATGTAAATAGAGCGCTACTACCAACAATATATAAAACATGTAAATAGCCCGCTACTATCAACAATATATAAAACATGTACATAGCCCGCTACTACCGACAATATATAAAACATGTACATAGGCCGCTACTACCAACAATATATAAAACATGTACATAGCCCGCTACTACCGACAATATATAAAACATGTACATAGGCCGCTACTACCAACAATATATAAAACATGTACATAGCCCGCCCCTACCGACAATATATAAAACATGTACATAGCCCGCTACTACCGACAATATAAAACATGTCCATAGGCTACTATAGACAATATATAAAACATGTATATAGGTCGCTACTATCGGCAATACATAAAACATGTATATAGCCCGCTACTACAGACAATATATAAAACATGTAAATAGACCGCTACTACCAACAATATATATATAACATGTTTGTTTGTTTGTTTATTGTTGTTTAAAGTCCCACTCAAGAATCTTTCACTCATATGGAGACGTCACCAATGCCGGTGAAGGGTTTCAAATTTTGGCCTATGCTCGACACCTATGGCCATTGAGCAGTGAGGGTTCTTTAACGTGCAGACACTCACTGTGACACGGGACCTCTGTTTTTACTGTCTCAGTCCGAAGGACAGGAGCGTATCCGGGTTGTATAAAACATGTACATAGGCCGCTACTACCAACAATATATCAAACATGTATATAGCCCGCTACTATCGACAATATATAAAACATGTACATAGCCCGCTACTACCGACAATATAAAACATGTCCATAGGCTACTATAGACAATATATAAAACATATATGCTATATAGGTACATAAAACAGGTATATCGGCCCGCCTTACACTACATATATAAAACATGTATATAGCCCGCTACTACCGACAATATATAAAACATGTAAATAGCCCGCTACTACCAACAATATATAAAACATGTAAATAGCCCGCTAGCCAGCTAACTACCCTCTACTATCAACAATATATATAAACATGTAAATAGCCCGAACTATAAAACATGTACATACCGACACTATATATAAAACATGTAAATAGCCCGCTACTATCAACAATATATAAAACATGTACATAGCCCGCTACTACCAACAATATAAAACATGTACATAGGCCGCAACTATCAACAATATATAAAACATGTATATAGGCCGCTACTACCGACAATATATAAAACATGTACATAGCCCGCTACTACCGACAATATATAAAACATGTAAATAGACCGCTACTACCAACAATATATAAAACATGTACATAGGCGCAACTACCAACAATATTAAAAAGCGGCAATACAACAATAAAACATGTATATAGCCCGCTACTAACCGACAATATATAAAAACATGTACATAGCCCGCTACTACCAACAATATATAAAACATGTAAATAGCCCGCTACTACCGACAATATATAAAACATGTAAATAGCGCGCTACTACCAACAATATATAAAACATGTAAATAGCCCGCTACTATCAACAATATATAAAACATGTACATAGCCCGCTACTACCGACAATATATAAAACATGTAAATAGACCGCTACTACCGACAATATATAAAACATGTACATAGGCCGCTACTACCGACAATATATAAAACATGTAAATAGCGCGCTACCTACCCAACAATATATAAAAACATGTTAAATAGCCCGCTATCAACTACCATAACTAATATATAAAAAAAAAATAAAAAACATGTAAATAGCCCGCTACTACCGACAATATATATAACATTAAAACATGTAAAAAATAGCCCCATGTACTACCCACTACTACGACAATATATAAAACATGTAAATAGCCCCGCTACTACCAATCATATATATAAAACATGTAAATAGCCCCCTACACTACCAACAATAAATATAAAAACATAAGCCCGCTACATATAAAACCGCTACTACCAACAATATATAAAAAAACATGTACATAGCCCGCTACTACCGACAATATATAAAACATGTACATAGCCCGCTACTACCGACAATATATAAAACATGTAAATAGACCGCTACTACCATACACATTATATAAAACATGCACATAGGCCGCTACTACCGACAATATATAAAACATGTACATAGCCGCTACTACCGACAATATATAAAACATGTAAATAGCCGCTACTACTGACCGACAATATATAAAACATGTAAATAAATACCCGCTACTACCGACAATATATAAAACATGTAAATAGCCCGCTACTACCGACAATATATAAAACATGTAAATAGACCGGTACTTACCGACAATATATAAAACATGTAAAATAGACCGGTACTACCGACAATATACAAAAATATCAAGTGTCCCCCCTATATAAAACATAAAACATGTACATAGCCCGCTACTACCGACAATATATAAAACATGTACATAGCCCACCACTACCGACAATATATAAAACATGTACATAGCCCGCTACTACCGACAATATAAAACATGTCCATAGGCTACTATAGACAATATATAAAACATGTATATAGGTCGCTACTATCGGCAATACATAAAACATGTACATAGCCCGCTACTACCGACAATATATAAAACATGTACATAGCCCGCTACTACCGAAAACATATAAAACATGTAAATAGACCGCTACTACCAACAATATATAAAACATGTACATAGCCCGCTACTACCGACAATATATAAAACATGTACATAGCCCGCTACTACCGACAATATATAAAACATGTAAATAGCCCGCTTCTACCGACAATATATAAAACATGTACATAGCCCGCTACTACCGACAATATATAAAACATGTAAATAGACCGCTACTACCAACAATATATAAAACATGTACATAGCCCGCTACTACCAACAATATATAAAACATGTACATAGGCCGCTACTACCGACAATATATAAAACATGTACATAGGCCGCTACTACCGACAATATATAAAACATGTAAATAGACCGCTACTACCAACAATATATAAAACATGCACATAGGCAGCTACTACCGACAATATATAAAACATGTACATAGCCCGCTACTACCGACAATATATAAAACATGTAAATAGACCGCTAATACCAACAATATATAAAACATGTAAATAGCCCGCTACTACCGACAATATATAAAACATGTAAATAGACCGCTACTACCAACAATATATAAAACATGTACATAGGCCGCTACTACCAACAATATATAAAACATGTACATAGCCCGCTACTACCGACAATATATAAAACATGTACATAGCCCGCCACTACCGACAATATATAAAACATGTACATAGCCCGCTACTACCGACAATATAAAACATGTCCATAGGCTACTATAGACAATATATAAAACATGTATATAGGTCGCTACTATCGGCAATACATAAAACATGTATATAGCCCGCTACTACCAACAATATATAAAACATGTACATAGGCCGCTACTACCAACAATATATCAAACATGTATATAGCCCGCTACTATCGACAATATATAAAACATGTACATAGCCCGCTACTACCAACAATATATAAAACATGTACATAGCCCGCTACTACCGACAATATATAAAACATGTAAATAGCCAGCTACTACCGACAATATATAAAACATGTAAATAGCCCGCTTCTACCGACAATATATAAAACATGTACATAGCCCGCTACTACCGACAATATATAAAACATGTAAATAGACCGCTACTACCAACAATATATAAAACATGTACATAGGCCGCTACTACCAACAATATATCAAACATGTATATAGCCCGCTACTATCGACAATATATAAAACATGTACATAGCCCGCTACTACCGACAATATAAAACATGTCCATAGGCTACTATAGACAATATATAAAACATGTATATAGGTCGCTACTATCGGCAATACATAAAACATGTATATAGCCCGCTACTACCGACAATATATAAAACATGTACATAGCCCGCTACTACCGACAATATATAAAACATGTACATAGCCCGCTACTACCGACAACATATAAAACATGTAAATAGCGCGCTACTACCAACAATATATAAAACATGTACATAGCCCGCTACTACCGACAATATATAAAACATGTAAATAGCCAGCTACTACCGACAATATATAAAACATGTACATAGCCCGCTACTACCAACAATATATAAAAACATGTAAATAGCCCGCTACTACCAACAATATATAAAACATGTATATAGCCCGCTACTACCAACAATATAAAACATGTACATAGCCCGCTACTACCGACAATATATAAAACATGTACATAGCCCGCTACTACCGACAATATATAAAACATGTACATAGCCCGCTACAACCGACAATATATAAAACATGTACATAGCCCGCTACTACCGACAATATATAAAACATGTACATAGCCCGCTACTACCGACAATATATAAAACATGTACATAGCCCGCTACTACCGACAATATATAAAACATGTAAATAGCCCGCTACTATCATCAATATATAAAACATGTAAATAGCCCGCTACTACCGACAATATATAAAACATGTAAATAGCCCGTTACTATCAACAATATATAAAACATGTACATAGCCCGCTACTACCAACAATATAAAACATGTACATAGGCCGCTACTATCAACAATATATAAAACATGTACATAGGCCGCTACTACCGACAATATATAAAACATGTAAATAGACCGCTACTACCAACAATATATAAAACATGTACATAGCCCGCTACTACCGACAAAATATAAAACATGTACATAGGCCGCTACTACCGACAATATATAAAACATGTACATAGCCCGCTACTACCGACAATATATAAAACATGTACATAGCCCGCTACTACCGACAATATATAAAACATGTACATAGCCCGCTACTGTCAACAATATATAAAACATGTACATAGCCCGCTACTATCAACAATATATAAAATATGTACATAACCCGCTACTACCGACAATATATAAAAACATGTACATAGCCCGCTACTACCGACAATATATAAAACATGTACATAGTCCGCTACTACCGACAATATATAAAAGATGTACATAGCCCGCTACTACCGACAATATATAAAACATGTACATAGCCCGCTACTACCGACAATATATAAAACATGTACATAGCCCGCTACTACCGACAATATATAAAATATATACATAGGTTGCTACTATCGGCAATACATAGAAATATGTATAGGTCACCCCTTTTGGGAGTTATGTCCCCTTTTAGTGCATTTTTCGTATTTTTTGCCAAAAATGTTCAGTTTTTTTGTCAGATTTGAGACATTTTATTTTCGACTTCTTCTCAAGAACCAGTGGACTACGTTTAACCAAACCTGACTTGAATATTTTCTCAGGTGACCGTTTAGACCTATTGGACCTCTTGTTATCACTTTATCACACACAAACACACTACACTTGTAATATGTAGCATTTCTTCGATTTTCCTGGTGTGTGTGTGTGTGTGTGTTTGTTCGTTTTCATATTTTAAACATTTTGTCCTGATGAAGGAACAGGTCGTCCCGAAAATTTGACTCTCATTTTTTTCCGTGTAGTTAGTCATATTAGTGCTTTATATATTCTTTTCTTGTATCTACTGTTTAGTTCCGACACAATAGGGTATATAGTGTTGTTGGTTTTAGTGCTTTGGAGAGAGAGAGAGAGAGAGAGAGAGAGAGAGAGAGAGAGAGAGAGAGCTATAAATGTCTATACTATAACCAGAGACACATAGGCCTATAACAATGTGTTATATATGTCTCTACTACAACCAGAGACACATAGGCCTACAACACATGTGTTATATATGTCTCTACTATAACCAGAGACACATAGGCCTACAACACACGTGTTATATATGTCTCTACTACAACCAGAGACACTTAGGCCTACAACACATGTGTTATATATGTCTCTACTACAACCAGAGACACATAGGTCTACAACACATGTGTTATATATGTCTCTACTACAACCAGAGATACTTAGGCCTACAACACATGTGTTATATATGTCTCTACTATAACCAGAGACACATAGGCCTACAACACATGTGTTATATATGTCTCTACTACAACCAGAGACACTTAGGCCTACAACACATGTGTTATATATGTCTCTACTACAACCAGAGACACATAGGCCTATAACACATGTGTTATATATGTCTCTACTACAACCAGAGACACTTAGGCCTATAACA
Source organism: Atrina japonica (assembly GCA_030159075.1). Classification (NCBI taxonomy): domain Eukaryota; kingdom Metazoa; phylum Mollusca; class Bivalvia; order Pterioida; family Pinnidae; genus Atrina; species Atrina japonica. The sequence goes on along the minus strand of BROG01000584.1, from coordinate 145,550 downwards.
CATGTGTTATATATGTCTCTACTATAACCAGAGACACTTAGGCCTATAACACATGTGTTATATATGTCTCCACTACAACCAGCGACACTTAGGCCTATAACACATGTGTTATATATTTCTCTACTACAACTTTCGCTCTAAACAGAGTTAAACTCTACGAAGAAAAAAACAACGTGTTTTTATATTGTTAAATCGAGTCTAGGGTACTTGATGCCGTGTGGATGTAAACAGTGTTCAGAAATTCTCTTGTGAGCAATCATAAGTTCTTTTTCACCAAATTAACAACACTTTAAATTTCTTCTTTGTATAATTGGGCTATATAGGCCTACATACCATTGCTGTGTAATTATTCTATCTTTTGTGGCCGATGCAAAACAATCTAATTTCTATTCAAATTACATATATGTAGCTGTGTCTGGATTTATCACTTCCTTCAATTCCTTTGTATTGTTGTCTTGTAAAATAGTTACCCGTCAGCCCCCGGGTACTTGTTAGTTCAAGGTTATTCAGTAAAACTGTAAAACTATGTTATTCTTTATGTGTCGTTTAAACAGAGAACAAGAAGGCAACGTTTGAGAACAGTAAATAAAAATCGGCCATATATCAACTGACCTTTAACTAATGAGATATGTTCTAAAGATGAAGGAGTACATTCGTTTATTTTGGATTTTCCATGCCTTTTGTATTTCATCACTAAGAGGTAAGTCCACACACACACATTTGATTCTGAGGGGGGGCTGGCAAATTTTGTCGAGTCAGATTATTTATTTTCATACCGTCGCAGGACAGTATATCAGTTTTCAAGCAGACCAGGGACAGATAATTCATTTTCTTCATTTATTTTCGCTATTGTCATGTGGTCAGAAATATCATATATTTAAGTGTCGGATCTAGAAATTTTTCAAAGGGGGAGTTGACAGAAGTACATGTATATAGCCTACTATTCAAAAGTATTATAAAATACAAACCTCACTGCACACTGGATTATTGTGAGGCAAGTTTGTGATATAAAGGAACCCATATAAAGGTAACACGCTATCCCATTTCAATAATCTGGAAAACTTAACTGGTATCTGCGGGGTCAATGTGGACGAGTTGTTAGAGCATTGGGATTTGAACCATAAAGTCTCTCACTTCTGGTCAGCGCAGGTGCGAGCCCGACTGGAAACAAAGCTGATATATGTGAGAAAGTTTGCCAGTTCACTTGCGGAATTCTGGTGGTCTCTTCCCAGTACATTGTTAACGAGTTCTCTCCTCCACAAATAAAAACTGGCCCACCCACAATATAACAGAAAAATTGTCGAGTGTGGCATTAAACACTTCAGAATTCAAATTCTAGTATTTGGTAAGTGTACAAACACACACAAATGGATGGAGACATTCATTGTACTAGGTCTTCAACCAAACTTTCTTGTTCTCAATACAGGGGCGGATCCAGGAATGTTCAATGAGGGGGTGTGATTTTTTTTTATGAAAATGGTGCGTTCTTCAGTGTAAAGAATTGGATATCATCGATGATTAAATTTTCATTGGATATCATCGATAATTAAATTTTCATATCTTTAGCTGATAATAACACTATTATAAATACAGTGAAACCTCGCCATTAAGACCACCTATCTGACTAACTCAAAGTGGCCTGATTAGTGAGGTGGTCTCTTAAGTAAGGTTCTGTACTGATTCAGTATTAATTAAGAGACTAGTAATTCATGGACTTAATTGTGAAGTGGTCTCCTAAGCGAGGTGTTCTTTAGGCGTGGTTAAACTGTATAGAGGTTTTAATCATTTTTGTCTAATTCTGGGCTGTTGAGTTTATTTTAATTTACTGTACATATTTTATGTAAATCCATATAAAACAATGGTGGGATCCTGATGAAGTGTTATGAACTATTTCTTGACTTGGATGAGTACAATTTTAAGGTTATAAAGCATAACATAAAAATTACACTGACTAGAGTAATCGTATCTGTAGTCATACAGATTATCCTCTACACAATTGGCGAGCATTCGTGCCGAAAAAATTGAAGAATGAAATATGGCGAGCGAAGCGAGACGAAATTTTGAAACATTAATAATATTCACCATAATAGGTCAGATTATTTATTTTCTTGCAAGTCGAGGACAGATTATTTATTTTCAATATATATATTGTCAGCCCCCCCTTTCAGAATCAAATGGTCGTCCCCTTTGTTGGTTTTTCAAATTCTGTTTTTATATGGGTTGTAAACAAATGTAGGAATATTTCTATATACATGTATTTTATCTATTTTTAAGTAAAATATCGGAGGGGAGCCAGCTTTAAAGCCGCCTCACACTTGAGCGAATTTAGGGGAACGAAGGGGGACGAATCGAGAAAATGGACAAAATGCGCGCGAATCCTCAACGAATTCAAATAAAATTTCCTTCAAATCATGCGATTATAAACTATTGTCAAATATGATCAACGAACGGTAAGAGGAGGATAAATATGACTTGCGAAGGGTCACGATTTTTCGGTTCATTTCTTTGAGTAAATTGTATCCGAAGGCGAGCGAAGGGTTGATATGCCCGATAAAACGAACGGAAAATGAGCGATTATTTGATATGGCGTGCGATTGGAAAACGAATTCGAACGAAAAGATCGGGCGTTCTCGGACGTGTGTGCGCGTTCTCCCCCCCCCCCCTAGAGTATAAAAAGGCGACCAGTCAGTACGGCCACAGAATTCATCCAGAGTAGTTTTTACAAGCAATATGCCCGTAAGATACAAAGGAAGGGGGAAAGGCAGAGGGATGGCACGGGGGACTGTATCGACCGGAGCGAAGTCGACAACCAAACCGCATTCTGAAGGGCCGCCTCCTCCTGAGAGTCCCAAACAGTCACAGTCTGCGAGTCCGCAGCCACAGTCTCCTACATCCCCACGGTCTCCAACGCCGCCTCTATGCCAACATCAAGAGGATGCCGACAGTGATGCCAGTGGTAATGGTGAGGATAGAGATACTACTCTACAACCAGGCACCAGCGCAAGGTAATATTATAATTTCGAAAAAAAAAAATGAAAATTTGTTTGTATTAATTCAAATAATTTATTATATCAATAAAATTATTAATATTATTATTATTAGTATGGTATAAGTTATGTACAATTATAAACATTTAAACACAAAACGATTTTAAACCCAAACACAAATTTATTGTATTTTCCTTCCGCCCCCTCCCCCAGTCTATTGCATTTGACTCGGTTTGACATCTAGGGGACCATTCTTTCCTGCCATGGAACACTTCCTACTTAGAATTGCACCAATGCTTCAGTAGGTTTCTGATCTTCTTGCCGTCCTTGTTCTGAGTGTTGTTGCCCGTGACAATTACGGTGTCATGAAGATTGCGACCTCTTCTCCATGCTCCAGGGACCGGGTTGCCTCGTCTCTCATCCTGGTCAACCAGGGCGTTGTTCATTGCTGGGTAGCGCATTCTAATTAATTTGTGCAGGATACAGCAGGTCTTGATTATGATTCGGGCTGTTGATGGCAAGTGGTTCTTCTTGGAGGCTAGGATCTGGAATCTGTTGCTAAGAATTCTAAATGCATTCTCAGAAACACGACGAGCCCTGGACAGTCTGTAGTTCAGGATCATCTGCTCCCTGGATAGATCCCTCTGACCATAGGGTTTCATCATGTTCTCGGTCAGGCTGAAGGCATTGTCCCCCACCAGGAAATATGGTATGTCCACATTGTCATGGGGGAGAGGGTCTGGGTCTGGAAAGTTGACCGAGCCATCTTCCACCATTTCTTTGAACTCAGAGTTGTTGTAGATCTGAACATCACCACTTGACCAATAGCCTGAAATGACAGATGGGGAAAACAATATCAGTAATGGTCTCATGTCAGATTTTTGTTGTCATGTCGTTTATGTTCCTTTAAATCCTTGTTTTGTCTTTGGATTTCTGTTTAACTCTTCTGCACGTTGCGAGGTATTCTATACTTACATACGTGGTAATAAAATATTATGTCAAACATATAAAAATTGTGCATGTATTGTATCATACTTACCACCAACAGCGCACCAGACAAATTTGTAGTCACTGTCCACTATAGCGAGCAGGATGATGCTGAAGAAGCCCTTGTAGTTATAATAAAACGAGCCAGACAGGTGAGGCTTTCTGATGGCCACATGCTTGCCATCAATAGCAGCAACACAGTGGGAAAAGTTCCAATGCTTGTAGAATCCATCAGCAAGTTGTCTCCATCCATCATGGTTTGAGGGGGCTGTCATAACTTCATCTGCATACTCGTCACATATGGCCTGAAACACCTCTCTGACCACAACAGACAGAGTGTTTTTAGGCACCCTCCACCTATACTGCATGTCAGAGTACATGGTGCCAGACACAAGATAACGGAGAGTAACTGCCAGCTTCAGACCTTCTTCCAGGGGCTCCCTGAAACAGGTGTGCTGCTTCCAGATTCTTCCTCTGACCCTTTCAAGGATTTCATCCTAGAGTTCAGGAGCCATGCAGAGAAATTTCTTGAAAGTCGAAGGATCCTCTCGACGGAGCTCAACCAACAGCTGGTCATAAATGCCAAAGGCCCTTCTTCTGGCAGGGTGCAGCCATGTCCTTCTCCACATACGACGCCGTCTGAAGCCTCTTCTCCATCTGAAGCGGCCTCTGATCAATTGGTGTAAGTTCAGCTGCTGAAGTACAACTTCATTGTGAGCCATTGCCAGTAAATACTGGACTCTGAGGAGGGCTGCATCTTCCATCTGTAAATCTTTGAGGTGTTTTGATGCCAAGTTGAAATTTTTGCCAGGACTTTAATATATGAGTAACGTGGTGCGTGGCAGGTCTGAGAGGCTCAGAAATCACCAAATTTTTTGTCTGTTAACTTGCTCGTGTTCGTATCAATTCGCAACCCATAGTTTGTTATAGTATCTCTCAGTCTTGCGTTCATGCATGCATCGCCATTCAAATTTAGTAAAAGTTAGTCTTAGTTGCCCTTCGCATAGAAGATGGCAAGCGAATATTCGTTTGTCACAGTAAGTCTTCGTTTCTATAAGCAAGTCATACGGAGTCATCGTGCTGCTTCGTTTAGGGTTCTTTCGATGTCGGTCCATTTTTGCAAAAGTGCGATGAGGGACGATGCATGACAACAACACACGAACGATAAACGAACGTTTACCGTAGACTAAATAAGAGATGCGAATTCAATCAGATAATAAACGATTTTTCAATTCGTCGGGAAATTTTAAACATGTTCAAAATTCCAGCACGAATTTAAACAATCGCGACTGTTAGTTCAGAAAGGTGTACGAAACCAAAAACGAAGGGCAACTATGATTTACTATCAATTACCATTCAAAACGAATTTTTAAAAAGTGTTATTCGTCAGTCATCGCAAGGCTTATTTCTGGCAATTCGCTTAAGTGTGAGGCGGCCTTTAAGTATTGGTTACCTTAACATAAATTGGCCTACCACGATTCCAGGGTATTTATATACATGTACTAAAATATACCCCATTGTAAATAATGGTAATTCTTGGCATATTTGTGATAATGTAAACTTTGATTTCCTGGTTTCGGTAAATAAAAAAATACAACACGACACAATTTTCATTCCCATTCAGTAAATAAAAATATACAACTTGACATATTTCTTGTATATTTGCAGGTTTTGAGTGTTTTTATAAGAAAAATACAGGTAAGTTACTTGACATTCGGCCTGGCTCTGTCGGTAGCGCGATCGACTCTTGATCGTGAGGTCGTGAGTTCGAGTCCAACCGGCGGCAGGCTGGTTTCCTGTCCTTCGGATGAGACAGTAAAATCGAGGTCCGGTGTCACTGCTCGATGGCCGTAAGTGCCGAGCATAGGCCTTTTGATGCCCTTCACCGAAATTTCGTGCCGTCTCCATATGAAACAACAATAAACAAACAAAAACATTGCCGTTATAGATATGTATAAACATGTACATGTTATTTGTAAGCGGTGCTCGTCCTGCAAATCATGATGATTGTATGACGGTATCTTAAAGGTGTCAGAGTTGTTTCTTTGAAAGTACAATTAGATAGGCAAATAAGATAATTAGAACATTTGAGGATTAATAAATTAACAAAAAATAAAATGACTGTTTAATTCACTAAGACTTTATGCACTGACCACTTTGTACGTTGACAATACGTTCATTTATTGATTGATGTGTGAAGTTGGTAAAACAGTCGACATTCAGTGCAACACTGTCGGAAGCAAGTTGAAAGTGTGGGAGGGGGGGGGGGAGCTAAACCAACTTAAAACACACACACGCCAGAAACATCTAGGCGCTAAGCCTTAATTTTCAACACATATTTCTATCTTTGCCAAAAAAGTCCCCCCCCCTCGGTTCCGACGCCTATGCAGTGTATAGCTAGACAATCAACATCCATCTCTAAAGTGGGTGAGATGACTCTCTTGTCAACATAATAATTACCATATTCAATTATTGACTTTCGTTGAGGGTGAAATAAGGATTTATCAGTCCAAAGAAGCATGATATTGACTGAGGCGAAGCCGAGGTTTATATCATGTTTCTTGGATTGATAAATCCCCATGTCACCAAAAACTAAAGTCAGTAATTGTTTTATTATATGACCATTTCAAAATTCGAAAAAAACAAACTCGATTCACATTTAATGTTTAGCTCCTGCACAGAAAGATTTTTAAGATATTTAGTCTGTTCTTTTTCATTGGTTTATGCATTTGTTTCATCCAGCCATATACGCTTACACAAATATGAAAAGAACGGAATCACGAAAGGGGCGACATAATAATCCACGGCTCTCTGGACTGTCGGATGAATGAAAGTATCGCTTCTCCGACTGATACTCGGATTTATCAATACAAATTTCCATAGTTACAACCAATCAGCGTACGGAAAATTCACGAGTTATATAATACTTGCTGACGTCTAGCTAGACAATCAACATCCATCTCTATAATCGATGCGAGGACTATATGGCTAGCGTAATAATGAAAAAAATTCGAATGTCTAGCTGGACTTTCAACATTCATCTCGAAATTTGAAGATAGGACTATATGGGAAGCATAATAATAAAAAATTCGAATGTCTAGCTAGACAATTAACATTCATCTCGACATTTGATGTAAAGGCTATTATATAGCAGTCTTAATTATTTTATTGACAAGAGGGTCCTATTAGCAAATGTCAAGATGAATGTTGATTGTCCTAGCTAGACATTAGAATTTGTCATTATTATGTCCTTATATAAAATGTTGAGTTGAATGTTGATTGTCCTAGCTAGACATTAGAATTTGTCATTATTATGTCCTTATATAAAATGTTGAGTTGAATGTTGATTGTCCTAGCTAGACATTAGAATTTGTCATTATTATGTCCTTATATAAAATGTTGAGTTGAATGTTGATTGTCCTAGCTAGACATTAGAATTTGTCATTATTATGTCCTTATATAAAATGTAGAGTTGAATGTTGATTGTCCTAGCTAGACATTAGAATTTGTCATTATTATGTCCTTATATAAAATGTAGAGTTGAATGTTGATTGTCCTAGCTAGACATTAGAATTTGTCATTATTATGTCCTTATATAAAATGTAGAGATGAATGTTGATTGTTTAGCTAGACATTAGAATTTGTCATTATTATGTCCTTATATAAAATGTAGAGTTGAATGTTGATTCTCCTAGCTAGACATTAGAATTTGTCATTATTATGTCCTTATATAAAATGTAGAGTTGAATGTTGATTGTCCTAGCTAGACATTAGAATTTGTCATTATTGTGTCCTTATATAAAATGTAGAGTTGAATGTTGATTGTCCTAGCTAGACATTAGAATTTGTCATTATTGTGTCCTTATATAAAATGTAGAGTTGAATGTTGATTGTCCTAGCTAGACATTAGAATTTGTCATTATTGTGTCCTTATATAAAATGTAGAGTTGAATGTTGATTGTCCTAGCTAGACATTAGAATTTGTCATTATTATGTCCTTATATAAAATGTTGAGTTGAATGTTGATTGTCCCAGCAAGACATTAGAATTTGTCATTATTATGTCCTTATATAAAATGTAGAGTTGAATGTTGATTGTCCCAGCTAGACATTAGAATTTGTCATTTATTATGTCCTTATATAAAATGTAGAGTTGAATGTTGATTGTCCCAGCTAGACATTAGAATTTGTCATTATTATGTCCTTATATAAAATGTAGAGTTGAATGTTGATTGTCCCAGCTAGACATTAGAATTTGTCATTATTATGTCCTTATATAAAATGTAGAGTTGAATGTTGATTGTCCCAGCTAGACATTAGAATTTGTCATTATTATGTCCTTATATAAAATGTAGAGTTGAATGTTGATTGTCCCAGCTAGACATTAGAATTTGTCATTATTATGTCCTTATATAAAATGTAGAGTTGAATGTTGATTGTCCCAGCTAGACATTAGAATTTGTCATTATTATGTCCTTATATAAAATGTAGAGTTGAATGTTGATTGTCCTAGCTAGACATTAGAATTTGTCATTATTATGTTTTCCATATAGTCCTTATATTGAATGTAGAGATGAATGTTGATTGTTTAGCTAGACATTAGAATTTGTCATTATTATGTCCTTATATAAAATGTAGAGTTGAATGTTGATTGTCCTAGCTAGACATTAGAATTTGTCATTATTATGTCCTTATATAAAATGTAGAGTTGAATGTTGATTGTCCTAGCTAGACATTAGAATTTGTCATTATTATGTCCTTATATAAAATGTAGAGTTGAATGTTGATTGTCCTAGCTAGACATTAGAATTTGTCATTATTATGTTATCCATATAGTCCTTATATTGAATGTAGAGATGAATGTTGATTGTCCTAGCTAGACATTAGAATTTGTCATTATTATGTTTTCCATATAGTCCTTATATTGAATGTAGAGATGAATGTTGATTGTCCTAGCTAGACATTAGAATTTGTCATTATTATGTTTTCCATATAGTCCTTATATTGAATGTAGAGATGAATGTTGATTGTTTAGCTAGACATTAGAATTTGTCATTATTATGTTTTCCATATAGTCCTTATATTGAATGTCAAGATGAATGTTGATTGTTTAGCTAGACATTAGAATTTGTCATTATTATGTCCTTATATAAAATGTAGAGATGAATGTTGATTGTGTAGCTAGACATTAGAATTTGTCATTATTATGTTTTCCATATAGTCCTTATATTGAATGTAGAGATGAATGTTGATTGTTTAGCTAGACATTAGAATTTGTCATTATTATGTTTTCCATATAGTCCTTATATTGAATGTCAAGATGAATGTTGATTGTTTAGCTAGACATTAGAATTTGTCATTATTATGTCGTTATATAAAATGTAGAGTTGAATGTTGATTGTCCTAGCTAGACATTAGAATTTGTCATTATTATGTCCTTATATAAAATGTAGAGTTGAATGTTGATTGTCCTAGCTAGACATTAGAATTTGTCATTATTATGTCCTTATATAAAATGTAGAGTTGAATGTTGATTGTCCCAGCTAGACATTAGAATTTGTCATTATTATGTCCTTATATAAAATGTAGAGTTGAATGTTGATTGTCCTAGCTAGACATTAGAATTTGTCATTATTATGTTTTTCCATATAGTCCTTATATTGAATGTAGAGATGAATGTTGATTGTTTAGCTAGACATTAGAATTTGTCATTATTATGTTTTCCATATAGTCCTTATATTGAATGTAGAGATGAATGTTGATTGTCCTAGCTAGACATTAGAATTTGTCATTATTATGTTTTCCATATAGTCCTTATATTGAATGTAGAGATGAATGTTGATTGTTTAGCTAGACATTAGAATTTGTCATTATTATGTTTTCCATATAGTCCTTATATTGAATGTAGAGATGAATGTTGATTGTCCTAGCTAGACATTAGAATTTGTCATTATTATGTTTTCCATATAGTCCTTATATTGAATGTAGAGATGAATGTTGATTGTCCTAGCTAGACATTAGAATTTGTCATTATTATGTTTTCCATATAGTCCTGATATTGAATGTAGCGATGAATGTTGATTGTCCTAGCTAGACATTAGAATTTGTCATTATTATGTTTTCCATATAGTCCTTATATTGAATGTAGAGATGAATGTTGATTGTCCTAGCTAGACATTAGAATTTGTCATTATTATGTTTTCCATATAGTCCTGATATTGAATGTAGCGATGAATGTTGATTGTCCTAGCTAGACATTAGAATTTGTCATTATTATGTTTTCCATATAGTCCTTATATTGAATGTAGAGATGAATGTTGATTGTTTAGCTAGACATTAGAATTTGTCATTATTATGTTTTCCATATAGTCCTTATATTGAATGTCAAGATGAATGTTGATTGTTTAGCTAGACATTAGAATTTGTCATTATTATGTTTTCCATATAGTCCTTATATTGAATGTCAAGATGAATGTTGATTGTGTAGCTAGACATTAGAATTTGTCATTATTATGTTTTCCATATAGTCCTTATATTGAATGTAGAGATGAATGTTGATTGTTTAGCTAGACATTAACAGTTGTGATTATTTTATTGACCAGAAGGTCCTATCATCAAATGTAGTGATGGATGTTAATTGTTTAGCTAGACATTAACAGTTGTGATTATTTTATTGACCAGAAGGTCCTATCATCAAATGTAGTGATGGATGTTAATTGTTTAGGTAGACATTAACAGTTGTCATTATTTTATTGACCAGAAGGTCCTATCATCAAATGTAGTGATGGATGTTAATTGCTTAGCTAGACATTAGCAGTTGTCATTATTTTATTGACCAGAAGGTCCTATCATCAAATGTAGAGATGAATGTTAATTGTTTAGGTAGACATTAACAGTTGTCATTATTTTATTGACCAGAAGGTCCTATCATCAAATGTAGAGATGAATGTTGATTGTTTAGCTAGATATTGAACGTCGATTGTCATTGGCGATTGCTTAGTCTTCACACACATGACTGATTCACATGAAAATTTAGACAATACACGCATTTACTGATTCACGTGAAATTTTGTACAATACGTTCAATTGTTGATTCACATGAAAAGTAAGACAAAATGTTTACGTTCAACTGTTGATTCACATAAAAAGTAAGACAAAATGTTTACGTTCAATTGTTGATTCACATAAAAAGTAAGACAAAATGTTTACGTTCAATTGTTGATTCACATAAAAAGTAAGACAAAATGTTCAATTAACAATTTATATTGAAATTTACAAATTGAGTACACTATTAATTTCCAGTTCTTCATGCTCATCATGGCGGTAAAACGAGTGGATCTAAAGCTATTGTGTTGGACTTTCACAACAATCTAAACTCGACTTTAGTTGAAACACCTACTTGCCAACTGACCGTCAATGATCCTGGCTTTACAACGTTCCAACTCCTTGCCACTCCACAAATAGAAAATTGCAACTCCGAAGTCATTTTGAAGAAAACTCTATCCAATGCTTATACGTGTAACTACACAGAAACAATATCGAGGTTTTACCAGATGAACAGATCAACAGAAATTGTCATCTCTTTGAAGATAAAAGCACAACCATTCAACTCTGATTACTGCATAAGGATTACAGGTAAGCACGATTTAAGACACTGACATTCAACTCTGATTACTGCATAAGGATTACAGGTAAGCACGACTTAAGACACTGACATTCAACTCTGATTACTGCATAAGGATTACAGGTAAGCACGACTTAAGACACTGACATTCAACTCGGACAATTGTAAAAGAATTACATTAAATAATTAGTTAAGCACATTTCAAAGGCATTACCATTCAACTCTTACCATTATATAAGAATTACATGTATATAACAAGTACAGGTAAGCAACATATCAAGGCATTACCATTCAACTCTTACCATTATATAAGAATTACATGTATATAACAAGTACAGGTAAGCAACATATCAAGGCATTACCATTCAACTCTTGCTGTTGTATAAGAATTACATATGAGAATTCCATATAAGCAGTTGTATGTGCAACATTTGGCACTGCCATCAGAGGGCTGACATTTAACACTAGCTAACATCTTACACAATATCAATGTACTATCGCTCACTCTAGTGTACGGGAATTACAGGTAAGCATTATACCAGGGGGCTGACATTTAACACGCTCACTCTAGTGTACGAGAATTACAGGTAAGTACGATATCAGGGAGATGACATTAGCTGCCATCTGACACAATATCAATAATGTACTATAGCTCACTTTTATGTACGAGAATTGCAGGTAAGTATGATATCAAGGAGCTCACATTAGCTATTTCTTTATGATGCGTGGATGTTCTGTCCGCTGATTGGTTGTAACTATGGCAATTTGTATTGATAAATCCGAGTATCAATAGAAAAAGCGCTACTTTCATTCATTCGACAGTCTAGAGGGCCGTGGATTGTTTTGTCGCCCTATCGACTGGATGAAACAAATGCATAAACCAATGAAAAAGCGGCTCTCATTTAACCATCACACTTAATCATTCATGACAAAGAACAGCCTAGATATTGTGCAGGAGTTAAATATTAAATGTGAATCGTGATTTTTTTTTTGTGTTATACAATCTTCAGGCCCTGTTATGTTAAGTATATATATATATATATATATATATATATATATATATATATATATATATATATATATATATATATATATATATATATATATATATTTCCATCTGCAGACTCTGTTATGTTAAACATATATATTTCCATTTCCATGTTAAGCATATATATTTTCCATCTTCAGGCTCTCTATTGTTAAAGATATATGCATGTTTTTTCCATCTTCGGGCCTTGTTATATAAAACAAATATATTTCCATCTTCAGGCCCTGTTATGTTAAAAAAATATATTTCCATCTGCAGACCCTGTTATGTTATAGATATATATTTCCCATCTTCAGGCCCTGTTATGTTAAACATATATATTTCCATCTCCAGGCCCTGTTATGTTAAGCATAAATATTTTCCATCTTCAGGCTCTGTATTGTTAAAAATATATACATGTATTTTCCATCTTCAGGCCCTGTTATGTTAAACATATATATTTCTATCTCCAGGCCCTGCTATGTTAAAGCATATATATTTTCCATCTTCAGGCCCTGTTGTGTTAAACAAATATATGTTCCATCTTCAGGCCCTGTTATGTTAAACAAATATATTTAACATCTTCAGGCCCTATAATGTTAAACAAATATATATAACATCTTCAGGCCCTGTTTTGTTAAACATATATATTTCCATCTTCAGGCCCTGTTATGTTAAACATATATATTTTGCATCTTCAGGCTCTGTCATGTTAAAGAAATATATTTTTCCATCTTCAGGCTCTGTAATGTTATACATATATATTTCTATCTTCAGGCCCTGTTATGTTAAATATATAAAGATATATGCATGTATTTTCCATCTTCAGGCTCTGTAATGTTAAACATATATATTTCCATCTTCAGGCCCTGTTATGTTAAATATATAAAGATATATGCATGTATTTTCCATCTTCAGGCCCTGTTATGTTAAATATGCAATGTATATATTTTCCATCTTCAGGCCCCGTTATGTTAAATATGCAATGTATATATTTTCCATCTTCAGGTCCTGTTATGTTAAATATGCAATGTATTTATATTTCCATCTTCAGGTCCTGTTATGTTAAATATACAATGTATATATATTTCCATCTTCAGGCCCTGTTATGTTAAATACACGATGTATATATTTTCCATCTTCAGGCCCCTTTATGTTAAATATGCAATGTATATATTTTCCATCTTCAGGTCCTGTTATGTTAAATAAACAATGTATTAATATTTCCATCTTTAGGCCCTGTTATGTTAAACAAATATATTTTCCATCTTCAGGCTCTGTTATGTTAAACAAATATATTTTCCATCTTCAGGTTCTGTTATGTTAAACATACATTGTTATAAACAGAAAAATGTGAACCAAACAAACATAGTGTCAAGTTCAGACTGTGAGTATTCAATCTCTATTGAATTGAATTTTAACTTGTACTGAGTATCTGTGTGCCCTTTCACTTACGCATATATATAATGTTGGTTTTCATGGTACAGCGATAAATGTATTAAGAAAAGTGTAGATAATCATAATTTCGTATGAATATTTGCTTTATTCCGTCTGCGCTTTCACCATCGTGTGGTTCTTCAGACAGATTCCATCTGAAGAACCACGATGGTGAAAGCGCTAACATAATAAAGCAATATTGATAGGAAATTGTGATGTTCTACACATAACATAACACACACACATTGCTACAGAATAAACCAATATTGATAGGAAATTCTGATCTTCTACACACACACACACACACACGCACTCACACACACGCACACACACTCACACACATTGCTAACAGAATAAACCAATATAGATAGGAAATTCTGATGTTCTACACTTTTTATAACACACATACACACACATTGCTAACAGAATAAACCAATATGGATAGGAACTTCTGATGTTCTACACACACACACACACACACACATACACATACACACACACACAGGCACACACACAGACAGACAGAAACACACATACATTTGTGTGCATATATTGTTAAATCTGTTGGAGCGACGCGAATTTTGTAATCTTTGATTATTGTATGTTAATTACAATATATTGGTATGAGGTGAGCTTTGTTATCGTTGATTACTCTTTGTTGATGTGAAGAGAGCTTTGTAATCTTTGATTACTCTTTGTTGGTGTGATTTAAGCTTTGTTATCTTTGATTACTCTGTTGGTGTGAGGTGAGCTTTGTTATCTTTGATTACTCTTTGTTGGTGTGAGGTGAGCTTTGTAATCTTTGATTACTCTGTTTATGTGAGGTGAGCTTTGTTATCTTTGATTACTCTATGTTGGTGTGAGGTGAACGTTGTTATCATTGATTACTCTTTGTTGGTGTGAGGTGAGCTTTGTTATCTTTGATTACTCTTTGTTGGCGTGAGGTGAGCTTTGGTATCTTTGATTACTCTGTTTATGTGAGGTGAGCTTTGTTATCTTTGATTACTCTATGTTGTTGTGAGATGAACGTTGTTATCGTTGATTACTCTTTGTTGGTGTGAGATGAGCTTTTTTATCTTTGATTACTCTGTTTATGTGAGGTGAGCTTGTTATCTTTCATTACTCTATGTTGGTGTGAGGTGAGCTTTGTTATCATTGATTACTCTATGTTGGTGCGAGGTGAGCTTTGTTATCTTTGATTACTCTATGTAGGTGTGAGGTGAGCTTTGTTATCTTTGATTACTATTTGTTGGTGTGAGATGAACGTTGTTATCTTTGATTACTCTTTGTTGGTGTGAGATGAGCTTTGTTATCTTTGATTACTCTATGTTGGTGCCAGGTGAGCTTTGTTATCTTTGATTACTCTATGTTGGTGTGAGGTGAGCTTTGTTATCGTTGATTACTCTTTGTTGGTGTGAGATGAACGTTGTTATCTTTGATTACTCTATGTTGGTGTGAGATGAACGTTGTTATCGTTGATTACTCTTTGTTGGTGTGAGGTGAGCTTTGTTATCTTTAATTACTCTTTGTTGGAGTGAGGTGAGCTTTGGTATCTTTGATTACTCTGTTTATGTGAGGTGAGCTTTGTTATCTTTGATTACTCTATGTTGGTGTGAGATGAACGTTGTTTTCGTTGATTACTTTTTGTTGGTGTGAGATGAGCTTTTTTTATCTTTGATTACTCTGTTTATGTGAGGTGAGCTTTGTTATCTTTGATTACTCTGTAGGTGTGAGGTGAGCTTTGTTATCTTTGATTACTATTTGTTGGTGCAAGGTGAGCTTTGTTATCTTTGATTACTCTTTGTTGGTGTGAAATGAGCTATGTTATCTTTGATTAATCTAGATCATCTCTTTCACACCCTGTTCGTCTCAGCAAGATTAAGCTTTTAAAACGACACAATGAAAATTTTATTTTGTGAATAGAAATATTTTATGAAAAATAAATCGTAAATTGTCATTCGGAGTTCATCACAAGTAAATTTATGTAACACAATTTCTTTTCTGTAGCAGCAAATAGTGTTATAGCCCCTGTGGTAGCGTCCGTCTTTCTGGCAGCCATTGTTATTGCCGTTGTTATTACAATTGTAATTAAAAGGTAAGTTATACTCTAGGATATATTTTCACCGCTGAGTGCTATTTGCGATGCGTATATATATATATATATATATATATATATATATATATATATATATATATATATATATATATATATTATTGCGTGGTCAACTCCTTATGTGCATTGCCTGTTCACGCGTTTAGATACATGTTCCTTATGTCTATGTCTAGATGCGTATTATCTAAGTCTCTTGCCAGTTCACATATTTAGATGCAGATTCCGTATGTTTATCAAGTGCTCACGCGTTCAGATACATATTACTTATGTCTATTGCGTGTTCACGCATTTAAATATAGATGCCTGATATGTATTGCCTGTTCACGCGTTTATCTGCAGATTCTTTTAAGTTTATTACTAGTTCACGTGTATGGATACATATTCCTTAAGTCTATTGCGTTTTCACGCGTTTAGATACAGATCCCTTCAGTCTTTCGCGTGTTCAGGCGTTTAGATACAAATTCCTTTAATCTATCGCGTATCATGTATTTAGATACATATCATTTAAATCTATTACTTTTTCAGATGTTGTTCATTTGTTCAAAGTTTAGATACATATTCCTTATGTCTAAAGCGCATTCGCTGTTTAGATGCAGATTTCTTATGTGTAATACATGCCGTGTTTATACGTTGATTGTGTTTGTGGCATGTGTATGTGTTTAGATATATATATATATATATATATATATATATATATATATATATATATATATATATATATATATATATATATATATATATATATATATATATTGCTATTTTCATGTTCTCGATGCGAAAATTCTACAAAATTATAAGTATGACGTCAGACGAAATTCCTTGTTTTCTCGCATTTCATTGGTCATGTCGTAAAACCCCTATTCCCGTCCGTTGGCTCATATAAAATACAGATAATTGTTTGCTTGCTGTCATATTCTCAGATCAAATTAATTTGCCAGATAACACTCGTTGTGCTGTTTTCGGGTTAATGATTTAATGACCTACATTCAAACATTTACGTAGTTTTCACAATTTAGCGCTTTTGATTGGGCACCAACTTTGTCTCCTCCGGTTCGTCCCATTTTTAGCATATGCAATACTAAAAATATTTACCAATGAGTATTTGGGGAAATGTCACTTTTACTGCAACCTTCATTGTTAGTGTCATCATTTGTGATACATTGACTTCGAAACCAACATAACGTTGTATGCGACCGTTTTGGTTATATATAACTTATGGCAACGTTTTTGTATACTATCAATTTTATATTACAGAAAAGTGATAAACGATGATGTAAACAAGAACAGCAGTGTATACTCAGTACATAATAACACTATGTCTGATTATGTATGTGAAGATGACGAATCGGATCATCATTACGACACGCTTAGTGACGCTGTAAGGGAAAATGACGTCACAACAACGAATGCAAATGATCCATCACAAGATAATTCAATAAATGACCAGAAAATACAACAGGAGTGTGAGTGTGATCGACCACAAACATCTACACAACCTACTTACGAAAATTTTACAATCAATGGCAGTAGTGACGAATATCTCGGTATCATTCATGGTTTCTGGGATTGCCAAAAATGATTTGTACAGAAAAATACATGTGATCAAATCATTAATAATCACTCGATAATTGATAAAAATGATATTGTTAATAAGCCTGCTGTATAATACGTTTAATAAAAGAATTTTTATGTTGAAAATGATATGTATGCTTATGCCATTCGATCAATTTATCTATATCTATAGTAAAACTCCATATATCCTAGTGCGTTGTAGTCTCATGAATCCTGTCTCCACCTGGACGAGATTAAACTTTAGGTAATGAAATGTAACTACAACAAAATTATACTGCCAAGAGTTATCGTTCGTACTTGTCACATTAACAACTGGGATACAGCGCAGAATACAACTTTTTTTCCGTGAAGCTTGAAAAAATTAGTAGAATCAGTATATGTGTCAGACCTGTCGAAGTACTGTAAATCCGGCTTTATTCGCGAGTTTAATTACGCGTAAGTTCACGAGAACTTTCACTCGCGAAAATAAAAGTATCCAGTAATAAAGTATGATAATTATATAGTTCGACGAAATGGGCATTCGAAATCGCAAAAATATCATCTCTCAAATAAATTAAGAAAATGTGTATCGCTAAAATAAAGTCCCGCGAAAATTTCTGCATTTACAGTACTAGTAACAAGAGTTCTAGACCTATTGAAGTACAAGTTACGAGTATTTGTTTTACACCTGTTGTTTGACTATAGCGAAGCACTAGTAACGTATATATATATATATATATATATATATATACATATATAAAAATCTCAGATACCAAAGTATAAATCAATAGAATGTCCAGGACATAGATACAAATCCGGTGAAAATGGACAAACACGGACCTCTGGAAACCAACAGGTGGGATCAGGTGCCATGGAGGAGTAAGCATCCCCTGTCGACCGGTCACACCCGCCGTGAGTCCACAGTCAAGTCCAATGAAACACGTGAGGAGTGTATCCTCGTCACAATTAGTACAGACGTCTCAACAACCGCCAACAAAAAGACAACTCAACATTTCACTTACTGAAACAGAGTTGTCGCAAACAAGTCTATTATACCGACCATAAAATTTGCGGAACGTTGACATTAAACGCGGTTTTCGATATCTCTGTGTCAGTAATTTGTCAGTGAGTAGTTTACCTCTGTATATGAAATCTTCATATGTTGTGCACGCCCTGGCATATCGGATCATTTGTGAAATATAAACTCCATATGCAGATGACTGAGGGATATTACTACTTAAATGTTGAAAATTTACGATGGGAAAGCCGAAATCGTCACGTTTATCGTATAGCTTAGTTGCTAATTTCCCGTCTGTGTTTATATTAAGTAAAATGTCTAAGTATGAAGCGTGTGTACTTGATTCTGTTGTATCTTTAATTTCTAGTTCGCTGGGATATATCGCATTGACATATGTATGAAAATTGTCATTATTAATTGACACAAAACGTCGTCGATATATCTAAATGTCAAATTAAAGGACACCGCTAACTTTTTCTTCTTTTGAATCAGCAGTTTCTGAATGAAGTCTGCTTCGTATGAATAAAGGAACAGGTCGGCCAATAAAGGAGCACAATTGGTTCCCATAGGAATGCCGACAGTTTGTTGAAATACCACGTCTCCGAACATTACAAATATATTGTCTATTAGAAATTCCAGCATGTTTTTTTATATCAACTTCAGTATACTTATGTGTAGAATCAGAGTGGTGTTTGACGAAATAAGTATCCTGATAGCCAATCACTAGATATTTAAATTTTCGGGTACCACCTTTAGTGAAAAAGCAGTTGTCTATGATGCTAAAAAGTGTTTCTTTTAATTTTTTGTGTGGAATAGTAGTGTAAAGAGTTGAGAAATCATAAGTTTTGATACTGTGAATTCGAGAAAAATTGTGTGCCTTCAAATTTTCTAAAAGCTGTTTAGAATTTTTAAGTATCCACATCTGATTTACACCGCTTCTGGGATAAGCAACAAGTTTCTCCTTAACAGCTGTCAATATCTTGGTAAGGAGTAAAGATAAAGGTTTGGTAGAACATTTGCTGGATCCTGCTATGTATCTTTGCTTATATGGGTTTTTATGAAGTTTAGGTATCCAGTATAAATGTGGTAGCTCGAAATCGGTCTCCGTTGTAGGTATATCAAATGAGTGTAATACGGACACATGATTTTGAAGGATCTCGTCCTTTGAAAGTGAGCTACGTGTGTATGTAGGATTTCCAGAATTCGTATTAAACCCAAGTTCTTCTAATAAACAATTATAGTAATGTGCCTTACAAAAAACTATATTATTCGAGGCTTTGTCTGCTGGTACCAGTACATATTGGTCATGTAACCTATCCAGTTCAGTTACTACTTCTGGATCATTAAATACAGAGGGATAACGTGTTTTCATAGTCCCTTTAAGTTTTCGAATACGAGATTTTATCAACCATCGTATGGCTTTCAGCCATTCAGACAAAAGTGTCTGGTTCTACGTCTTCATGTTTTGCCCATCGTCTGGCATAATCTTCGACATATATATATATATATATATATATATATATATATATATATATATATATATATATATATATATATATATATAATATATATAATTTTAATATTAATATATATATATATATATATATATATATATATATATATATATATATATATATATATATATATATATAATTAGACATCAGAAAGAGTTAGTTGTAAGTCTAATCAAAATGCAGAAACATTTTCAATTCAATTTTTGCAATTTTTATCTGTATTCAAGTTCGTCTTTCCCGTTTCTTTTATTTACATTGTTTAGAATTAAATATATCAACATTTCACCTGAATTCTAGTGAGAGCAGATTTTTCACCATTTGACATACTAAATGTTGATTTCTATTTTCTTTACGATTTCGGATCTATATATGAACGTTTGTCACTTATTGTATTATATCACAGTATACAGATACGTTTAAATGTTACAGTAGAAACTGATTATCCTCATGGAAGTATGATTGTCGGTACTGAGTTACATACGATATTTGCATTGATGGTCTTGCAGGCATCATTGGTCATGGGTTCACAAATACCTAGCAAAACAAAAAAAAGTTAAATCAAGGTTATTATTATTATTATCATTGTTATCAAAACTACTACTAGTAGTGGTGGTGGTTGTAATAGTGGTCGCACATGATGTAGTAGTAGTAGTAGTAGTAGCAGCAGCAGTAGTAGTAGTAGTAGTAGTAGTAGTAGTAGTAGTAGCAGTAGTAGTAGTTGTTGTTGTAGTAGTAGTAGTAGTAGTTGTAGTAGTAGTAGTAGAAGTGGTAGTGGAGAAGAAGTAGTAGTTGTAGTAGAAGAACTAGTAGAAGCAGTAGTAGTAGTAGTAGTGGTGGTGGTAGTTTGTTAAATTTTGATAATTTTTTGCTGCAGCTGCAAGATTAAATAGGTCAATATCGTCATCCTTGGTAAACAAGTTTTGGCACTGTTGATTGTAATGGTAAATAATATGATGTATTAACGTTGTTCTAGTTATGATTGTGTAAGAGGTATACAAAATGTGAAACTTTGACAGATTTCTTCGGTTCTTTTTGATAAGAATGCGGGAGAATCTTCTAGAATTTTGGTGATCCACTTTGTTCGGAATTGATATTCGTATATAAGCACCAGGGCTTTAGAGATTCGAGAGAGACCAGCTTGAGAGACCGCCATTTTTGTTACAAGTTACTCTAATACAGAAATAGAAATAGATGATAGATTCTTAGAATTAGGAACACTAAATTCAAATAACTTCGTTGCTAAGAAATACGCCAGTTGTAAGTTAGACCCACCCGATGACTTAGTTAAACCCTTTATAGATCTCAGACGGGATATAGACATAATTGTAAAATAAGAAAATGATTAAAAAATACCAAAGCGTAACGTTAAATGGAAAATGGAGGGTCCACTAAGAGAAATCAAAATAGTTTAATGGTGATAGACTGTTCGTTATATTTTCTATCACAACAAAATTCAGATAATCCAAAACTAAGACTGTATATAACTGAAAATTTAGAAAATATTGTCATTAAGCAACACCATGACTTTGCTGGGCATATGGCAGTAGATTAAACATGACATTATTAGGCCTAAATATTATTTCCCAAAAAATGCATCAAAAGTTGCACAAATATGTAGAACAATGTGCAAACAAGAAGTCAAAGAAAAACATATCGACCTCTTAAGAACCCGATATTCCATCCTATCCTTTCGCTAAATTTGGTGATACGGGTAAATGTGAAATTAATGTAAAGAGTTCTCATTGTATTCGATATGATTCAGATAGTGAAGATGATATTTCATAGTCAGAGTTACAAGGAATGTACAGATACACAAAAATATAAGATAGGGAAACACAAACACAATATAATAATGATAAAGGAAACCAGGAAATAAATGAGCTGAAAGGTCATAAAAGGTTAGTAGATGAGATCAAATGTGAAAGAAATATTGATAACTTGAATGTCAGCCTTTGACAAAATGTTTTTGATAACATGTGTAAATCATTGCAAAAGTTAAAATGGTAATTGATTAAAACCAATTGCACTTGGAACTTTATTTGGTGAACAAATTTCAATTCAGTTTGATTATAAGGTTGCAGCTGCAGGGTTAAATCTGTCATCGTCATCCTTGCTAAACAAGTTTTGGCACATTTAATTATTATGTTAAATAATATAATATACTAAAACTGTACTAGTTATGATGGTGTAAAATGGTTACAGAAGGTGAAACTTTGGCAGATTTTTGTATGCACAGCGCCAGTATTTCTCCCGTTCCTTGTTGAGAAGAATGCTGGAGAATATTCTAGAATTCTCCTGTTCTACGTTGTTCGGAATTGACATTCATATATAATCACCAGGGTATTAGAGCTTCGAGAGAGACGAGCATTAAAAGACCTCCATTTTCCGGTTACAAGCTACTGTTGCCTGGAGTTGTTGTTTACATTTGGTGCAAAATAAAATCTGTAGTTACTGATTCGTTGATGATGATGATGATGATGATGAATCAATAAAAATCAACGTTCGTTTACAACTAAATTGTCTTTATGTTTTGTGAATTTTATGCTTTTATAATTCTGATTGTGAATAAATGTGACGTTACAAAAGTGCAACTGCTACCTACTTCATTGTACTGAAACTTCTAAATAGCAAATTACGTTTATACTTAGTTTAATACCTCTCAAAAGTCCATCGTTGTTTCTTTATTTTACTTACATATATAGTAAAAGACGACAACAAATTAAAATAGTAATGTATCATAAGGTAACAAATATTAAGTACCTGGATGACCGATTGCGGGGCCAGGGTCTGGCATTCCCAGTTTCCAAGTGCAATCTTTGTCTCCTAATTCTTCGCCATTCGTTTTTCCATCCGAATCAGAGTCTTTCTTGCAAAGTGCAACAGACCACGTTGCATTTGCTGCCGCGAAATCCTGAATAATTATATATCAAGTTTAAATCTAAATTTTCGCCTAAAACCATTGCGTCGATATTTGTAACCAAGTTAACGCAGTTCGTCTAAACCCATTGCGACAAAATTTGTAACCAAGTTAACGCAGTTCGTCTAAAACCATTGCGTCGATATTTGTAACCAAGTTAACGCAGTTCGTCTAAACCCATTGCGACAAAATTTGTAACCAAGTTAACGCAGTTCGTCTAAACCCATTGCGACAAAATTTGTAACCAAGTTAACGCAGTTCGTCTAAAACCATTGCGACAAAATTTGTAACCAAGTTAACGCAGTTCGTCTAAAACCATTGCGACAAAATTTGTAACCAAGTTAACGCAGTTCGTCTAAAACCATTGCGACAAAATTTGTAACCAAGTTAACGCAGTTCGTCTAAACCCATTGCGACAAAATTTGTAACCAAGTTAACGCAGTTCGTCTAAACCCATTGCGACAAAATTTGTAACCAAGTTAACGCAGTTCGTCTAAACCCATTGCGACAAAATCTGTAACCAGGTTAACGCAGTTCGTCTAAAACCATTGCGACAAAATTTGTAACCAAGTTAACACGGTTCGTCTAAAACCATATTACGTAATTCAGGATAAGTTTTTTATATTTAAACCAAATTTAATTACGCATTTTGTTTATATTTTGTAGAATGTAATTGTATCCGATAAAATGATTGTGATGTCAATTTATATGAGTTCCATGGAACATTTGCGATATGTGTAGCATGCTAACAGGGTATGCTGACTTCGTCCGGACCCCCGGTTCCATCCCATTGGGATCCACAATCTTCTTTTCATGTTGTGAACGTTTTTTTTCTTCAAAATTGTCATATTCTAATGAACTTGGAGTTTTGCATATCCATTGGTACTTCAAAGTATAATTATTTGTTAACAAGTAAAATGTAAGATTGACCGATGTGCATGTGTGACCGCCATACCATGGCTTTCAGTTTATAACAGTAACGTATATGTATCAACTATGCAGTAAGCAAATGTGGGAGTGTTCGAATAATGTAACACAATATGGTCGTCTAAGGTTTTGCAGCGACTGAATAATACATATTTAGGCAGCCATTCGAGCCTTTGCCACCTATGTTATCGACTGATTTATTAAAGAGACAAGTAAAAAGTTATATCTAAGCTATTCTGGTGTCAGATATTTTATTTCAGTTTCAGCTGACAAAGGAACAAGTGAACAAATATATAAACAGCACCGTGTTATTCTATGTACTGTACTTGAATAAACAATGAGTTACTTTGTGTAAGATTTGATTTGATTTGATTTTTTGTTTTATGCTATACTCAACAATCTTGCAGTCATATGATGGCGTCCAGTTTCTTTTATTGGTGGAGGAGAAACCCCGGTTATCCGGGTAAAGACCACCGACCTTCCGCAAGAAAACTGGCAAACTTTCCCACTTAATTCAAAATGACCTTAGCAGGATTCGAACCAGAGGTGAGAGGCCTTGTAATTTAAAGCACAATGCTCTAACCACTCGGCCACGGAGGCCCCTACTTTGTGTAAGAAGAACATTTATTTTTATTACACATTTTCTATATAGTTATAATAAATGACCCTGTACTAAAATCCCGATAAATGACCTTGATCGAAAAATAACATCTTCAGATTTGATACCCATGGACTATAGTTACGAAGCTGCCTTTCCTTTGGGTAAGATTTTCTGATGAAAATGGCCGCCTCCGTGGTTGTGTGGTAAGAGCATCACACCATGAAGTCTCTCATCACCTCTAGTCAGTACGACTTGGGATCCCACTGGAACCTAAACCAAGAACCTGGCCCCATCCAGGTACATGAAGTACCTTAGCCGGGTTATGGCCTCCATATATAACAGAACAATTGTTGAATTTCAACGAACGTCTGGAGTCCTCTGACGTACATTTGTGTAATAAAACCTCTTTGTATTTCAAAAATGTTTTGTTGAATAGGTGGTCAATTCCTTCAAATTGAAGATATTTAAGATTTTTAACAAAGCTGAATACCAAATTCGGAAAAAACTTTCTTAGCTATCGCCTTTACGAACATGGAAGTAATTGACTTACGATATAGTGTTGCATAAGCCAAATGGAAGTCAGTGAATACTTTGGCATATACATTTAAACTTTGTTGAATTAAAAAAGACATTCTCATCATAAATAGAGACTGTATTATTGCATTGTACAAAAACTAATATCACAAGCTTATAATGAGTATACGATATGCACATGTTAAATAATACACTGACCTGTCCAAATACATTTGCTGGACCGCCTCCTACTTCTACATTATGTCCAACACCATTCCACAAACCAAACGCATTCGCACATGGATTTGGAACATTAATTCCATTTGGAATCATAAGTCGAAACCCGGCGTGTGCCTCGGACAGGGTAGCTATACTTAGGAATATGACTAGAATATGGAGCATGATGATTGTGATGATAATGTCATTGAACGGTTATGTTATATATAGTCTTATCACACTTATAAGCATGGGAAAATATCAGACCGGTCCTATAAGTTTAGATGTACTAAAGATTCTCTTATCGAGTGGTGAATCCTTTTATTGATATATTGCTAAAACTGCAATCATTTTGTGGTAGACAAAATATTATATCAGAAATGCTATATATAATTATAAGTCGTAAAACTCGGCATTAGAGCTCGTCAACTGACACTGGGTGCGTTCGGAATTTTGCCAGTGGTAGTTTTGGTACCATCGGAAGCCACTAAATACCAATGGCTACCAATAAAACGATGAACGGAAATAAGTAACAGTTGGCAAATAGATATAGGCCAGGTTTAAACCTTTAAACCCTACAGACTATAATGAACTTGTCTAAACAATACAAATGATCTAACCATCTAGATACTGAGGGTTGATAGGGTTAAAGTATCTCCAGATATAGAAATTGTTGTATATTTTATATGATTTTTATTAATACTTATTTGTTTTACCATGCAAAATTTAAGAATACATAATTTAGTCGATTAAATACAGTGAAACTTGTATATAAAGACCCCCTTAGGGACACAACAAAAGAAGTCTTTATAGGGAGTTGGTCTTTAAACATAGGTTGCTTTGTACACAAATGGTATGACAAGGTGGTCTTTATACACAGGTGGTCGCTAAAGCAGATTTTACTGTACAATCATCCAAGGCGATTAATTTTTGTTTAAGTCCTCTCTGTTTCTTGATACAGAAAATTATCACAACAGCGGAGTAATTATGCTTAATAAATTGATTTTTTCACAAAACACGTATGTTATTGCCAGAAATCTTATATAAATCGGAAAAACACGTACCTCCGGAAATCAAGAGGTGGGATCAGGTGCCATGGAGGAGTAAATATCCTCTGTTGACCGGTCACACCCACCCTGAGTCCATAGTCAAATCCAAATGAAATTCGTAAGGAACTAATCCTCGTCACAATTGGTAGAGACGTCTCAACAACCGCTATCGAACAAGCAACTTAACATTTCACTTAGTGAAAAAGAGTAATCGCAAACAAGACTGCTATACCGAATGAAAATATCATACGCGGTTTCCGATATCCCAGTGTCAATTATTTGTCAGTGAATTAGTTTAACTCTGTATATGAAATGTTCATATGTTGAACACACCGTGACATATCAGATCGTTTGTGAATTATAAACGCAATATAGAGGTGTTTGTGGGATATTACTACTTAAATGTGGAAAATGTACGATGGAAAGGCCGAATCGTCGCGTTTGTATTATAGCTTAGTTGTCTTGTGTATGGTGACAAAAAGAACGATTTCTCTAGTCAGTGTAATTCAAATGTCATGCTTTATTACCTAAAATTTAAACTCGTCCAGGCCAAAAAAGGTTTCACTAGACTCCGACCAGCCAAGTTATATAAATTTTACTATGTAAAGTACTTAAACGATATAAGTTTGAATTTTAGGACAGAATAATAAAAGCCAGAGTTGACTGACGCATCTGTGTCACATGACTTGATTTGGAAACAAACATTCATATAACCAACATTGTTATTGAAGGACCTTATAGTTATCAATATACATGTATATTGAGACTCTTTCATATGCTGTCATTAGATATACGTTTAATCCACCCAAGGGGTCACAAAACCCTGTAAAACCCGAGGCTTGCCGACAAGAAAAAATCACTATAACTTTTGTTATAAGATTCTATCGGAAAGTACAATTTACAGACAATATTATTTACAAATGCATAATTGTATTTGTTTAAAACAAATGACAAAATACTTTTGATTGACTTTTAAGAATTAATCCAACATCAGTGATAAAATACACTGTCAAGATCACGTGAAGACGGCGGATCTATTACAACAAACACATACGAGACCTTTGAGCGAGGAGATAAAATGTAGATGTAAGATGATAAGACACACTGTGAGATAAGAACAATGACACCATTGTGGTATAACCTGGGCACCAAAAGGGAAATGAAAAAGTGGACGACCAAATACCGTCCAAAGGCTAAAGGTGACGAAAGACAGAGGGACTTCGAGATCCTGAAACGAAGTGTGGAGTGTAGCAGTAGAAAAAAGAAAATGGGAGAGCTATCTGTCTTATGTGCCACCAAGCACGAAATGGATAGGAAACAAGTATCATAATAATTAAGTATTAACAAAAATCATGACATCATCATAATTATCTTCATCAACACGTCATCATCATCATCAACATCATCTTCATCATCATCATCATCATCATCATCATCATCATCGCAGCAGCAGCAGAAGATAGAAATCAAAAGAAGAAACTTTAACAATAATAATAACCATTATGATATGATAACTAGTAATTATCAATTCCAGTGAGAAGCAGAAACATTTCAATAGTATTCTTGATCTGATTAGTATCTTGAACTGATTAGTGTCTTGAACTGATTAGTGTCCTGAACTGATTAGTGTCTTGAACTGATTAGTGTCCTGAACTGATTAATGTCCTGAACTGATTAGTGTCTTGAACTGATTAGTGTCTTGAACTGATTAGTGTCCTGAACTGATTAGTGTCTTGAACTGATTAGTGTCTTGAACTGATTAGTGTCCTGAACTGATTAATGTCCTGAACTGATTAATGTCATGAACTGATTAATGTCTTGAACTGATTAGTGTCTTGAACTGATTAGTGTCTTGAACTGATTAATGTCCTGAACTGATTAATGTCTTGAACTGATTAGTGTCCTGAACTGATTAGTGTCTTGAACTGATTAGTGTCTTGAACTGATTAGTGTCTTGAACTGATTAGTGTCCTGAACTGATTAGTGAACTGATTAGTGTCTTGAACTGATTAGTGTCTTGAACTGATTACTTGAATTAGTAATGTCTTGAACTGATTAGTGTCCTGAACTGATTAGTGTCTTGAACTGATTAGTGTCTTGAACTGATTAGTGTCCTGAACTGATTAATGTCCTGAACTGATTAGTGTCTTGAACTGATTAGTTCGTAACTCACTCGTACATTGGGCGATTATTAGCACGACTTCTTGTGCGACCAAATATTTAAAAGTAGGTTATCTGAAAAGTCGGCCCAAATTAGTTCAAATTTTATATTAAAAATGATGATTTTGACCGAAACAAATATTACATTCTAAGGAAATGAAAATTGTAACACTAAATGTAAATAAATGGAGTATTAGTTTTCTTTTTAAATGGCGCCAAATTATGGACATATATATACGAAATTGTGATCACAATAGAGACATATTGAAAATAACATCTTAGAATGCAACTTAACCCTTTCAGAGGCGCGGCATTCTATCACATGAATATACAAAGGTTAAATTACAATATGTTGTCATAATAATACAAATTCAAGTACATAAACCAGGTTTTCTTCCTGTTCAGTAATACTCCATTTTATTGACCCGATGTCTTAACAAGAAACCGACTCCATTTCTACTTATGTTTCATGTACATGAGTATTATTGTGGAGAATTCAAAGCATTCTCATTGTATAAAATGTCTTCGTGTGAAAACCGTTGTGGTTTACTTGTACTAAGTTACAATCTGATATATGAATCCAGTTTTGTGTTTTATAACATTATGTCATTAAACAATGAAACACTTTCACTATAGGAATGTTTGAATAAATTAATGATATGGAAATCTTTTAGATTTCTTTGGTTTGATTTCAAATTTGAACTATGATGACACGGTGTCACTGGATGAAGTTTTGCTTATCAGCAGAATATTAGACACTTTATATACTGCATATCCAAGGTCATTTGCTAGATAAATTGTCAGCTAGAGATAATATCATAATATTTAAAAGACAGGGAAACAAAGTTTATTATAAATGAATTATGGGAGCTGTATGAGAAACGACAAATTTCGGTATTGATTTTCAAGCTCACACTTTTTGTTATTATTGTCAAATTGATTTGAGAAAATGACACTGATGAGATTCGTTCTTCAAAAGTACAATATGTTATAACAAACTTCAATCAAACAAAGTTAGAATATAAAGGAAACAGACCGACGACCCAAGCCTATGATCTAATAAAAGCTATGAAATAGGGGTCAGTCATATGTTCCTCTTTTTAGATTTTTTTGTAATTTTACTACTTGTACTTGTACAAAATCTTATATTCCTACATATTTTGTGAAAGTAAGGTGAGGTCCAATGTGGTATGCATATACAAACAGTAAGGTTGAGTAAATCAGTTGCAATTGAAAAAGTGCCAAACCTGGGTTTCTCAAGCAATTTTTACGAGTTGATGTTCCATCAACTGAGTAATGATCTTGTAAGTTATTTATTGAGGTCAAGTCAAAACACATTTTGCAGTATGGGGTTAATAACACATTATATTGACGGGATATTAAACATGTATGTGCATTTCAGCAACATAATTGAAAATTCCAAATAAAATTTTTATTCGTAAATATTTGCTTTTTAAATTGACGAAAATAAAGTAACAACTCGCCGAAAAATATAGGTCTAGAAGACATGTTAAAATAAATGCTATTAAAAGTCAGTTCGGCGTCCTCTATGAGTTTAAGATATTAAAATTTTGCTTTAGAATGTTACTTTTCAATTATTTTTTAACATTATACACTAGTGACAGATTTGATGTTAAAAGCGATTCATCACTGTTTACAATTATTGCGCACGATTAATATGGTCGAATTGGATATCTTTCCATAACTGTATATTGACAAGATCTGGCTGTGAAGTTGGACATACAGGTTGCGTCATTCGTCATTCACACGTTCTTTAAAGTGATATAATCTGTCGCAGGTGAAAAAATTTACATGCCCATTCTATGTAATATTTTATCTCATATATATTCCAAAGAGACCATCTGGTGGTTAGAATAACAAATGTATGTGTAAAATTGGCAACAATCTTGCCAAACGTAACCCATAATATCAGTTATTCTTTGTCCACCATTACTTTGAGCATTGCAAATTAACTTTCGGTAATTTTTTACGAAGATTACCGAGTGTCCAATAAACACGTGCTATTTGCAGTTAATATACATTCTATTCTTATAACCGTATTTATTATTCGTACATCATTCGTTTAATTTGTACATCGTTATTTCATACCTAAATCAGGCAAAGTTGGTCTTTTTCGTCGTTTCAAAACATTCGTTTATGATATTGTCCACGTGCCGAGTATATCGGGTAATCTCGACCCATTTTTAACTCGTCCCATTGCATTCTGGGCTTTATCATTCTTGACACATATGATCATGAACTACCCAACTCCACTGGACATGGCGGTGCGATTGTAAAGCATGAGGTACGCATACTTTTCACAGTTATATTGTATTGATTTTGTCAATGTCAGCATTCAGAGTAACATTCAAGATCGGAAAATTTTCTTTTAGTGACCTGATATATTTATTCATATATTCATCCGACTTTCTTCAGGCATTTAAAATTGCGTTAAAAAGCATATATTTTACATGATACATGCACTTTACAATAAAAATCACGTCCTGTATTTTAAAAGTAAATATAAAAATCAGCTGACTTTAACATAGTCCGAGAGTGTAAAGGACCGAGATCCCCTGACCGAGTTACGAAGTACATTTGATATGGCGAAAGAGTTTATCTGAAAGGTCATTGCATACGGAAATACAGCTGGATTTTTTAAGGTACGGGAAACCTTAAATTCTGATAAAACAAATAAAGTCGAAAAGAATATCTTTTACAACGATTCACGTGTTTGATAATTTATTTGAACACACATATTATCATATTCTTGACTATATGTCAGGGGACAAAAATAATCATTGTGACAGCTTATATCGCTTTAACTGATCGCGGCAGTCTTTGCAGTTGGGAAAATGTTTTACATGAAAACGTATTGACTTAAGAGATTTAAGGCTACTGATGGGAAGTAGAGTATAAGGGTACAATAAGTTTGTTGCGTGATAAATAAGCCTTCAGTACTCATGTTAGGCCGAATGTCTACGACGATTTTAAGTTACTTTTTGTAAAACATTTTTGTAAAAACTAATTTAAAATCGTTGTAGAAATTCGGCCTATAGACTACTCACGTGTGATATAAAGAATATGAAAAAGTTGTGATGTTTTCATTGTCATAATTGTTCTTATTTGAAATAAAATTGGGTGATTACGCAGGTTTTTGCTAATTGGGATATAACATGAACTCGTATCACTACTTTCAGTACTTTGATTACAATATATATAGGAATTTAATAATTTTTATGCCTGTGTTTATCTCTTTTTGTTATTGAATATCAATCTAAGTAGTAAAAAAGGGGGAGCGGGATTTTGAAGAAAACACAGCTAGGAAATACGTATTTCATGGCAGTTGTGACCGGTCAACAGTGGATGCTCACTCCTCCATGGCACCTAATTTTATTACTGGATTTCCAGAGGTTCGTGTTTGTCCAATTTTTACCAGATTCGTATCTATATCCTGGATATCCTAAAGATTTGTACTTTGGTATCTGAAATTTTTTATATAGAAACAAAATTTGAATGAAAAAAGATTGCTGATGTAGAAACGTGTAACGTGTATTATATTCAAAGAATATTCCCCGAGTAGGCATTGTCCGATTCACATAGGATGGCGGGGCGGAGTAACCTTTTGATTATTATACGGATGATTCTATTTACATTTATGACAAGCTGTATAGGAAACACTTATGTCAGGAGTGTTAAACGTTTATGAAGTCTAATTGACAGAAACGATCGTCTTGAGCATTATAACTTTGGTTTTATTTGTATAATAAATATTCTCACTGGATACTTTCTAATGTATGGTGACAAGTAGGAAAGATTACTCTTGCCGGTGTACGTTTAATGTTATGCTTTATCACAAAAAAATTGAACACGTGCAGGTCAAGAAAGAATTCACAGGATTTAACAACACCTCTTTAAGTATACGCGACATTACGTATCTTGCATCAAAATGAAATGGAACAAGCGTTACCAGATTAAAATTATTTAATTATGAACGAAAATTTCTTCTAAAACTGCAACTAAAACCCATATAAACATTCCATGCTACTTCACTCCTATTCATTTGTGCATTTCATAATTTTGTAGAGATGTGCCAAGATTATTAAAGTTGATGTGTATACGATTATCTTCATGGAATTATTATTTTTGTCAATTCAGAATGACATTTGATATCTTTGTTGAAGAGTTTACATGCGGGTGTATCCATTGGTTCACAAATACCTGTAATAATAATAATAATAATAATAATAATAATAATAACGAGAATTGGGCCCCGAATAACTCGGAACCGATAAGAGATATCGAAAAACGAATTCGATAAGGCCAATTCGTCTAAGTGAAGAGAATTTAAATCTCGATGCACAATAAAATCGCATGAATAGTTTCTGCAATGTTGAGACTTTTTGAAAAAGTACAAAAATAGTCCTGGTCCCAAATGGGGCCAAGATAGTAGACCCAAAAAGTTGCCAGCTCGTCCTCACAAGAAGACGTAAAGAGATTTTGAATTGAATGAACCAATTTCTTTAAATTTTGTAGACAGGAATAATAATAATAATAATAATAATAATAGTAATAATAATAATAAACACGACAATAACAATAAGGTTTTCCACTGTTAGTGGAAAGCCCTAATAACAATAATAATAATAAAAGCCTTTTTGTTTATATGCTATGGACTGACTTTCAATTCGTATGCCGAGCGCTTGGCGGAGGAACTGTCACTACCATCTGGGAGGTCTTCGTTATGATGAATTATTGGGAATCCAATTTTGGACCTTTGGATTGCAAGTCGAACGCTCTGCCACTAGACCACAACAAGTGGTTGGTATTGACTAGAATTAACACAAAATTGTGGATGATGATGATGATGATGATGATGATGATGATGATGGTGGTGATGATGATGATGATGATGATGATGATGATGAGAAGGGGGAAATATATAAGTAGAAGTTGAAGGAAACGAAGACGAGCTGAGAAATAGGAAGATGAAGAAAGATAGGATGCTAGTATACAACAGATAAGCAGCGTTTTCTATTAATATAAAAGAACACATTTAACAAACACGGATTGAACTTTGTGCTATTGTATTTAAAATAATGTTCTTACCCTATTGAATATCGTTAACATATTTCATTAACGCAACTTTAATGCTTTAACCAGATGACTGAGAGCGGGATGAAAGAAACTCACAAATACTGCAATCGAAAGGTGGGAGTTTTGAGTACTGATATCAGCAATACTTGTAATCGCAGGGATATCGGGAATGGCGTTTGATGTCAACATTCTGCAATTTTTACGGTCGATATAATTGGTCTTATTTTCAAAATTATGTTTCACTAAATGAATTGATAAGTCCCCTGCTCGATCACGGTTGTTGAGTCGTCTGTACCAATTGTGACGTGGGATTTTTCCCTCGCTTATTTCATTTGAATTTGACAGTGGACTTGCGACGGGTGTGACCGGCCAGCAGGGGTTGATTACTCATCCATGGAACTCATTCCCACTTCTGGATTTCCAGAGGTCCGTTTTTGTCCAATGTTTACCAGATTTGTACATTGTCTCCTAAACATTCTGAAGAAAAACACTTTTGTATTTGAGATTTTATATAATTACACCCCAATGACTACGAAGGTGTGAATTTGTATTGATAAAACAAAGGTGTTACACAATAGAGTTAGAATAGAATCTATGAATAGATTTAAATTGAAACACCCGACAATGCAAAGCCTAGGTGAACATAAATTTAGAATACCTGGATGTCCCGTTGCAAGTCCTGGGTCAGGCATTCCCATTTTCCAAGTACAATTATGATCTCCTAACTCTTCACCATTTGTTCTTCCGTCAGTATCCGAGTCTGTCTTGCAATATTCCTCATTCCAACGACCAATATTATAGAAGTCCTGTAAAAGATTGCAAAAATTACAGTGGCACAATTTTTCTTCGACCGTGCATATGAATCTAAATTTTAAACGATACTAACATTTGTGCACAAGTTGAATATGTCGTGGATTTACTTTCATTTTAATAAAAGTTCATGCAGTTTTGTCGTATCATAAGGAGAGAAAACTTTATTTACATGTTTCCAAACAGAATTCACGACATTTGACAACTTCACTCATATCAGAAATATATATATATATATATATATATATATATATATATATATATATATATATATATATATATATATATATATACACTAAGGTAACCATGATCATTAAAACGCTATTACCTAACAGCACATCATTTTATATAGCTATTACCTGACAGTACATCATTTTATATAACTATTACCTGACAGCACATCATTTTATATAACTATTACCTGACAGCACATCATTTTATATAGCTATTACCTGTCAGCACATCATTTTATATAGCTATTACCTGACAGTACATCATTTTATATAGCTATTACCTGACAGCACATCATTTATATAGCTATTACCTGACAGCACATCATTTTATATAGCTATTATTTAACAGCACATCATTTTATATAGCTATTACCTGACAGTACATCATTTTATATAGCTATTACCTGACAGCACATCATTTATATAGCTATTACCTGACAGCACATCATTTTATATAGCTATTATTTAACAGCACATCATTTTATATAGCTATTACCTGACAGCACATCATTTTATATAGCTATTACCTGACAGCACATCATTTTATATAGCTATTACCTAACATAATTATTTATTAGATAATCTTTTGTGTTTACATTCGATACAGAGAAATAGTAACACAATTTATTAATGCTAACTAATGACAAACTTTTCCTTTTCGTCGTTTGAAGATTTTCGCTTATTTAAATATTCTGGTAAGAATATAAAACATCTTTAGGATGTCCAGGATATAGAAACAAATCTGGTAGAAAAACGTTCCTCTCTCCTCCTTACAATCTTGAATGAGCATTTTTACTGGCACGATATTGGATAGCTATGTTTAGCTATTCGATATAGATTTATATATGGGCATGTCTTATGAAAGTGTTATTCTGAGAGCCATACGACTCGCCAATAAATTACTCACACAGTGATACGCTGTTGAACGCTTGAAATCGTCACTAAGGAAGTTTTATGGTCGATACGGGGATCTTGTTCAACAATATGAAGTCCCCCTCACGAATGTTAAATAGAACTCTGAAGCACAGCGATATACAGTGACTTCCTTTCGCCAATCAGATCTGGAGCCGACTGATAACCATTTCACCGACGCTGACCTCGATAGGTTTCTATGGAACATATGCGGCATGCTAACAGGGGACACTGACTCCTTCCGGACACCTGGTCCCATCCCGTTTGGGATTCACAATTGTTCTTCGAGTTAAGACCGTTTTAATATCTGATTTGTCGTATTCCAATGGACTTGGAGTCTCGGATACCCATTGGTACTTAGTATTTGAATTTTTAAGCGCATTTGTGTATTGTATTCAGGCTGATACAAGTTAAAAACACATACAGGGGGCAATCCAATGACTTAAACGGGGAATCTCAACAAAACGCTTCATCCTGATGATAGCCAACCGTACAAACAAAGATAGATAACTCTCGTCAATTATGCTTGCATCTTCCTATACAATCAGTTATGAAATTGTTACTTCCAGTTTTGATAACAATGTCCATTAAAATCCCAGCACAGCAAAGTGATATTCAATGTTGTCAACACTTTGTTTGGTTTAGTAGTAAAGATTTTAAATATAGTTAATTTAAGCAGATAAAGAGTTTTTACAACAGTTATCTGTCCTGTTCTTCTATTATTTATACCTACAATCAATATTGTTTTGTTGAAACTTCGGTAGCGCGTGCTTTATGATATTTCTATTTGTCAGATATCATTTTCAATATTAGAATCCCATTATAGTTTAGTGTATATTAAACTTAACTTCCTGTTTATCAAATTATGATTTTAATACCACGAGAGTTGACATTCGATCCTCTCCAAATTACTTTGATTTATCATTATATATTACTTTTTTTTATTTCTTAAATTTCGTTTTTAATTCGCCCTAAAATATCGTAGCCACAATAATATTATGTATGCCCATCAGTCAGTTATTCGACCTGAAAATTTCCTCCCATTTCGAGTAATGGCGAAAATTATGTGAGAGAGCCCTAACACGCCGGTCATGTATTCATACAATATTCATGTATAACCATAATACAAGACTAAACTCTCTCTCTCTCTCTCTCTCTCTCTCTCTCTCTCTCTCTCTCTCTCTCTCTCTCTCTCTCTCTCTCTCTCTCTCTCTCTCTCTCTCTCTCTCTCTCTCTCTCAGGCATGTACAGGTGAAGTGTTCAACGCACAAGCAAGTTAGCGGTGTCCTTTAATTTTACATTTAGATATATCGACGATGTTTTGTCAATTAATAATGACAATTTTAAGCGATATATCCCAGCAAACTAGAAATTAAAGATACATTATAATCAAACACATCCGCTTCTTACTTAAACATTTTACATACTATAGACACAGAGGGGAAATTGACAACTAAGCCATACGACAGACGCGACTATTTCGGCTTTCCCATCGTTAATTTTCCACAGTTAAGTAGTAATATCCCTCAATCACCCGCATATGGAGTTTATATTTCACAAATGATCCAATATGCCAAGGCGTGTTCAACATATGAACATTTCATATTCAGAGGTAAACTACTCACTGACAAATTATTGACACAGGAATATCGAAATCTGCGTTTGATGTCAAGGTTCCGCAATTATTACGGTCGGAATGGTATAACAGTCTTGTTTGCGATTACTCTGTTTCACTAAGTGAAATGTTGAGTTACCTGTTCGATGGCGGTTGTTGAGACGCCTGTACCAATTATGACGAGGATTCGTTCCTCACGTATTTCATTTTAATTCGACTGCGGACTCACGGCGGGTGTTACTGGTCGACAGGGGATGCTTTCTCCTCCTGGCACCTGATCCCACATATTGATTTCAAGAGGTCCGTGTTTGTCCATTTTTACCAGATTTGTACCTATATCCTGGACATTCAAATGATTTATACTTTGGTATCTGAATTTCTTTTTACATTATTATTGTTTGTTTCAAGGTCGTTATAACTATTTCATCATGTTACTATATTTATCCATAGGAAATTTCCATTGTAAACCTGAAAGTGCTAGAAAGGTCATTTTCTTGATTATTCCTAATCTAGTGTTTTCTTGAACTGTACTAGGGTATATATACAGGTAGATGGTCAGATCTCTAAGCAAGTTTAGGACAGCTAACAACAAGGGAGAGTACCCGAGACTATATTTTAAGACCAAGTTATATTAGAAGAGACCACATCTTATATACTAGAAGTTATACGAAAGTAGTGCACATCAATATTACATACTAATTGGAATTTACTGTGTATTGGAGTGGATCAGGAAATGACAATAGCGGATATTGTGAGTCGTGACTTTTATTATTGTAAACCATCATTTAGATTAAGTTTTTATTTTGTAATTGTTAATAAAATTTATAAATTTACTTTACTGTGTTCTTGATTTTGCTCCAGGGTAATTCTGACCCATAACAGAATAACAACAATGAATAAACCAAACAGTTTATAAAATTTATCTTCGATAACCAGATTCTTAGATAAGTGACTTGCTGATTTGAATTGGTTGACATATATTTATTGTGTATATTTAAGCAATTGTGGGACAACAGCCATTCGAAAATTGACCTTTTGTATCTAAGGTCAAATGTTTCACTGTACTAAATCTTATATCAGACTGTTTAGCTTGCAGGAGAAATGATAATAATAATAAAATGAAACAACGAAATGAACATATTGTTCAAAATCATCCAGGTATATTTAAGAACACATGCATAGAAAGAATACATGTTAGAAATTAAATAAGAAATTTGACATGAGGGCCCATGCGTTCACACACTTTTGATCATATTTACCTGTCCAAATTTATTGAAACCGGCAGCACCAGTCTCTTCATTGTGCCCAACTGCATTCCAAAGTCCTACTATGCCTTCACACGGATTTGGTACGTTTAAACCATTTGGAATCAAAAGTCGAAAAAATGGCTCTGCATTAATTAATTGTACATTGTACGAAAATATAATACAAAATAATAACCTTACTGACATATTTATATGTCTGAGTAATTTCTGTTTCATTTTTAAATCTTATCGTAACAAGAGATAAACGAAACAAAGTCATTCGTAGGCGGTTTGAATGATATAAATTTCCTAAATATAAGTTTTGACACTAGTTTCTGGCGAACTTTGGAATATAAATCAGGATGCACTTCTTTAAAGTCAGTAGTGTAAAGGTATGCTGTTCTGTCAGGTTAACCTACTATATATATTTGCACTAATGCATTATAAGTCAGTAGTGTACAGGTATGCTGTTCTGTCAGGTTAACCTACTATATATATTTGCACTAATACATTATAAATCAGTAGTGTAAAGGTCTGCTGTTCTGTCAGGTTAACCTACTATATATTTGCACTAATACATTATAAGTCAGTAGTGTAAAGGTCTGCTGTTCTGTCAGGTTAACATACTATATATATTTGCACTAATACATTATAAGTCAGTATTGTAAAGGTCTTCTGTTCTGTAAGGTTAACCTACCATATATATTTGCACTAATACATTATAAGTCAGTAGTGTAAAGGTCTGCTGTTCTGTCAGGTTAACCTACTATATATATTTGCACTAATACATTATAAGTCAGTAGCGTAAAGGTCTGCTGTTCTGTCAGGTTTAACCTACTATATATATATTTGCACTAATACATTATAAGTCAGTAGTGTAAAGGTCTGCTGTTCTGTCAGGTTAACCTACTATATATTATTGCACTAATACATTATAAGTCAGTAGTGTAAAGGTCTGCTGTTCTGTCAGGTTAACATACGATACATATTTGCACTAATACATTATAAGTCAGTAGTGTAAAGGTCTGCTGTTCTGTAAGGTTAACCTACTATATATATTTGCACTAATACATTATAAGTCAGTAGTGTAAAGGTCTGCTGTTCTGTCAGGTTAACCTACTATATATATTTGCACTAATACATTATAAGTCAGTAGTGTAAAGGTCTGCTGTTCTGTCAGGTTAACCTACTATATATATTTGCATTAATACATTATAAGTCAGTAGTGTAAAGGTCTGCTGTTCTGTCAGGTTAACCTACTATATATTATTGCACTAATACATTATAAGTCAGTAGTGTAAAGGTCTGCTGTTCTGTCAGGTTAACCTACTATATATTATTGCACTAATACATTATAAGCATTATTTGGTGACATTGTACATTACTGTAATCCTCTTTAAAGTATTTCCTAATATTTCGATGCCTAAATTTGAATCAATGAAGGTGACGTTGGCAAGATTTGTGCTAACTTTTAATTTAATGTTTTCCGTTCTTGAAGATCCTAAAGAAAAACATTTGAAACTCACTTTAATTTAGAAATATATCTGCATACATACAGTGTCTATTGTGATCTAGATACGTATTTATATTTCCTAGTCTAAACTGATTTAAAACATATACGATGTAGTGAAAATAAAAAGGTGTGTGTGTGTGTGTGTGTGTGTGTGTGTGTGTGCGTGTGTGTGTGTGTGTGTGTGTGTGTGTGTGTGTGTGTGTGTGTGTGTGTGTGTGTGTGTGTGTGTGAACTTTCTGGATTCCTATTGACACCGACACTTTGTCCCTCTGTTTGTCTACTTGTCCAGTAATCATAAGTACAAAACATTTTGGGTGTTAAGCAAGTTTCCTGTGATATTTTATCAGATTTAGACAAAGATTGGAAAACAAAAACTAAACTGTACGGCAAAATTGTTTTTCTTCTGCTAACTGTCCATGATTATGTAACAATATTGCCATATACTCTTTTTCTTTGTTGACCGCTTTTTATTGTCTATTCGATATTAATACAATCTAGCTCAATTTTGAGTTCCAGAAAGAAAAATATCAGTTGAAGGTGGGATGAATCATTTCGTTATGAGGACATTTCATTGTACAGTTATAGCGAATCGGTCTGAATGGTTATAATGCAATTCATTAAGAACAAAAATCATTATAAATCATGTCTAAACAGGAACTTTCCTAGGAAGAAAAAAGAAAGGATCTTTCCTATGACGTAAAAAGAAAACACTTTTGTTACTTATAATTTTACTTATTTTATCAGAGATAAGGACTACTTATGCTTGGCGAAAATGTTAACAACTGGATTTTGTTTTTATGATATTTATCACTTAGTCATAATACTGTAAACAAAGTTGGTTGCGATGTCAAGGGACATGGAAATTGGTTTGTTATAGGCAATATTCGTTATATAATATTCGTTATAAAATTGTTTTTAACTAAACATATATAGAGGTGCAGTTGAGAATTATCTATTGATTCTTTATGTGCATGAATTCGTACAAACCGAGTTCGTTATATTCAGATTGTCTTACGAGGCATATTGCGCATTTCGCAACTGTTAACATATTTCGTAATCTGTAGGAACACAGGTGTCACAATCGCTTATTTGTTACAATCGCAGTTACATTAGCTACTCGGTCTTTAATTATTGAACCTTGTTCATATACAGATACAAAACCTTTACACACATTTTATTCACTTTTCAGCATGTCTGTCAATTTAAGACGGTGCTTGATTTCATCTGATGTATGTACCATTTCAGAAAGACGATTTGTCTGTAAATTGTGACAAGTATTGATTCCTGACTTATTTCAATTTGACTGTGGATTTACGGCGAGTGGTACCAATCAGCAGCAGATGCTTACTTCTCCATGACACCTGATCCTACCTCTAGATTCCAAAGGTCCATGTTTGTCCACCGTGTTCACCAGTGTTGTGTATTGACTCCTAAACATCCTGAATTTTATTTTTTTTTTATATATGTTTAAATTTTATATTGTTAAATATTTAGCATTTCATTCCAATTAAGCGTCAATTTGTTTTGTATTTTATACCTCCATAATATTTTCCTGTACGTCTTTTGATAAGGACATATGTCAATGTCAAATGTACCACCACAATATTCCAAGTGTCGTGCACTTTTTCCACACCAGTGTATGAATGAAGTTGTTAAGTTATATCCGTTGTCCGTCCGTGCATAGCTTGCAATAACTTGGGTTTGCCGTTACGAATCCTTGCAAAGTTTTACAAAATATTTCCATGAAGCCTAGGCACCATTCGTATTTTTTTTTACTTTTGACGTTACGGAATTATAGGACTTTATACGTTGAATTTCAGTTTGACATGTCTGACATTAAAATTAAGTTTTTACATTCATATAATAACGACTTCCTTTTGATTTTTACGATTTTGAATTAACTGTTATCGAAAGCTTAATCGTTAAAATTTGTTAAATTTTTGACATTAGTGACATTAACTCATGTTTGCTTTCACGACTTTTCATGAAAGATTTGCACATCGTTAGTTAAGGAGTCGTGTTCCTAAATACAAAGATCCTTACTGTCACAATATATCAAGGCTTGTGGTCTTTGGCACCACTGGTGCCACTGTTTTTTTTTTCAAAACTGAAAGTATTTCTATTTTCAATTATTTCATAAATGTATTGCTTTGAACATATATATATTTTTAAATTTTAACACCTTTTTTATATGTAAAAGCCTAGATATATCGTGTTCATATAAAATAAACAAGTTCTTTTGTACTTTTATCTGCAATTTACGTTGTTCGATATATTTCAGAAGTTCAGACAAATACATCTGCACTTTAATGTCTTGGTCTATATTCTATGACTTTTGGTATAAACAATAACCAGGAAGAGATAGAAACACTGTTTTAACATCATCGAGATTATGATTATTATAATTATTAATAGCAGTAGTTGTACTAATAGTATTACTAGCAGTAGTAGTAGTGGTAGTAGTAATAGTAGTAGTTACAGTAGTAGTAGTTGTAGTAGTTGTAGTAGTAGTAGTAGTAGTAGTAGTAGTAGTATAAGAATCAGTAATAGAATAAGCAGTAGCAGCAGCAGTAGTAGTAGTAGTAGTAGCAGTAGCAGCAGCAGTAGTAGCAGTAGTACTACAAGTAATGGTAGTAGTAGTGACATAAGCAGTAGTAGAAGTAGTAGTAGTAGTAGTAGCAGTAGCAGCAGTAGTAGCAATAATAGAAGTAGAAGTAGTAGCAGTAGTAGTAGTAGTGGTGGTGGTGGTAGTAGTAGTAGTAGTAGTAGTAGTAGTAGTAGTAGTAGTAGTAGTAGTAGTAGTAGTAGTAGTAGTAGTAGTAGTAGTAGTAGTAGTAGTAGTAGTGGTATTAGTAGTAGTAGTAGTAGTAGTAGCAGTAGTAGTACTCGTAGTAGTAGAAGTAGTAGTAGTAGTAGAAGTAGTAGTAGTAGTAGTAGTAGTAGTAGTAGTAGTAGTAGTAGTAGCAGTAGCAGCAGTTGTAGCAGTAATAGAAGTAGCAGCAGTAGCAGTAGAAGTTGTAGCAGCAGTAGTAGTAGTAGTAGTAGTAGTAGTAGTAGTAGTAGTAGTAGTAGTAGTGGTGGTAGTAGTAGTAGTGATGGTGGTAGTAGTGGTGGTAGTAGTAGTAATTGTAGTAGTAGTAGTAGTAGTAGTAGTAGTAGTTGTAGTAGTAGTAGTAGTAGTTATAGTGATGGTGGTAGTAGTGGTGGTAGTAGTAGTAATAGTAGTAGTAGTAGTAGTAGTTGTAGTAGTAGTAGTAGTAGTAGTAGTAGTAGTAGTAGTAGTAGTAGTAGTAGTAGTAGTAGAAGAAGTAGTAGTAGTTGTAGTCGTTTTGTCTAATTCTAAATATGGACTTAAAACAACCTGTGACGTGTTGTAATTAATACACATGGACTAAAAACAACCTGTGACATGTTGTCATTTATACACATGAACTTACAACAACCCATGAAATGTTTTCATTTATACACATGAGCTTAAAACAACCCGTGATGTGTTCTCATTTATACACATGGACTGAAAACACCCTGTGACGTGTTGTCATTTATACACATGGGCTAAAAAGAACCAGTGACGTTTTGTCATATTATACACATTGACTGAAAACAACCAGTGACGTGTTGTCATATTATACACATGGACTGAAAACACCCTGTGACGTGTTGTCATTTACACACATGGGCTAAAAAGAACCTGTGACGTTTTGTCATATTATACACATTGACTGAAAACAACTAGTGACGTGTTGTCATATTATACACATGGACTGAAAACATCCTGTGACGTGTTGTCATATTATACACATGGACTGAAAACACCCTGTGACGTAAAGTCGTATTATACACATGGACTGAAAAGAGTGACATGTTGTCATGTTATACACAAGGACTGAAAACACAGTGTGACATGTTGTCATATTATACACACGGACTGAAACCAACCTGTGATGTATTGTTGTATTATGCACATAGACTGAAGACAGTGACATATTGTCATATTATACATATGGACTGAAAACAACCTGTGACGTATTGTCGTATTATACACATGGACTGAAAACAACCTGTGACGTATTGTCGTATTATACACATGGACTGAAAACAGTGACATGTTGTCATATTATGTACATGGACTGAAAATACCCTGTGACGTATTGTCGTATTATACACATGGACTGAAAACAACCTGTGACGTATTGTCGTATTATACACATGGACTGAAAACAGTGACATGTTGTCATATTATGTACATGGACTGAAAACAACCAGTGACGTGTTGTCATATTATACATATGGACTGAAAACAACCAGTGACGTATTATCGTATTACACACATGGACTGAAAACAGTGACATGTTGTCATATTATGTACATGGACTGAAAACAACCAGTGACGTGTTGTCATATTATACATATGGACTGAAAACAACCAGTGACGTATTATCGTATTACACACATGGACTGAAAACAGTGACATGTTGTCATATTATACACATGGACTGAAAACACCCTGTGACGTGATGTCATATTATACACATGGACTGAAAACAACCAGTGACGTATCATTGTACCATTTAATTCAATTGTGCATGCATTTTTTCGAAATAATTATTTACATGTGTGTTT
Organism: Atrina japonica; assembly: GCA_030159075.1. Lineage (NCBI taxonomy): Eukaryota > Metazoa > Mollusca > Bivalvia > Pterioida > Pinnidae > Atrina > Atrina japonica. The sequence continues at coordinate 100,863 of BROG01000584.1, read as the reverse complement.
AAAAATATAATGAATCAAATCTTTTATAAAAGCTCCATTGTGGAAGTATATAATTAACTGTTCAATATCATGTTTTATTAAAGACGATATTTATGGAATGATAATGTTCGGTATATAATGACCACATTCAATATGTTTGTTAAGTGTCCGACATGCTGGGTTATCCATCGGTTCACACACACCTGTAACATTATAAAATAATCATCACTATAAAATCTTTTAAACATCAACATTTCAGTTTACAACATCAGATGTTAAACGGATTTCTGTATTTTTATTTTAACTTTGTTGAATGCTCTAGGATATAAAAGTACAGATACCAAATTGATAGCAGTAACAGAGTCCTTAAAATACGGAGAATATAAAAGATATCAATGTTGTAATAGAACGAGAGTCCTTAAGACAAAGGGCTAATAACTTACATTGTAACAAACATGGTAAATAAGCATGGTCACTGACAACATTGTAATAAACATGGTCAATAACCTAGACTGTAACAAACATGCTCAATAACCTAGACAGTAACAAACATGCTCAATAACCTAGACTGTAACAAACATGGTCAATAACATAGACTGTAACAAACATGCTCAATAACCTAGACTGTAACAACCATGCTCAATAACCTAGACTGTAACAAACATGCTCAATAACATAGACTGTAACAAACATGGTCAATAACCCAGACTGTAACAAACATGCTCAATAACCTAGACTGTAACAAACATGCTCAATAACCAAGACTGTAACAAACATGCTCAATAACCTAGACTGTAACAAACATGCTCAATAACCTAGACTGTAACAAACATGGTCAATAACCTAGACTGTAACAAACATGGTCAATAACCTAGACTGTAACAAACATGGTCAATAACCTAGACTGTAACAAACATGGTCAATAACCTAGACTGTAACAAACATGGTCAATAACCTAGACTGAAACAAACATGGTCAATAACCTAGACTGTAACAACCATGCTCAATAACCTAGACTGTAACAAACATGCTCAATAACCTAGACTGTAACAAACATGGTCAATAACCTAGACTGTAACAAACATGCTCAATAACCTAGACTGTAACAAACAAGGTCAATAACCTAGACTGTAACAAACATGCTCAATAACCTACACTGTAACAAACATGGTCAATAACCTAGACTGTAACAAACATGCTCAATAACCTAGACTGTAACAAACATGGTCAATAACCTAGACTGTAACAACCATGGTCAATAACCTAGACTGTAACAAACATGGTCAATAACCCAGACTGTAATAAACATGGTCAATAACCTAGACTGTAACAAACGTGGTAAATAACCTAGACTGTAACAAACATGTCCAATAATCAATATCAATAACCTAGACTGTAACAAACATGCTCAATAACCAATGTCAAGAACCTAGACTGTAACAACCATGCTGAATAACATAGACTGTAACAACCATGCTCAATAACCTAGACTGTAACAAACATGCTCAATAACCTAGACCTTAACAAACATGCTCAATGACCTAGACTGTAGCAAACGTGGTCAATAACCTAGACTGTAACAAACATGTCCAATAATCAATATCAATAACCTAGACTGTAATAAACATGCTCAATAACCTAGACTGTAACAAACGTGGTCAATAACCTAGACTGTAACAAACATGTCCAATAATCAATATCAATAACCTAGACTGTAACAAACATGTTCAATAACCTAGACGGTAACAAACATGCTCAATAGCCAATGTCAATAACCTGGACTGTAACAACCATGCTCAATAACCTAGACTGTAACAATCATGCTCAATAACCTAGACTGTGATAAACATGGTCAATAACCTAGACTGTAACAACCATGCTCAATAACCTAGACTGTAACAAACATGCTCAATGATCAATATCAATAACTTAAACGGTAACAAATATGCTCAATAACCTAGACTGTAATAAAAATGGTAAATAACCTAGACTGTAACAAACATGCACAATAACCTATACTGTAATAAACATGGTCAATAACCTGGACTGTAACAACCATGCTCAATAACCTAGACGGTAACAAACATGCTCAATAACCAATATCAATAACCTAGACTGTAACAAACATGCTCAATAACCTAAACTGTAACAAACACGTTCAATAACCTATACTGTAACAAACATGGTCAATAACCTAGACTGTAACAAACATGTCCAATAATCAATATCAATAACCTAAACTGTAACAAACATGCTCAATAACCTAGACTGTAACACACATGCTCAATAACCTAGACTGTAACAAACATGCTCAATAACCTAGACTGTAACAAACATGCTCAATAACCTACACTGTAACAAACATGGTCAATAACCTAGACTGTAACAACCATGCTCAATAACCTAGACTGTAACAAACATGCTCAATAACCTACACTGTAACAAACATGGTCAATAACCTAGACTGTAACAAACATGTCCAATAATCAATATCAATAACCTAGACTGTAACAAACATGCTCAATAACGTAGACTGTAACAAACATGCTCAATAATCAATGTCAATAACCTAGACTGTAACAACCATGCTCAATAACCTAGACTTTAACAAACATGCTCAATAATCAATGGCAATAACCTAGTCTGTAACAAACATGGTCAATAACCTAGACTGTAACAAACATGTCCAATAATCAATATCAATAACCTAGACTGTAACAAACATGCTCAATAACGTAGACTGTAACAAACATGCTCAATAATCAATATCAATAACTTAGACTGTAACAAACATGCTCAATAACCTAGACTGTAACAACCATGCTCAATAACCTAGACTGTAACAAACATGGTCAATAATCTAGACTGTAACAAACATGGTCAATAACCTAGACTGTAACAAACATGCTCAATAACCTAGACTGTAACAAACATGCTCAATAACCTAGACTGTAACAAACATGGTCCAAACTTTACATTGTAACATACACGTTCAATAACTTACAGTGTAACAAACATGGCCAATAAGTGTCTAGTATGACAAAAATATATATAGTTATTTTTTAATATATATATATATATATATATATGAAACTGTAATACCTGGGTGTCCAATTGCTGGCCCTGGATTGCCCTGTCCCTTTTTCCAAGTGCAGTTAGGATCTCCAAGTTCTACTCCATTTGTTCTGCCGTCATTATCAGAATCTCTCTTACATAGGTCCGTGCTCCACTCCTTATCGTGCTTCTTGAAATCCTGTAAATGACAATCAAAAGTCAGGCGTTTCATTACGATATGTAAATTACAACTGATTTCAATTGGACTTATATGGATATTATGTTATTGTGTTTAAGGAAATGTTATGTTCCATGATAGATACACTCAAATTTTGTGCGTCTCGTGAGCATTTATATGATAATAATAATAATAATAATAATAATAATAATAATAATGACGACGACGACGACGATGTGTGGAAATAAGATACATTCTAATATCGAAATTCAGTCTTAAAATAATTTACTTGTGTAAGTTGTCAAATTATTTCAGTCTCTTACAAACTGAAATTTAGTTATATATCTGATTATCTGAAACAGATCATATCAAATTAACAGTTCCTAGTTAGGAATGGACTTGTGTTACGCATGAAACAATCTAATTCTCGGGCATTAAACAATATCGCGGTATAATACACAAATATTCATCGGTTACGAAAGAATTTGAATGCATCAAAGTCAAAATAGAAAGACTTGGGTAGTCCACGTAAAATGTCAAAATATTATCTCCTAAATATGTCTTGAATTATGAAAGGCACACGACAGAGAGCGGTCTGTCGATGGATCTCAGAAATGACGTATTATAAACATACAGAGAAAATACCTGATGTTTGACTTTGTATTATATCTATATATCATATTATGTATACACATATTGAACATTTAAGATGCATCGTGAATATATTAAAAACCAAATAAATAAATAAGTGTTATAATGAATAAAAGGCTCATTCAATCATGAACTGTACTAAAAATCAATTCAAATTCATTCAAACCTTATTATACATAATCTAAAAACACTATCAAACTAAAACTGCAATAACCTATTTGAAAGCTTATGTTTACCTGACACTTCATTAACACTAATGGTATATTTCTCATTGATACACGTCAGCGCCTAATTCCTGAGCAAGAAAACTATCAAGCGAGTGGTCTTATATTGATACAAATGAATTATAGTTGGTGTTGGATGTAAAGAAACACTGGGCGCGTAGAGACTGGGTGTGAACAAATGTGAATTACAAAAATAGATTTAGAAAAAAAAAACACTGGACGCATGGAGGCTCGGTGTGAACAAATGTGAAAGTACAAAAACAGATATAAAGTAACACTGGACACATAGACTCGGGGTGAACAAATGTGAAAGTATAAAAACAAATAAATATGAAAAATAATCATTATACGCATAGATACCCACTGTTAACAAAATGAGAAATTACTTATCAGTTATAAAGAAACATTGGGCGCTTAGATACCCGATCTCAATAAATGTGAAGTTACGAAACAGATTTAAAGAAACAATAGATATCCGGTGATAACAAATGCGATATTACGAAACAGAAATTAAAAAACATTCGACGTCTGTTGCCAGTAAATGTGAAATTAAGAAACAGATGTAAAGAAACTTTGACTGCATAAATTAGAGATTTAAAGAAACATTGGACTGATAGATACTTGGTGTTAACAAAAGCGAAATTACGAACACATTTAAAAGTAACGGCGAACAAATCATCGAAAAATCAACCGACTTATTTTTCTGTACCCGGTAATTGAATCTCATGTCTTCAAGGTTGCACATCTCCTTATTAGATATTTATAAATAAGCGACATTTATATCCAATCATTGTAGATAAAATACATATTTGACATTTGTTTGTCGGGTGGTGCCATTAGATACATACATTTCCAAATAAATTAGTGTCACCGCCGCCTTCTTTTTTGTTATGTCCAACTCCTTCCCATATTCCCGATTCCCCTTTGCATGGGTTAGGGACGTTATGTCCATTTGGTATTAAATCTCTGTAACTTGATTTTGATAATGACAAGCTAAATAATGTTAGAAACACAAGTAAAGCATACATCTTGGGTCTCGGAGTTTAAGATACTTTGCGCCAAAGTTCAATTGCTAAAGTTTTTATACTGCAGACTAAGACACGTGACGTCATCAGGATCTTATCGGCCGTGCACTTATGAATTATAGAATCAGATCAAGGTCATGAGTATAGTTCACTGTCTTCATATAAGGACTAAATGTCAATCACTGTAGGACTGGATGAGATATGAAAACAACATGCAGACAGACAATGAGGTATTCTGTGTGAATATAAAAACCTCAGATACCAAAGCATAAATCAATAGAATGTCCAGGACATAGATACAAATCCGATAAAAATGGACAAACACGGACCTCTGGAAACCAAGAGGTGGGATCAGGTGCCATGGAGGAGTAAGCATCCCCTGTCGACCGGTCACACCCGCAGTGAGTCCACAGTCAAGTCCAATGAAACACGTGAGGAGTGTATCCTCATCACAATTGGTACAGACGTCTCATCAACCGCCAACGAAAAGGCAACTCAACATTTCACTTAGTGAAACAGAGTAGTCGCAAACAAGACTATTATACCGACCGTAAAACTTGCGGAACGTTGACATTTAACGCGGTTTTCGATATCCCTGTGTCAATAATTTGTCAGTGAGTAGTTTACCTCTGTATATGAAATCTTCATATGTTGTGCACGCCCTGGCATATCGGGTCATTTGTGAAATATAAACTCCATATGCGGGACTGAGGGATATTACTACTTAAATCAGGAAAATTTACGATTGGAAAGCCGAAATCATCGCGTTTATCGTATAGCTTCGTTGCTAATTTCCCGTCTGTGTTTATATTAAGTAAAATGTCTAAGTATGAAGCGTGTGTGCTTGATTCTGTTGTATCTTTAATTTCTAGTTCGCTGGGATATATCGCATTGACATATGTATGAAAATTGTCATTATTAATTGACAAAACATCATCGATATATCTAATTGTCAAATTAATGGACACCGCTAACTTTTTCTTCTTCTGATTCAGCAGTTTCTGAATGAAGTCTGCTTCGTATGAATAAAGGAACAGGTCGGCCAATAAAGGAGCACAATTGGTTCCCATAGGAATGCCGACAATTTGTTGAAAGACCACGTCTCCGAACATTACAAATATATTGTCTATTAGAAATTCCAGCATGTTTTTAATATCAACTTCAGTATATTTATGTGTGGAATCAGAGTGGTGTTTGACGAAATAAGTATCCTGATAGCCAATCACTAGGTATTTAAATTTTCGGGTACCACCTTTAGTGAAAAAGCAGTTGTCTATGATGCTGAAAAGTCTTTCTTTTAATTTTTTATGTGGAATAGTAGTGTAAAGAGTAGAGAAGACATAAGTTTTGATACTGTGAATTCGAGAAAAATTGTGTGCCTTCAAATTTTCTAAAAGCTGTTTAGAATTTTTAAGTATCCACATTTGATTTACACCGCTTCTGGAATAAGCAACTGTACAGTATTGTTGAAGTTTCTCCTTAACGGCTGTCAATATCTTGGTAAGGAGTAAAGATAAAGGTTTGGTAGAACACGTGTAAAGCATTGCTTATGGTCATATAACATGATCACATTATTAAAATTTCAGATACCAAAGAATAAATCAATAGAATGTCCAGGACATAGATACAAATCCGGTAAAAATGGACAAACACGGACCTCTGGAAACCAAGAGGTGGGATCAGGTGCCATGGAGGAGTAAGCATCCCCTGTCGACCGGTCACACACGCAGTGAGTCCACAGTCAAGTCCAATGAAACAAGTGAGGAGTGTATCCTCATCACAATTGGTACAGACGTCTCAACAACCGCCAACGAAAAGGCAACTCAACATTTCACTTAGTGAAACAGAGTAGTCGCAAACAAGACTATTATACCGACCGTAAAATTTGCGGAACGTTGACATTAAACGCGGTATTCGATATCCCTGTGTCAATAATTTGTCAGTGAGTAGTTTACCTCTGTATATGAAATCTTCATATGTTGTGCACGCCCTGGCATATCGGATCATTTATGAAATATAAACTCCATATGCGGGTGACCTTTACCGCTGTATTTGTGCATTTCGTCAGCCATTCCTTTCAATTGGAGCTCAACTGATGAAGTCTAATTGACAGAAACGATATCGTCTTGAGCATTACAACTTTGGTATTATGTTTATAATATTTATAACCACTAGGTCGTTGCCACTGCTGGTGGGCCGTTTGAGTCCCCGAGGGACTGGTATTTCGGTACCAGCTGTTCATCTTGTACTAAAGTAATATTTGGCACTGTTAGCACTATTTAAATTCCAAAATTTTCTAAAGCTAAGATAGTCATTTTTTTCACAGTGGTTACTCTTAGACGGATTTCGGTTATACTTTTAGAGATATTAATTGGCCTTGTATGATACCACTTTATCTTTAGAAAATACACATACCTTTCAAATTGGAGCTCAACTGATGAAGTCTAATTGACAGAAACGATATCGTCTTGAGCATTATAACTTTGGTATTATGTTTATAATATTTAGGCTAGTACAGGTAAATTCAAGGGTAAAAGGTTTGATATAGCACTTACATGAAGATTATAGAAAAAATAAACTCCAATTACAATTAACCCGAAATTCACAAGAAGTGTAACATAGCCATGTCGTTAAACATATAGTGTAACAATGTCACTAAACATATAGTGTAACAAAACCATGTCGCTAAACATTTAGTGTAACATAACAATATCGCTAAACATATAGTGTAACATAACAATATCGCTAAACATATAGTGTAACATAACAATATTGCTAAACATAGAGTATAACATAACCTTGTCACTAAACATAGAGTGTAACATAATCATGTCGCTAAACATTTAGTGTAACATAACAATATCGCTACACATAGAGTGTAACAAAACTTTGTCGCTAAACATTTAGTGTAACATAACAATATCGCTACACATAGAGTGTAACAAAACTTTGTCGCTAAACATTTAGTGTAACATAACAATATCGCTACACATAGAGTGTAACAAAACTTTGTCGCTAAACATTTAGTGTAACATAACAATATCGCTAAACATAGAGTGTAACATAACCTTGTCACTAAACATATAGTGTAACATAACAATATCGCTAAACATTTAGTGTAACATAACAATATCGCTAAACATAGAGTATAACATAACCTTGTCACTAAACATATAGTGTAACATAACCTTGTCGCTAAACATTTAGTGTAACATAACAATATCGCTACACATAGAGTGTAACAAAACTTTGTCGCTAAACATTTAGTGTAACATAACAATATCGCTACACATAGAGTGTAACAAAACTTTGTCGCTAAACATTTAGTGTAACATAATCATGTCGCTAAACACAGAGTGTAACATAATCACGTCGCTAAACATTTAGTGTAACATAACAATATCGCTAAACATAGAGTATAACATAACTTTGTCACTATACATATAGTGTAACATAATCATGTCGCTAAGCACAGAGTGTAACATAATCATGTCGCTAAACATATAGTGTAACATAATCATGTCGCTAAACATATAGTCTAACATAATAATGTCGCTAAATATAGAGTGTAACATAACCTTGTCGCTAAATATATAATGTAACATAACCATGTCGCTAAACATATAGTGTAACATAACAATGTCACTAAACATAAAGTGTAACATAATCATGTCGCTAAACATAGAATGTAACATAACAATGTCGCTAAATATATAATGTAACATAACCTTGTCGCTAAACATAGAGTGTAACATAACAATGTAACTAAACATATAGTGTAACATAATCAAGTCGCTAAACATAGAGTGTAACATAACAATATCGTTAAACATATAGTGTAACATAACATTATCGCTAAACATAGACTTAACATAACAATATCGCTAAACATATAGTGTAACATAACCTTGTCTCTAAACATTTAGTGTAACATAACAATATCGGTACACATAGAGTGTAACAAAACTTTGTCGCTAAACATTTAGCGTAACATAACAATATCGCTACACATAGAGTGTAACAAAACTTTGTCGCTAAACATTTAGTGTAACATAATCATGTCGCTAAAACACAGAGTGTAACATAATCACGTCGCTAAACATTTAGTGTAACATAACAATATCGCTAAACATAGAGTATAACATAACTTTGTCACTATACATATAGTGTAACATAATCATGTCGCTAAGCACAGAGTGTAACATAATCATGTCGCTAAACATATAGTGTAACATAATCATGTCGCTAAACATATAGTCTAACATAACAATGTCGCTAAATATAGAGTGTAACATAACCTTGTCGCTAAATATATAATGTAACATAACCATGTCGCTAAACATATAGTGTAACATAACAATGTCACTAAACATAAAGTGTAACATAATCATGTCGCTAAACATAGAATGTAACATAACAATGTCGCTAAATATATAATGTAACATAACCTTGTCGCTAAACATAGAGTGTAACATAACAATGTAACTAAACATATAGTGTAACATAATCAAGTCGCTAAACATAGAGTGTAACATAACAATATCGTTAAACATATAGTGTAACATAACATTATCGCTAAACATAGACTTAACATAACAATATCGCTAAACATATAGTGTAACATAACATTATCGCTAAACATAGAGTTAACATAACAATATCGCTAAACATATAGTGTAACATAATCATGTCGCTAAACATAGAGTGTAACATAACAATGTCGCTAAACATATAGTGTAACATAACAATATCGCTAAACATAGACTGTAACATAACAATGTCGCTAAATATCTAATGTAACATAACCTTGTCGCTAAACATAGAGTGTAAGATAACAATGTCACTAAACATATAGTGTAACATAACCTTCTCGCTAAACATACAGTGTAACATAATCATGTCCCTAAACATAGAGTAACATAACAATATCGCTAAATATATAGTGTAACATAACAATGTCGTTAAATATATAATGTAACATAACCTTGTCACTAAACATAGAGTGTAACTTAACAATATCGCTACACATAGAGTGTAACATAACTATGTCGCTAAACATATAGTGTAACATAATCATGTCGCTAAACATAGAGTGTAGCATAACAATGTCGCTAAACATATAGTGTAACATAATCATGTCGCTAAACATAGAGTGTAAAAATAACAATATCGCTAAACAGAGAGTGTAACATAACAATGCAACTAAATATATAATGTAACATAACAATGTCACTAAACATATAGTGTAACATAACAATATCGCTAAACATATAGTGTAATATAACCATGTCGCTAAACATATAGTGTAACAGAATCATGTCGTTAAACATAGAGTGTAACATAATCATGTCGCTAAACATAATGTAACATAATCTTGTCGCTAAACATGGAGTGTAACATAACCTTGTCGCTAAACATAGAGTGTAACATAATCATGTCGCTAAACATAGAGTGTAACATAATAATATCGCGAAACACAGAGTGTAACATAACAATATCGCTAAACAGAGAGTGTAACATAACAATGTCACTAAACATAGAGTGTAACATAACAATGTCGCTAAATATATAATGTAAAATAACCTTGTTGCTAAACATATACTGTAACATAACAATTTCGCTAAACATAAAGTGTAACAGAACAATATCGCTAAACATATAGTGTAACATAACCTTGTCGCTAAACATAGAGTGTAACATAACAATGTCGCTAAACATAAAGTGTAACATATCAATATCGCTAAACATAAAGTGTAACATAATCATGTCGCTAAACATAGAGTGTAACATATCAATATCGCTAAACATAAAGTGTAACATAACCTTGTCTCTAAACATTTAGTGTAACATAACAATATCGCTACACATAGAGTGTAACATAATCATGTCGCTAAACATAGAGTGTAACATAATAATATCGCGAAACACAGAGTGTAACATAACAATATCGCTAAACAGAGAGTGTAACATAACAATGTCACTAAACGTAGAGTGTAACATAACAATGTCGCTAAATATATAATGTAAAATAACCTTGTTGCTAAACATATACTGTAACATAACAATTTCGCTAAACATAAAGTGTAACAGAACAATATCGCTAAACATATAGTGTAACATAACCTTGTCGCTAAACATAGAGTGTAACATAACAATGTCGCTAAACATAGAGTGTAACAGAACAATATCGCTAAACATATAGTGTAACATAACCTTGTCGCTAAACATAAAGTGTAACATAATCATGTCGCTAAACATAGAGTGTAACATATCAATATCGCTAAACATAAAGTGTAACATAACCTTGTCGCTAAACATAAAGTGTAACATATCAATATCGCTAAACATAAAGTGTAACATAACCTTGTCTCTAAACATTTAGTGTAACATAACAATATCGCTACACATAGAGTGTAACAAAACTTTGTCGCTAAACATTGAGTGTAACATAAAAATATCGCTAAACATAGAGTATAACATAACCTTGTCGCTAAACATATAGTGTAAGATAATCATGTCGCTAAACACAGAGTGTAACATAATCGTGTCTCTAAACATATAGTGTAACATAATCATGTCGCTAAACATTTAGTGTAACATAACAATATCGCTACACATAGAGTGTAACAAAACTTTGTCGCTAAACATTGAGTGTAACATAAAAATATCGCTAAACATAGAGTGTAACATAACCTTGTCACTAAACACATAGTGTAACATAACAATATCGCTAAACATTTTGTGTAACATAACAATATCGCTAAACATATAGTGAAACATAACAATATCGCGAAACATAGAGTATAACATAACCTTGTCGCTAAACATATAGTGTAAGATAATCATGTCGCTAAACACAGAGTGTAACATAATCGTGTCTCTAAACATATAGTGTAACATAATCATGTCGCTAAACATATAGTGTAACATAACAATGTCGCTAAATATAGAGTGTAACATAACCTTCTCGCTAAATATATAATGTAACATAACCATGTCGCTAAACATATAGTGTAACATAACAATATCACTAAACATAAAGTGTAACATAACAATATCGCTAAACATATAGTGTAACATAACAATGTCGCTAAATATATAATGTAACATAACCTTGTCGCTAAACATAGAGTGCAACATAACTATGTCACTAAACATATAGTGTGTCATAACCTTGTCGCTAAACATAGACTGTAACATAATCATGTCCCTAAACATAGAGTGTAACATAACAATGTCGCTAAATATATAGTGTAACATCACAATGTCGCTAAATATATAATGTAACATAACCTTATCACTAAACATAGAGTGTAACATAACAATATCGCTACACATAGAATGTAACATAACAATATCGCTAAACATAGAGTGTAACATAACTATGTCGCTAAACATATAGTGTAACATAATCATATCGCTAAACATAGAGTGTAACATAATCATGTCGCTTAACATATAGAGTGACATAATCATGTCGCTAAACATAGAGTGTAACATAACAATATCGATAAACAGAGAGTTTAACATAACAATGTCACTAATTATATAATGTAACATAACAATGTCACTGACAATATAGTGTAACATAACAATATCGCTAAACATATAGTGTAACATAACAATATCGCTAAACATATAGTGTAACATAACCATGTCGTTAAACATAGAGTGTAACATAATCATGTCGCTAAACATAATGTAACATAATCTTGTCGCTAAACATGGAGTGTAACATAACCTTGTCGCTAAACATAGAGTGTAACATAATCATGTCACTAAACATAGAGTGTAACATAACCTTGTCGCTAAACATAGAGTGTAACATAACAATATCGCTAAACAGAGAGTGTAACATAACAATATCGCTAAACATGGAATGTAACATAACAATGTCACTAAATATATAGTTTACATAACCTTGTCGCTAAACAGAGAGTGTAACATAATTATATCGTTAAATATAGAGTGTAACATAACTATATCGCTAAACATATAGTGTAACATAACATTGTCGCTAAACATAGAGTTAACATAACAATATCGCTAAACATTTAGTGTAACATATCAATGTCGCTAAACAGAGACTGTAACATAACAATGTCGCTAAACATAGAGTGTAACATAACCATGTCGCTAAACATAGAGTGTAACATAACCATGTCGCTAAACATAGTGTAACATAATCATGTCACTAAACATAGATTGTAACATAACAATGTCTCTAAACAGAGAGTGTAACATAACATTGTCGCTAAACATATAGTGTAACATAACCATGTCGCTAATCATAGAGTGTAACATAATCATGCCACTAAACATAGACTGTAACATAACAATGTCGCTAAACAGAGAGGGTAACATAACATTGTCGCTAAACATATAGTGTAACATCACAATGTCGCTAAATATATAATGTAACATAACCTTGTCACTAAACATAGAGTGTAACATAACAATATCGCTACACATAGAATGTAACATAACAATATCGCTTAACGTAGAGTGTAACATAACATTGTCGCTAAACATAGAGTTAACATAACAATATCGCTAAACAGAGAGTGTAACATATCAATGTCGCTAAACAGAGAGTGTAACATAACAATGTCGCTAAACATAGAGTGTAACATAACCATGTCGCTAAACATAAAGTGTAACATAATCATGTCACTAAACATAGATTGTAACATAACAATGTCTCTAAACATATAGTGTAACATAACATTGTCGCTAAACATATAGTGTAACATAACCATGTCGCTAAACATAGAGTGTAACATAATCATGTCACTAAACATAGACTGTAACATAACAATGTCGCTAAACAGAGAGTGTAACATAACATTGTCGCTAAACATATAGTGTAATATAACCATGTCGCTAAACATAGAGTGTAACATAATCATGTCACTAAACATAGATTGTAACATAACAATGTCGCTAAACAGAGAGGGTAACATAACCTTGTTGCTAAACATATAGTGTAACATAACAATATCGCTAAACATAGAGTTAACATAACAATATCGCTAAACATATAGTGTAACATAACAATATCCTAAACATTTAGTGTAACATAACCTTGTCGCTAAACACAGTGTAACAAAATCATATCACTAAACATATAGTGTAACATAATCATGTCACTTAACATAGAGTGTAACATAATAATGTCACTAAACATAGATTGTAACATAACAATGTCGCTAAACAGAGAGGGTAACATAACCTTGTCACTAAACATAAAGTGTAACATAACCTTGTCGCTAAACATATAGTGTAACATAATCATGTCGCTAAACATATAGTGTTACATAACCTTGTCGCTAAACATATAGTGTAACATAATCATGTCGCTAAACATAATGTAACATAATCTTGTCGCTAAACATGGAGTGTAACATAACAATGTCGCTAAACATAGAGTGTAACATAATCATGTCGCTAAACATAGAGTGTAACATAACAATGTCGCTAAACATAGAGTGTAACATAACCATGTCGCTAAACATAGAGTGTAACATAACCTTGTCGCTAAACATAAAGTGTAACATAACAATATCACTGAAAATAGAGTGTTACATAACCTTGTCGCTAAACATATAGTGTAACATAACAAATTTCGCTAAATATATAATGTAACATAATTATGTCGCTAAACATAGAGTGTAACATAACAATGTCACTAAACATATAGTGTAACATAACCTTGTCGCTAAACATAGAGTGCAGCATAACAATATCGCTAAACATAGAGTGTTACATAACCTTGTCGCTAAATATATAATGTAACATAATCATGTCGCTTAAATATAGAGTGTAACATAACAATATCGCTAAACATAGAGTGTTACATAACCTTGTCGCTAAATATATAATGTAACATAGTCATGTCGGTAAACATAGAGTGTAATATAACCATGTCGCTAAACATAGAGTGTAACATAACCATGTCGCTAAACATAGAGTGTAACATAACCATGTCGCTAAACATAGAGTGTAACATAACCATGTCGCTAAACATAGAGTGTAACATAACCTTGTCGCTAAATCAGGAATTTGAATTTTGAAATGTTTTTAAGTCACACTCAACAATTTTTCAGTCATATGATGGCGGCCATTTTTTAATGAGTAGAGAACCCGGATACTCGGGAAGAGACCATAGGCCTCCCGCAAGTAAACTGGCAAACTTTCTTACAAATATCAGCTTAGGTTCCAGCGGAACTCGGACTGCGATGCTCTAACTATTGAGCCCTAGGATAAAATTGTCAAGGACGACGTAAGGTTTCAATCGACAAATCGTTAAGATTTCCATATATATTTTTGTTCTTCGACAACGAACAGATTGGATGTAACCGGAGACGTACGCTTATACAGGTCTCCTCATAGTATTTCAGCCACCCATAACCCATGTTCCCCCAAGGGTGAATTTTGAACGACATGTTTTTCTGAGAACTTATAAAAATACTACAAAATGAGCCAACTTAGCACTCTGGCTGTTGGGGAGTTTAGGAGTTTGGGCGTAAAACCATAGAATATTAACTAAAATTGCTTAAAATTGGAAAACCTTAATTAATCCTTTATTTATGGTTTCTGTTTGCAAAACAAAATTAATGGTGGTATTTATAAAAAAATGAAAACTTGAAAACCTTAATTAACCCTCCATTATGGCCTCTATTGGCAATGAAACTAATACTTGTATGATAGATATCTTAAAGTATAAGTTTTGACCCATTAAAAAAACACTGTTTATCAAATTTGTTGTTTGGGGTAAAACACAATTTTTCAAAACAGAAATCTATGCAAAACCTACTAGACTTTAGGCAACAAAAAACCCCAGTTTTATCAAAGGTGATTTTGGAAAGTATGCTCTTCTAAAAGCTTATCCAAAAATGCTACAAAATGAGCCATGCTAGCATTCTAACCTTTATGGCATATAGGAGTTTTTTATATATATAAAATCATAAAAATTATAAAAATCACTGAAAACTGGAAAATCTCAACTAGTCTTTTAGTTATTGCCACTTTTTGCAATGAGTTTAATGATTGTATGAGAAATATCTAAAATGAGAAGTATTGATCCATTAAACAATCATTATGTTTCAAATGTGGTGTTTGGAAGAGAAAAACAATTTTTAAACAGAAATCTTCTAAAAAATTAATAGACTGTCGGCCACAGTCCACAGTCAAGTCCAAATGAAATACGTGAGGAACGAATTCTCGTCACAATTGGTACAGACGTCTCAACAACCGTTAACGAAAAAGCATCTCAACATTTCACCCAGTGAAACAGAGTAATCGCAAACAAGACTGTTATACCGACCGTAAAATTTGCGGATCGTTGACATTAAACGCAGTTTTCGATATCCCTTTGTCAATGATTTGTCAATGAGTATCTAAGGTATATGCCATACAATTGTTACTTTATATGCAAAAAGACCTTAAAAGAAGGATTAATTGTATATTACCAATTTTCATTGATTTCTGTTGAATTTCTATGTTTTTTACCCCAAAACTCCTCAGTGGCCAGAATGCTAACACAGTTCAATTTGTAGCATTTTTGAAAGGCTCTCTGAAAAAAACATACTCTCTAAAAGCAATATTGGTCAAAGCTGGTGTTATAAGAGGCTTAAAGTTTAATACTTTTTCACAGATTTCTGTTTTAAAAAATGATTTTTTACCTCTATACACCAAATTTGATAAATAAAAATTGTTTAATCAGTCAATACTCATCATGTAAAATATATACCACAATCATTACTTTCAATGCAAAAAGTGGAAATAAGAAGTTCTAACATGTCTCATTTTGTTGCATTTTTATAATCTTTCAGCAAAAGATAACCTCCAATTTTCACCCTGGGGGAACAAGCACATCATTAGCCAGGGGACTATGATCTCATCTGTGTATTTTCGAGTCTGCATCTTTATCGGATTTCACTTTTGATGTTTTTTATTCTGCTTCATAGTTTGCTGCTAACACATGTATGCTCAACACTGATTCTGATGTCAGTAAATTAAAACATTTTACTATATAATGCTGCTAATATCAAGTGATGTACTCTCTTTAAAACCTTTCATAAACTACAGTACTAAATACCTAAAACATCAAGTATGTACGGAAAGAAAAACATGAACTATTTAATATTTAAATCGAACACGAATCGTACAGTGTGTGAAATCTGGTCGAGGAAACATATTCTCCTCTGATATTAAGCGGTTACATTGATCATATCAACAGTGAACAATTTTGTTATCCAATGGACGTGGTTGTTGAGACGTCTGTACCAATTGTGACGAGGATACACTCCTCACGTGTTTCATTGGACTTGACTGTGGACTGTGACCGGTCGACAGGGGATGATTACTCCTCCATGGCACCTGATCCCACCTCTTGGTTTCCAGAGGTCCGTGTTTGTCCATTTTTACCGGATTTGTATCTATGTCCTAAACATTCTATTGATTTATGCTTTGGTATCTGAGGTTTTTATATATGATAATTTCTGCGCTCAGTGATTCAGATCGTTTTATATCTTGCTATGCTAAATAACTTCTACTGCCTGGTAGAAATATATTTACAAGATTTAAATATAAATCTATGATGTATTCTATTACAACGTGTAGCTAGTTTTTATTAGATGCCTACTTACCGTTATAATGCAATATCAATATATTTTCAATAGTTAAAATTATATCATGATCAACTCACCAGTATATGTAGTACTTTTTTCCGTGTATATGTACATACGTTTGTTACCCAATCACCCATTTATTTACCTGTATTCTTTTCTGTTGTTATGTTCCTATTTACATGTATACATTCATTGTGACCTCTACATTTTTTGCCATATATGTATATTGATTAAGGAGAAGACAATCTAAGTTGTGATAACCTGTGTCTCATCCTATTGTTTGAAACAATAAAATATGTTTAAATCAAACAAGGTATCCGTTACAACATTTCTTTTAAGTTCGATTTATTAATATTATTACCATAAACTATTTCTATTGACTGAATAATTTTTAAACATTTTATCATCAATTATGAGATATTCATTCATTTTGAGTTCTTAAAATAACCCCATGCCGAAAAATATCGAAGAATTATTTATCATTTATTTATCGTATCTGTTTTAACGCATCATGCCTGCAGATAATCTGACTTCATACGCAGTAACACTAAAGATATTAGATACATAATAAGACATATAAAGGTATTAACAGCAGTTTATCATAGGGTGTCTCAGAGTTGTGAGTTCAATCAATAGACAATATCCTCAACATTGATAATTACAACAATAATTGTGCCTGTTTGTTAACCGACATCTTCCTTTGATCATATAGAGAAGACTTCAGACGTTTGTCCTTTACATTGATATTTAGCTATACATCTATACTTAATAGAGTGAAACTTGTAAATAAAGACCAGTCTTTATAGGGAGGTGGTCTTTATATAGAGGTTGATTTGTACGCAAATGGTACTATTGAGGACAGCAAAGAACAGTCTTTGTGACCAGGTGATCTTTGGGTGCTCTCAGGGTCTCGTTTGGACGTTGGACGCTGAAGCAGGTTTTACTGTAATCACCATTTTCATACTTATAAAGGGGCATTAGCTGTGGTTTTTTTTCAAAATTTCCCTTTTTTAACTACTTAGATTGATATACAATAACAAAAAGAGGCATAAAAATTCTTAACTTCCCATACATTTTGTGAAAATTGCTTGAGAAACCCAGCTTTGGGACTTTTTCAATTGCAATTGATTAACTCAAACTTACTATTTGTATACGAATACCACACTGGACCTGACCTTATATTTCACAAAATATATAGAAATATACAAGATTTGTTATATCTGTGTATAGTTCTTATTTGTATATCAAGTACAAGTAGTAAAAGTAGAAAGAGTTGAAGAGTCACTCACTGTAAATATCAAAGGATAAAAAAAATATTGGAAATGGATGGATTCAGATTTTCACCAATTTTTCAGAAAATGGTACGTATTGCATTAGTTTGTAAACGTTTTTACTCCAAAATTATATTTCGTTGCCATGGTAACCACTTCTGAAGATTTTCCAGCTACATGTCGATTTTTTATTTGAATTTTACATGAATTTTCAATATTTTTCCATTTAATTCACTTAAAAAGTGTTCAGTAATTTGAATTTATTTTTATATTTTCTTAAACAACTAACCTTGCCTTTTAAAACAAATCCACTGTTTTGTAAAATAATATTTGCAATTTACATATTTGAGGCCTTACAAAATGGAGAAATTAACATATTTCCATAAATGGTAAAAAACTAACAAGTGTGATTTTCTCAATTTTTTAAGGGTCATTACAAAAATTCGCAGCGTGAAATTTATTTTGTGTCCTGCTATCAATAAACAACTATGTCTTATCTACAATTAAAAAAAACTAGAGTAGAAAAACGGGGGGAAATTGGGTATTAAATTATTATGTACACGTATACCATTACAAGGTTAAGATTCTTAATTTTCTAAAAGTAAAATATTTAATAAAGCTTTGAAGAATGAACATCATGATACTATACATTACCTTGACATGTTTACTTAACAAAAATAGAAGAAAACTTCATTTTCTTCAATTTTTGAGACTCAAAATGGGGGAAAGGACAAGATCCATGTTTGGCGATATTGGCCCTGTGATATCTTAAAAATCAAAGTAGAATGAATTGAAATAAAATTGTTATCATAAGTTAGTCAAGGCTTGGTACTATCGCATCATGCCAAAATTTCCCCGCCAAAACGTCATCGTGCTGAATTCTATAATAGACAAAACCGATATCGGACTGGTTTTCTGCAGAAATCTTAATTTTTTTCTAATTTGATCACGTTTTTCATATAAAGCACACCCTGTGATCTAAAAAGTAAATGCAGTCCAATAAATCTTATCAGCAAAGACATTTTTTTCAAGCGAGAATTTTTAGATCAGAAGGTGTGCTGTTGATGAAAATTAACATTATACTAAACCAAGGAGGAATCCGGAATGAGCTATTTTACATATGTAAACGAGCATATCAGTCGTTCAGTGCACAATATTTACTTTTAAAAAAATATATCTATATGGAATTTGAATGAGAACAAAGAAAATTTAGGAGTTTGGTTTCTTATCTTTTTTTCTGAATACACAATCTAGATTTAGATGTTTTTCTGGGACTCGACCTATTTTAGACTGATCGTACACTATCGTCTGCAACGTCATCAATCAGTTGGACGTATCGTACCCGGCACCCTCTAAAACATTTAATTTTATTGTCTTAGTCTGTTTTAACACACACTGTAAAATAATATTTATATAATGGACAGATCTAGGCATATTTAGCAACAGTACAACTACTGTGGTTGCCTCGTTAGTAGGTTACTGGTTAGAATTTGTAGTATCTTGGGTACTAGTACTGCAGTTGCAGGCTAGTGATCAGGGTGACATGTCGATAGTCCGACGGTCCGATAGTCCGACGGTCCGATAGTCCGACAGTTAAATCTCATGGCTATCAAGAGGATTAAACAGAACAAAAAGTCACTTAAATATTTGACGCAGTGTCTGCTTTGTCACCACGCAATTTGTAATAACTTTTTAAAAGCCATCTTATTGGGTTCAAAACCCATCTTTTCTCCATTAAATTGGTCAAATTGTGTCTTAAGACGGTCATCCCAAACATTTTCCCCTATTTTTAAAATAATTCTCTGATTTTGAAATTTTTATTACAAATTGTGTCGTTATTACAAATTGCGTGGTGACACTGCTTCTCCTCTGCAGCGAGTTCATCGAAACTCGTCGGACTATCGAACCGTCGGACTATCGAACCGTCGGACTATCGGGATGTCCCCAGTGATCAGAGGAGGCAGATATCCGACACAACAGACATATTCACTGTAAAAAAAACGTACACAACACAGGCGAAGCAATTAAAGATTGTATGTTTTAATATTGAAAATAAAATACAGAAATCATTGGAAACCATCGAACGCCATCGTCTAAACATGATCCTGATCTAGCTTTCTATACAATATTTAGAAACCAGTGACATATAATTCACAGTGGTGCAGTGGTTTGGACGTGGACTTTAAATTCAGGGGTCCAGGGTTCGAATCTGATAACACCCAATTTTTTTTTTCGGTTCAATTATTAAAATATTTATTTCCCCGCTCACAATACAGTACTCAGACGATTTGCAATATTGTAACTCAAGAACAAAGTAAATAAGCCTATAGATCTATATTAATTTGTGAAAATGTCTTTTTTTTACAGTTCTGTCTTGTTTTTCGATTTAAAACAAAAACTATTTTTAAAAAAATATCATGAGGCATCATTCTATGGTATCTGCATTGGGGTCTATGAAGAGAAAATGAATGCTTACGTAAACTTGAAACACAGAGGATCATCATAATAAATTGAGACTTGAAAATACACAAGAATAATGAGTCCATGACAGTTTTTAGTGGTTTAAAATTCAACATTTTTTTTTTCTTTAGTCCAATATTTCAATTTGATAGTAAAAGTAAAAAGATATAGCACGCATAACAAAATGGTTATATGATACCTACTATATATTAATGCAGTGATTTTATGCTCACTTTTATCTGCCTCATTAAACGACATCCGTGTTTATAGTTTATAACATTTAGTTATACTATTAAATGCATTTCTTCCTCGGATGGATTAATTTTCTTCACAGATTCTGCTGAAAATCATAATTTTAGGAATTCATTGAAAAAAAATTAAAACTGAAGAGATGTAGATATAAAATGCGATAATTTTCCTGCTTCTGGTCTCCCCCTACCTTAATTATTTCCTAGACATCGATACCCAGCATATATTGGATACAGGGCAAGTGAAAACCAAAATGCTGTCTTAGCCTAATAATTCACCCCTGTGCTGTACCCTTTCATGTTGAAGGGGATTTAATAAGTCTATGACCTTGATAGCTATGCTGATGGGATGTAACAATCCTATTTGGGCTACCCAAGTCAAGCAGGTTGAAGGGTAGATGTCAGATCTGAGACACACCACCTGGATTCCTCGCTTTTGGGGCGTTAAAGGGAGTATATGAAGAGATATATAAAACCTCGGTGCCAAACTCATGCTAACTCACAGAGATGGAAAGTATTTGTGGTAGCAATTTCTGCTGTTGGATTACAAGTCATTGCTATTTAAATGATAATACACATGAATTATTTCTCTGTTCATACATTCACGTTTTTTGTACAGATGCTACCAATATATAATGAAGACATAACACAAGCTTATTAATTTCATTCACCCAAGAAATATTTCCATTAAAAATCGCCCTGGCTATCCATGTTTAAGAATTTAAAAATTATTCTTCTAATATCTAATACGAAAATAATTTACAAGAGATGACTTTCATATATCATTTCCATAAATATGTTGATTTTGTATACTTTTCAAGTATTTTTTTTTTCTTCACCTGATTAATTCACTGTACATAAAGAATAAATTTTTTCGAATGTGTCATTAGAACACAACAGAGAATAACCAACATTTGAGACTAGAATCAATTTCATCAGACAAATAAATAAATCAGAAATCTGTGATTTTCATTCATTTCCCATGGATTTACACCCAAATAACCATTTATTGGAACTTTCCAATTGTTTGTAATATGGAATGACCTCAAGTAAAGACATAATTATGGGCTTTTTGACTGCACAAATATCACAATGTACAATGTTTTTTTAAAAAAAAAACCTAATCTGTTAGTTTCAATCATTTTACACAGTTTTCACCAAAAAATGACCTTGTTAAACCACTTGTTGAAACTCTTCAGTATTTGTGATATGAAATGAACCTACAAAATGCCACTTAATGGTATACATTTTGAATGGATAATTTTAATAAGTAATTTCACAAAATCTGTCATTTTTAATTATTTTTCAATGTATGTACCCAAAAATAACCATGTAAAACAATTTTTAATGTTTTGTTTAATACTGAATGACCCTGTACCATTTGATGGGACATATATCAAAACAGATACTTTTTTAATAAATAATTCCCCCCAAAATCTGTGATTTTCAATCATTTTTCACTGTTTTTACCCTAATATAACATTGTAAAACTATTTTTTAACATTTACTTTTTTTTTAAATATTAAATGACCCTAAATATAGCCATTTGTGTCATTTGATTGGACATATATCAAAACAGATAATTTTAATACAAATTTCCCCCAAATCTGTGATTTTCAAACATTTTTCACTGTTTTTACCCCCAAATAACCTTTAAAACCAGTTTTTAAAAATTTTTATTTTTTTCAGATATGTAATGAACTTGGATAAATAAAAATGGTTCACTTGATTGAATGTATATCCAAACAGATAATTTTAATAAATAATTCCCTAAAATCTGTGATTTTCAATCAATTTTCACTGTTTTTACCCCAAAATAACCTTTAAAACCAGTTTTTAAAATTTTTTATTTTTTTCAGATATGTAATGAACTTAGATAAATAAAAATGTGTTACTTGACTGAATGTATATCCGAATAGATAATTTTAATAAATAATTCCCCAAAATCTGTGATTTTCATTCATTTTACACTGTTTTTACCCCAAAATAACCTTTCAAACCAGTTTTTTTTTAACTTTCATTTTTTTTAGATATGTAATGAACTTAGATAAATACAAATGTGTTACTTGATTAAATGTATATCCAAAAAGATAATTTAAATAAATAATTCCCAAAAATCTGTGATTTTCATTTATTTTACACTGTTTTAACCCCAAAATAACCTTTAAAACCATTTTTTTTAAACTATTATTTTTTTGAGACATGTAATGAACTTAGATAAATACAAATGTGTTACTTGATTGAATGTATATCCGAACAGATAATTTTAATAAATAATTCCCCAAAATCTGTGATTTTCAATCAATTTTCACTGTTTTTACCCCAAAATAACCTTTAAAACAAGTTTTTTATTATTTTTTTTATTTTTTTTTAGATATGTAATGAACTTACATAAATACTAATGTGTCACTTGATTGAATGTATATCCGAACAGATAATTTTAATAAATAATTCCCCAAAATCTGTGATTTTCCATCATTTTTTTTTCACTGTTTTTACCCCAAAATAACCTTGTAAAACCATTTTTTTGGAACCTAGAATTTTTTAAGCAATGGAACGAACTTAGATAAAAACATATGTGTCACTTGATTGAATGTATATCCGAACAGATAATTTTTAAAAATAATTTCCAGAAATATGTGATTTTTGTCAATTTTTCATGTTTTAGCCCCAAAATGATGGTATAAAAGAGTTTTCCTTGAAAATGTACATCAAGTTTCAAAATGTGGTTGAGCACTCTGCATTTTAAAAGTAAAATCATTTGATTCTGACACAGGGCCATTTTTCACCCATCATGGTCCTACTCCTTTGCTCATTATAATTTGTTTATCTTTACAACATTATAACAACCCTTTTTAAAACTAATAGAAAATTGGAAATGAATTTGGTTTCTATTTTAAATTGATAATATGACTATTTAAACAATTACTTCACAAAATAGTCTATTATTGAGGCTCAACAATAGTTAAAGTGCACCCCAAATGCTATATACAACTTTTCAAAAATTGCTAGTTTATGATGCACAAATGCATTTGCCAAAAATTTGAAGTTAATCAGATGTCTCGTTCCCGAGATACTTAACAAAAAGTAACTGAATCCTGTTTGCACACCTTTAAAATGCGCGCGACCGGCGTTAGGTGGCGTTGTAGGGTTGCCAAGTCACCAAGGGAACCGATCAGGCAGTATAGGGTGTGAAAGCCATTAGCCTACAGTATTACGAGTATAGCGAAATAATATATCGGCCGATTATTTAAAACAGTTTTAAACATAGCCATGGTTAATCGGTGCATTGTAGCGAGGTACGGAAAACATCTGCAGGTCATGCTGTTCACAAATCCAAAGGATAAAAAGACAAGACAGTTGAGGACCAGCGCCCAGGGCCATTAAACTATTCTCACTCAACTTCAAGATTTTACTCAAATCTTGAGAATTTTCTCAACCTGGGTAAAGTTGTGGACCATAAAGAAATCCTTAGACAAATTTCTTTCTCAAATGATAAAATACTTAAGTACGGCATGTAGCTGACTTAAGTAATTCTTAACAGCGAAAATGGCTGCCCCCTATGTTCGCCTCGGGATAAATAAACGCAAATGTCATTGTCATTGTCGCCCTAGAGTATTTCGGGACATGTTTAATCCTTTGGTTTCGAAAACAAAGTGTTATTTGAGCGAAATAGGTTCAGGAGACCAACACTTCTTTTTCTGGTAGTTTGTTTTGGCCATACGACGTTTGTTTACATTAGCAATAGGGACGTTATAAATTTAGTCCGGTACATGTGCCCCGGTTTATTTTCCGAGTCATTTATAAATCTTATCTAATGTAATTATACTAATTTATTTGTATCTTGCATATCATTTATTATTTACATTATACATATTATATGTATAAATTACTGACTTCGGCCATGTATTGACATTTTACAAGGTGTTTTTAATCTTTTAAAAAAGGTATTACTTGGTAGCAGTCCTTGAGTACTTGTTTCCTATAAAGTTTCATCAAAATCCCTTCAGCGGTTAACAGACAGACGGACGGATGGATGGATAGATGACGGACAAAAGATGATCAGAAAAGCTCACTTAAATCTTCGGTTTAGGTGAACAAAACCATCACACAGTAAAAAAAAGTATTTTATACGAACGTATTGAAATTAAAACAAAATAAATCAACGTAATTTCGCTTAAAATGTATTTGATATTAGTATCATATTTTCTTTTTTGTAATGTAAAATATATATTTAAAATATTTTGAGAGAGAGAGAGTGAGAGAGAGAGAGAGAGAGAGAGATTAGTAACTTTATGGGATTTTAAACGTCGTCAATGTATCGCCGAATTTACTGACCATTTATATGGCGATGGATGGTTTGAATTTTAGGTGACTTAATTTCTTCTTTATATAGTAATATTTTTAGGTATTAATATCATTAATTAATCTTCAACAACCGTTTGTAAAAATAGCGATACTTTTCTGGAGTGCATTTAAAAGAATTGTTACATATTTACAATTGTCGGCTTTTCTAAATCTGAAGTTTTATTTCACTGTAAGTGCAATGTTTCCCCGACATCAATGGGGGTGAAAAGATGTAGGTGCCGAAATCACGACATCCGATTTTTATTTTGGGAACAAGCATACTTATTTATGATTAAGATAAATTACACCAATGACTTTCGTTTTAAAGTATAGAAATCTTGGATTGAACAAACACAACGTATACATGTATATAATGGTCTTAATTTGGGTACTGGCATTTAAAAATCAAGCGAAATATAATTAACAGTAATTTTTGGTTCATGGGTCATTTGACTATAAAGTGTACATGCAGGTTTCATTTTCTTTAAGGCAATAATAAAATTGACTACTTTTGACAAATCATATGAAATTCTGTCCAATAATAACAGTAACTGTTCACCTCTGTGGAATCACAATTAGGATATTTGATGAACCACAATAAAATTTTAATTAATTTGATATGGTTACAGTAGCCGAAAAATTACCTGTTGACAACTGACGATAAAGGATATTCCTAGCACCCCAATCTCGTCGCTACTATTGGTTGGTCTTCTAGTAATCGCGATGGACAACATTTTTATGAATATTTAATTCTCACTTAAAAATCCCCTAAATGAATAATTTTGGACAACATTTAATGGACATCGCTTATCACAGACTGTTTAAGCCTCCACGCGTCACAAACGATGACTGTTCTGAACAGAAACGTCTTTCCTTAAACTTAAATTCACAAATAAAGGCATAGACGCTTTAAACATTGGCAATGTTCGAAATCACAAAAAAGTTCAGTCCTGTATTCCACCATATTTTAAACTGAAGACCACGCCTTGCATTTCCTTTATTGGCCGACCTGTTCCTTTATTCATACGAAGCAGACTTCATTCAGAAACTGCTGAATCAAAAGAAGAAAAAGTTAGCGGTGTCCTTTAATTTGACATTTAGATTTGTCAATTAATAATGACAATTTGCATACATATGTCAATGCGATATATCCCAGCGAACTAGAAATTAAAGATACAACAGAATCAAGCACACACGCTTCATACTTAGACATTTTACTTAATATAAACACAGACGGGAAATTAGCAACTAAGCTATACGATAAACGCGACGATTTCGGCTTTCCCATCGTAAATTTTCCACATTTAAGTAGTAATATCCCTCAGTCACCCGCATATGGAGTTTATATTTTAACAAATGATCCGATATGCCAGGGCGTGCACAACATATGAAAGTTTCATATACAGAGGTAAACTATTCACTGACAAATTATTGACACAGGGATATCGAAAACCGCGTTTAATGTCAACGTTCCGCAAATTTTACGGTCGGTATAATAGACTTGTTTGCGACTAATCTGTTTCACTAAGTGAAATGTTGAGTTGCCTTTTCGTTGGCGGTTGTTGATACGTCTCTACCAATTGTGACGAGGATACACTCCTCACGTGTTTCATTGGACTTGACTGTGGACTCACGGCGGGTGTGACCGGTCGACAGGGATGCTTACTCCTCCATGGCACCTGATCCCACCTCTTGGTTTCCAGAGGTCCGTGTTTGTCCATTTTTACCGGATTTGTATCTATGTCCTGGACATTCTATTGATTTATACTTTGGTATCTGAAATTTTTATATTTTAATAAAGATTTCATCAACCTAAATGTATATATAGGCCTTAAAAGTTTGGACAAAACGGAGTAGTGTGCAAAGAAGAAAGGCTGTTCTCCTTATCCTAAAAGATCATACTTCTTTGTAAAAATGCTTTGATATTGTCACACAATATGGGATATTAGTGTCAATATTGTTTATACCTATGGGTTCCAACTGATATAATAATACCACTGCTGCTATGTATCATCCCGACATCGCATATTCGCACAGAACGGCTTGATTTGTAGTTAAACCTGGATGGTAGCTCAAAACTGGCGAGAGGTGACATAGTGTTCTTTTAGACCGGTTTACATTTTAAAAAATAGTTGAACTGTTCAGTACATAGAGCTACATTCAAAACATTAAAATGTGTTAGATGCAATCCATTTTCAGTTGGAAATATTGTAATATCCCTGTTGGCACATGTATTCAATGAAATAATATTCAGTTAATGAAGTAAAGCGACACTGACAGGATGCTGTCATTAATTTGATTAAATAATAAAATAAATATGGAAATTTGACATCAAAACTTTAAAAGGACTGTATGAATCCTAGAAACGGTACTAGTTAGATCTATGTTACTGTGTGAAATGTATAAAAAATATTCAGACATAGCATTAGCTTCACATTCATTCCAAAATTATAAAAATAATACCAAAGTTATAATGCTCAAAACGATTGTTTCTGTCAATTAGACTTCATCTGTTAAGTTCCAATTTAAAATAGATTTTCTAAAGGGAAAGTGGTATCATACAAGGCCAAATAATAAATCCAAACGTATAGCCAAATCCGTCAAGAGTAACCTCTGTAAAAAATGTCTGCAATTACCTTCATGTTTATACAAAAAGCACAAAGAAAAGATTTCCAACAAGGAAATAACTCATTCTTTATACAAAATTGACAAGGGAAATAACTCTTGATAAAAACCTTGTGAATTGTGAGATACAAGCAGTCATAAACATTATTTTATTTTCTTTAAACAAATATTACCACTCCAATTTTTTTATATGTTGTTAAGAAAGGCCAGGTTTACACGTGAGACTGTCAGGTTTTGCCATCAGTAGCCGCGTTTTTAAACAATCAATTCACTGGGCTAAATAAAAGTAAATAAAAGTTTTTAAAAATGCATTTATTATTGATATGTTATTTATTGTAAATACGTACATGTACACTTTACATAAATTATATGTAAATTCAGCCAAAAGTTAACCAATTATTGGTGATAATTGAAATTACTGAAATTCATATAAATAAATGACAATATGGGGTTTGTTACTATGGAAACACATAAATAAAATTAATTTTAATGGTACAATGATAAAAAGATCTTAGTACACTCTAATTGTACCAAATATTATTAAAATCTGTGAAGGTCTATATTTTGATGCTTACAGAGAATGACAGAAATATTTTGTCAACACAACTAATACCCCTTTAAGATACGCTTCCTACTTTGACATTTTACTTCAGATACTTACAAACATATTGATTTTGGTTTTGTGATTTTTTGCTTATTTATTTAATATATTACAGTATGCCAGAGCGTGTTCAACATACGATCATTTCATATACAGAGGCACACTACTTAAATTGTGGTCACAGGGATATTAGGAGTTGCGTTTATATTCAACATTTGTAAATTTACGGGCGATTACCATATTTCACTCACTGAAATATTGTATTACCTGTTCGATTGTGGTTGTTGAATCGGATATACCAATCGACGAGGATTTCTTCCTTACTTTTTATTTGAATATGACCGTGGTATTAAACGCGGTTACTGATATCCTCTAAAGGGGCATTAGCTTTGTTGACGAAAAAAATTATTTCAATTTTTCTTCTACTTTTACATTTGTGGTAGATATACAATAACAAATAAAAGCTATACAAAGGTATAAAAATCTTATATTCCAATATATTTTGTTAAAATGATGTCAGGCCCAGTGTTATGCATTTAGAAATAATGATGTTGACTTAATCAATTGCAAGTGGAAAAATTGCCAAACCTGGGTTTATCAAGCATTGTCACCAAATATATAACAATTTTAAATTTTTATGCCTAAGTATATGTTTTTTGTTATTGTTTATCAATCTAAGTTAAAAAAAAAAAAGGGTTAATAAGAATTAAAAAAATAGCTAATGCCCCTTTGAGGCAACTTATTAGTGAACAGTTTGCTAAATAAATAAATAAATAATAAATAAGTAAATAAAATGTTTGAATGTTGAGCAGGATCTGGCGCATCGGATTATCTGCGCGATATAAACACCATCTACAGACGAATAGGGGACTTACTACTTAATGTGGAACGATGACAAAAGGAAAGCTAAAATCATCACATTTGTGAAAAAGCTTGGTTGTTAATTTATCGTCTGTGTCTATAGTAAGTAAAATATCGAACGAAATAAATATCATGATAACCAATGACTAGGTATCTAAATTTCAAGTATCATTTTTTACAGTTGTCGATAATGCCAAAATTTTTATCTTTTAATTTATTATTGCTGTAATAAAAAGTAGAAAAGTCGTATAATTGGATTTTAGAAACTTAGTGTGTTATATAAAGAGAATTATTTTTGGTCTTTAGAAAATGGTGTCTTTAAATTTTCCAAAACTCTTCATAACTTTGGAATCAGTGCCATTACATAATTAAACTCTGCAGTAACCTCATAAAATGTCAAGTATACAGTATACCAATATTTTTTCACATTTTGATACTGTGAATTTGAGTAAAATTGTGTCTTCAATTTTTTCTAAAAGGTGTTTAGAATTCATAAGTATCCACATCTAATTTACACCGCCTTTGGAATAAGCAACTGTACAGTAATGCTGAAGTTTCTCCTTAACGGCTGTTAGTATCTTGGTAAGTTAAGTTTAGGTATCCAATATAAATATGTTAGCTCAAAATCCTTATCGGTTGTAGGTACATCAAAAGAGCGCAATACGGACACGTGATTTTGAAGGATCTCGTCCTTGAAAAGTGGGCTACGTGTGTATGTAGGATTACCAGAATTCATATCAAACCCTAGTTCTTCTAATAAACAATTATAGTAATGTGCCTTGCAAATAAAAACTATGTTATGTTAGGCTTTGTCTGCTGATACCAGTACAAATTGGTCATGTAATCTATCCAGCTCGGTTATCACTTCTGGGTCCCTAAATGCAGAAGGATTACGGTTTTTTTTATAGTTTCTTTAAGTTTTTGAATACGAGATTTTATCAACCATCGTATAGATTTACATTTTTTATCATAATCCTAACTTATGTAAACACAATAGTACATTATTCTTTGATATGTATTCTGTCTCCAGATATCCATTTTTCTCCGCCAATGGAGACTGTCCACCGATATGAGTTTGTTTAAACATATTTTATTTGATAATAATCAAAAGGGAATTGGACACAAGTTATACAACTTAGTAACGTCCTTTCCCTAGATATGAGTCCGGAACCAATTTCAATTACTGGTCTCAATCAGTATAGATGTTTTTTAATAAACAAGCTCTGAGGTCCCATGTCACGAGGATTATAAAAATGATGCAAAACTGATCAAGTAAATAAATGTTTTATTGCAATTATTAGGAAACATATTATAATAAAATGTCTACATATCATAAAATGAAATATCATATATCAAATATTATAATAAATCAATCAATGTAAATCAATCAGCCTTTAGTACAATTACTAACAGTGACTGGTGTAATTAAATATAAAAACGGATCAAACGAACAACTTACACAAAGTTGTAAGTGATTGTCTTACGACTACCACGGCAATCTGTGAAACCGAGAAAGTTGTAAGTGTTTGTCTTACGACTACCACGACAATCTGTGAAACCGAGAAAGTTGTAAGTGTTTGTCTTACGACTACCACGACAATCTGTGAAACCGAGAAAGTTGTAAGTGTTTGTCTTACGACTACCACGACAATCTGTGAAACCGAGAGAGTTGTAAGTGTTTGTCTTACGACTACCACGACAATCTGTGAAACCGAGAAAGTTGTAAGTGTTTGTCTTACGACTACCACGACAATCTGTGAAACCGAGAAAGTTGTAAGTGATTGTCTTACGACTACCACGGCAATCTGTGAAACCGAGAAAGTTGTAAGTGTTTGTCTTACGACTACCACGGCAATCTGTGAAACCGAGAAAGTTGTAAGTGTTTGTCTTACGACTACCACAGCAATCTGTGAAACCGAGAAAGTTGTAAGTGTTTGTCTTACGACTACCAAGGCAATCTGTGAAACCGAGAAAGTTGTAAGTGTTTGTCTTACGACTACCACGACAATCTGTGAAACCGAGAGAGTTGTAAGTGTTTGTCTTACGACTACCACGACAATCTGTAAAAACTAACACTGGCCCAGACCTCCTAATGATACCATGTAGTCTTACGTTATCGCTGAAAGTCGCACAATTCGTCTTTGAAGCTGTAGCAAGTATTGGTATCCGTAAACAATCAAATTTTAGAGGAAAATATGTAAAGATGACTAGCGACAGGGTCGATAAAGAAAAATATTGTTATAATGTTGGTGAATTAAAAAATTTTAAACTTATGATGCACCTAGTGTTAGGGTACTCCATTGTTTTATATTTGTTCAGTATTTGTTCTAAAAATTACTAAAATCACTATCTCCAATGACAATCATTACTACACATTCATCCCATACATTTAATACTATTGTTTCAACAGATGTTTATGGTAAGTCTGTCAGTGATTTTTTAGGTGGAGGACCAGTCGGCTTTTGCTTTTCTTTATTCTTCTCTTCAAACATCAGAATACTGAAATGTAAAATAAGATAGATATTCCGATATTGAGTAATACATTGAAATATTTACTGTATCAAAACAAAAGAATCAATTTCATTTATGGTAGAAGGGCAATAATTTATTACTTTATTTTTCAAAATGGACATCGAATGTGCATTGTGCCGAAATACATTAAATGAACATAATCAAATTTCTGAATATTCCATTAATATATACTTATCAAAGCTCAAATGGTGTGTGTGTGTGTGTGTGTGTCAGTGTGTGTGTGTGTGTGTGTGTGTGTGTGTGTGTGTGTGTGTGGTGTTATCAGTTCACATTTTAGTATGAACTAGATAGTGACTATTCCTTTACACAGTTGTAAGCACGGGAACTGAATGTCCCGAGTCTTTTGAATTAAACTTGATACCGATATCTGATATCACGATATATAGTAGAACACTGTAATAACACTAGTCAACAAGATAGGTCAGACTTTAAGCCACTTCAGCTGTACAAATAGGTCAGACTTTAAGTCACTTCAGCTGTAGATAGGTCAGACTTTCAGTCACTTCAGCAGGTAGACATAGATCAGACTTCAAGTCAATTCAGCTGTAGATATAGGTCAGACTGTAAGTCACTTCAGCTGTATGGAAAAGGGCAGACTTTAAGTCACATCAGCTTTAGAGATATTTAAAACTTTAAGTAATTTCAGCAGTAGATATAGGTCAGACTGTAAGTCACTTCAGTTGTAGATATAGGTTAGACTTTAAGTCACTTTAGCTGTAGAAATAGGCCCGACTGTAAATCACTTCAGCTGTAGAAATAGGGCACACTTTAAGTCACATCAGCTGTAGATAGGTCAAACTTTAAGTCACTTTAGCTGTAGAAATAGGGTAGACTTTAAGCCACTTCAGCTTTAGAGATAGGCCAGACTTAAAGTCACTTCAGCTGTAGAGATATTTCAGACGATAAGTCACTTATGCTGTAGATAAAGGTCAGACAGTAAGTCACTTTAGCTGTACATATAGGTTAGACTTTAAGTCACTTCAGCTGTGGAAATAGGTCAGACTGTAAGTCACATCATCTACTGTTCCTTTACCAACGTAAAAAAACAACAAAAATGACTATGTTTACATATTTCTTCAACTGGTTATGTCACTGGTCATTTTACACACATGTCGTTTATGTCAATTTGAATCTGCATTAATAACGGAAATCAAAGTTTACTGATTATTCTTGAAAAAATTATCATGTGAATATTCTGACCGTAACTGCTAACTACGTATTTCTTGAATTATATCATAGTCGTTAAATGGTAGAACGTAAGTTATGGTCATCTTTTGAGTATCAGAAATGCATGTGTTGTTGTTGTTGTTGTTGTTGTTGTTGTTGTTGTTGTTGTTGTTGTTGTTGCTGCTGTTGTTGTTTTTCTGCTCCACACTCAACAATTTTTCTGTTATATAATGGCGGCTAGTTTCTAATAGAGGAAAGAACCCTGTTACAATGTACCCGGAAAGAGACCATCGGCATTCTGCGAGTAAACGGGCAAACGTTCTTAAAACAAAAGGCCCAAGAGGCCTCAACTGCTCACCTTAGAACCATCTACAAATGTTGAAAGAAGACCAAGAAGAATATGTACATGTAGGCTGATCTGGCCAAGAAACATTAATATTGCTGTTCATCAAAATTTCTAGAAATAAAATTTCGGCAAAATTCTTGCACAAAAACATTTCTTCAACTATAAACAAGTAAAACACGTCAATGATTCATTGTGATTGAGGGGGGGGGGGGTAATTGAGGAAATCATGCAAAAATTAATGAAAATGATAAAGTCTGAAAAGACCTCAAAACGCGTCAAAATTTAATATTCTAATTTCTATGAAAAATACAAACTTGAATCATACATCTATGTAGATCACTCAGAAACAATCCGTTTTTCAATTCATGTAGTTGTTCTGGAGAAAAAGATTTTTTAAAGAGGGTACCTTTTGGGACCTATTCTGCCCCGCCCTATTGGTTTCAGAGAAGAAGTCGAAAATATGAAAAGTTTACGGACGGATGCCGGACGACGGGCGGTGAGTGATCACAATAGTTCACTTGAGTCTTCGGCTCAGGTGAGCTAAAAATCAGCGGGACTCAAACCCGCATACTGTGGATAATACGCTTTGTGTATAATTTGCCGTTGTCCAATGGTCAAGTCAGTGTGTATTTTGTAGTAAGAACACCCTGGACTCATCTAGTCAATACTAACTCAAATCTGAGGATTGCACTCAACTTCACACTAGAGAATATTCTTACGTTTTGGGGGAGGTCGGTCCTTGTCTTTTTATTCCATTTTCTTTCAGAACACATACAGTATTTTATATTTATAACAAAAGCTAAGTTTTCTAATTTACCTCCTGTTCTAAATAAAATCCTTCTTATTTATATGTAAAGTTAATGAAAAGGGCGTTAACCATGTCCGAATATTATCTCTGAATGTATTACCATTCCAATATGTGTGTTATGAGAATAAAAATGTACAAAAACTGTGAGGAAATATTCCAATCTTAAAGGAAAATTAATTTGTTGTTCATATCATGAGATTTATTCTATACTGAAACAAAAGGAGTTTAGTGTACATGTGACTGAAAAAGGTCTACGGTGTATATTAATTTCCACTCATCTTGTTCAATGTTTAGAACGTTTCTTCTCATTTTGTCTGTGTTATCTGTGACTTACTGTTATAATTTATACATGTTATATTATTATATATCTGTTGTACTTTTCTTTATTCGATTTATTTGTTTGTTAATTATTGTTTAACGTCCAACTTAAGAATTTTTCACTCATTTGGAGTCGTCACCATATGCCAGTGTAGGGCTTCAAATTTAGGCCTATGCTCGGCACTTACGGCCATTGAGCAATGAGGGCTCTTTAAAGTGTCGACACCTACAGTGACACAGGACCTCGGTTTTTACTGTCTCATCCTAAAGACAGTAAACCAACCTGCCGCCGGCTAGACTTGAACTCACGACCTCACGATCAATAGTCCAGCGCCCTACCGACTGAGCCAGGCCGGCTCTCTATTCGAAATTATACATGTAATGTTGGGAGAATCAAATTTCAATGGACTTTGTTTTTGTTCATTGTTGTTATCATTTTGAAATCATTGTCTTTCCACAGATATAATTTCATTATATCCAAGAAAAATCACATCAATGTCGAAATTCTCTTTAAATTCATTCATTTTATTTAAAGTACCATTATCTTTTAGAATATCATTTGCAATTTTTGTTCATATGGTTTTCATAGAGAACTCTTTTGCTACCTATCTTAATTTTGTCATTTAACTGTATCTCATATGAATAGTTATCTCCCTTTAGTTTTTGCTTACATTGAAGAACAATGCAGTTATTTGAATATTCAGTTCCAAAATGTAAAAAATATTTAAATTCTAAAATATTAAATACTAAATTTGCCACATCCGTTCAGTATTTAATAATAATCGAATCCATATTGTTTTAAGGGTTTTCTATATGGTTCAAGGTAGATCATTTTTAATATCCCCTTCACATTTATTATTGCATGTCTTTTTCAAACAACTGTATATAAAAATCTCGGATATTAAAGTATAAATCTACAAAAATGTCCAGGATACAAATCTGGTGATATAATACAAGTCAGAGTGTTTGATATATAGTAAACATCTGTAAGATGATTAGGAAAGCATATATTTTCTTGTATTGCAAAATTTCAGTAATGACTCGATAATTAATATTTTTTGTTTCTTTTTTT
Organism: Atrina japonica; assembly: GCA_030159075.1. Classification (NCBI taxonomy): domain Eukaryota; kingdom Metazoa; phylum Mollusca; class Bivalvia; order Pterioida; family Pinnidae; genus Atrina; species Atrina japonica. Next base: position 64,464 of record BROG01000584.1, on the reverse strand, counting down.
TTTCGTTTGGAACATTTTATTTACCCCAGACAAAAAAAAAACAAATTACGGCCCTAACTGAGCTCTTACAGCATGTACTTAATAACATGATAATTTTGAAATAATAAGTTCGAAAACAATAAAACGTGTCAGAATCCTAATAAAGAGAAAAACATCATCATAAATTCTTTTCCTATTCTTTCATTTTGTTTTTCCTTATAACTGGCTATGCTATAGACACTCTTAATTATATAAGTGAGTGTTACTAAACTTCTTTCTCGTTTAAAATCTCTTAAACTATATACTAATCTTATTATAGGATGGTCTGACCTATACATACATTACAAAAGGTGGAAGAAAAGTGCTTGACAGCATCGCAAATAATATAAAACTCACATTTTAAGTACGGAATTCTTTTTTCCTAACATCATATCTAAAAACTCGTGGTAATTGATTGTTCCTGAGTTAGTCGTGTCTATTTCTGCTATCATTTTCTTAAGTTCAAGATGAGTTTTGGCTTGACCTAGTTTCTCCATCATCCTTTTAAGTTCCATAATATCTGAAAATAATATGAATTATATTTTGTACATTCACGTACATTTTCTATGTTAGAAATGTATCAATATATAAAAAGCACAGATACGAAATATTTAACCGTCACGTGACCCAAGAGAAAGTGCACAAAGTTAGTGAACATTGGACAAACACAGATAATAAAATATTAACCGTCAGTTCTCCTAGAGACAGTATACAAATCTGATGAACATTGGACAAACACAGATAATAAAATATTAACCGTCAGTTGTCCTAGAGACAGTATACAAATCTGATGAACATTGGACAAACACAGATAATAAAATATTAACCGTCAGTTCTCCTAGAGACAGTATACAAATCTGATGAACATTGGACAAACACAGATAATAAAATATTAACCGTCAGTTCTCCTAGAGACAGTATACAAATCTGATGAACATTGGACAAACACAGATAATAAAATATTAACCGTCAGTTCTCCTAGAGACAGTATACAAATCTGATGAACATTGGACAAACACAGATAATAAAATATTAACCGTCAGTTGTCCTAGAGACAGTATACAAATCTGATGAACATTGGACAAACACAGATAATAAAATATTAACCGTCAGTTGTCCTAGAGACAGTATACAAATCTGATGAACATTGGACAAACACAGATAATAAAATATTAACCGTCAGTTCTCCTAGAGACAGTATACAAATCTGATGAACATTGGACAAACACAGATAATAAAATATTAACCGTCAGTTCTCCTAGAGACAGTATACAAATCTGATGAACATTGGACAAACACAGATAATAAAATATTAACCGTCAGTTGTCCTAGAGACAGTATACAAATCTGATGAACATTGGACAAACACAGATAATAAAATATTAACCGTCAGTTCTCCTAGAGACAGTATACAAATCTGATGAACATTGGACAAACACAGATAGTAAAATATTAACCGTCAGTTGTCCTAGAGACAGTATACAAATCTGATGAACATTGGACAAACACAGATAATAAAATATTAACCGTCAGTTGTCCTAGAGACAGTATACAAATCTGATGAACATTGGACAAACACAGATAATAAAATATTAACCGTCAGTTCTCCTAGAGACAGTATACAAATCTGATGAACATTGGACAAACACAGATACGAAATCATTAAACGCCAGGTGATCCATGAGAAGGTATACAAATCTAATAAGCTTTGGACAAACACAGATACCAAGTATTAACCGTCAGGTGGTTCACGAGACAGTATACAAATTTGGTAAACATTGGTCAAACACAGATACCAAAGTATTAACCACCAGGTGGTCCAAGGGACAGTATACAAATCTGATGAACATTGGACAAACATGGACCTACGGAGGATCTAGGGGTGGGATCAGGTGTCATGGAAGAGAAAGCATCTCCTGTAAACCGGTCACATCCAAAGCATAAATACGTCATCCACCATTCACTCATATAAATGTACTAGATGACCATATTCAATGAATAGGAATTTTACGATTCAATCCAGTTATGTGACGACACCATTGAGAACTGTGACGACACCATTGAAAACTATGTCACAAAGTCAAATTCAAATAATTTAAAGCTTAAAATTGGGTTTTGTAAACAGCAAATTAAATATAAGCGATCTTTTTGGTCCAAGATTTTCTAGTGTATAATGTAATATATCATTATCTAATAGAATTGATACCGTGGTATACATTGGTTAGAAATCTGAAAAGTGATACCTTGGTATACATTGGTCAGAAATCTGAGAAGTGATACCGTGGTATACATTGGTCAGAAATCTGAGAAGTGATACCGTGGTATACATTGGTCAGAAATCTGAGAAGTGATACCTTGGTATACATTGGTCAGAAATCTGAAAAGTGATACCGTGGTATACATTGGTCAGAAATCTGAGAAGTGATACCGTGGTATACATTGGTCGGAAATCTGAGAAGTGATACCGTGGTATACATTGGTCAGAAATCTGAGAAGTGATACCGTGGTATACATTGGTCAGAAATCTGAGAAGTGATACCTTGGTATACATTGGTCAGAAATCTGAAAAGTGATACCGTGGTATACATTGGTCAGAAATCTGAGAAGTGATACCGTGGTATACATTGGTCAGAAATCTGAGAAGTGATACCGTGGTATACATTGGTCAGAAACCTGAGAGGTGATACCGTGGTATACATTGGTCGAAAACCTGAGAAGTGATACCGTGGTATACACTGGTCGGAAATATTTAAGTAACACAACAAATGATTGGACGGTATACATTGGTCGCGAAAGCTTCTACAAAATGTCTTCAAAGTCACATTTTGCATTTTAAAAGCTTCTTACATTATATATAAATATAGTCTTATATTATCTTATATCAACAAACCAGTGAATTTCAACTAACACGAGGAAGTCGTGAAGTGACCTATAGTGCTCTAAACTATGATATCTCGAATAGTTGACGGTTCCTATATCAGTAAAACCGGCCTGGCACAGTCGATAGCACGCTCGACTCTCGATCATGAGGTCGTGATTTCGAGTCAAGTCGGTGGCAGGTTGGTTTTCCTGCCCTTCGGATGAGAAAGTAAAATTGAGGTCCCGTGTCACAGTAGGTGTCGGCACGATAAAGAACCCTCACTGCTCAATGGCCGTAAATGCTGAGCATAGGCCAAAATTTGAATCCCTTCACCGGCATTTGGTGACGTCTCCATATGAGTGAAAGATTTTTGAGTGGGACGTCAAACAAAAATAAACAAACAAACCTATATCAGTATTAGTCAGAAACCTTTTTTAACCTAAATTAAATATTGTATATAATTTATAATTACTTGATAGTAATTCCAAGGACCCCCTTTCCGAATTTTTCAATGATATATACCGGCTGGATATTTTGTAACTCATGGTATGCATATAATTAATTATCGCATATCATTTCATTTATATTTTCTATTTGTTTGATAATCCATTGACAAAATATCTGGTGTATACTTATATAGGTCTACTAGTGTACGCGGTAATATGCATGTGTCGTTAACGGTATGATGTCATTGCTCGTGACGTAATTGGTAAACATCGATAAACATTTGCACTGAAACTTTGTATTGTGCAGACTTAATACTATGTAACTGATATACATATTGTCGTCTTTCACTTGATAAAGGCCAAGTGGCCGACAATTTTGAGTGTTTTACTGTTTTTTCCTATATCAGTATATTTTAATTATAATATATGAGGATGTGTGCTTGCCAGTGATTGTTTTTTTGTTGTTTTTTTGGCTTTATTAAAAGCGGATTTTGTTTTCATCAACATTGGTTGCCCACGTAAAACTAAAAATATTATAATCTCAGATACCAAAGTATAAATCTTCAGGATGCCCACTATACAGATACAAATCTGGTGAAACTTTGACAAACACGGACCTCTTGAAATCAAGAGGTGGGATCAGGTGCCATGGAGGAGTAACCATTTCCTGTATACATGGCGGAAACCATGGAACAGACACGCTATCACTATAATAAGTCTTACCTATGTCACCCGAATTGTCTTCATCAAATTCTATAAATTGTTCTGCAAAAAATTAATTGTATAATGGTGTTAAGATGTTCTCATGGAATAATTAGTAAAATGTTCCACGAAATGTCAAATGAAAATCAGTCAATTTATCACTTTATCTATCGCAAAATATTAAACATGGAATTGTTTTAAAGATTGAAAATCAAAACGCACGGGTTTAAAAGAGCGCTAAAGACGTACAGTAAAACCTCGTTTAAATGTTAACATTTGTTAAGTCCGACATTATAAAGGGGTTTGGCGATAGATTGAGGGAAACCTTAAATGAAATTATAGGGAAAATTGGAAAAATGGACTTTTAAAAATTGTGGCGTAAAGCGAGGTGGCAAATGAAACGAGGTGCATTATAAAAAGGTTTTACTGTATTGTAATTATGTTGTAATGATAGAGAACTTAGAATCATGTACAAATGATGATTTATAAGTTTTTTCATTTTATTTGTTTTTCAGAGCAGATCAGTTATGTAAAACTCCTCAAATTATAACCAAACAAATATAAAAATGACACGAGGTATCATCTCTGGAGCAGCCGAGGCAAAACTAAACGAAAGATGTCTGAAAATCTATCATAGGGTACAGGTAAATCTTGTTTACATTTGTTCTTATAGGAATCGTGATACAGGTCATCTGGGGTGTAATACAGAAAAATCATCTGGGTTTTAATACAGAAAGGTCATTAAGGGTGTAACACAGACTGGAGATCTGGAGTGTAATAGAGAAAAGTAATCTAGGATGTAATACAGAAAGGTCATTAAGGGTGTAACACAGACTGGAGATCTGGAGTGTAATAGAGAAAAGTAATCTAGGATGTAATACAGAAAGGTCATATGGGTGTAATACAGAAAGGTCATCTGGGATGTAATACACACAGGTCATCCAAGAAAGGTCATGGGGTGTAAGACAGAGACAATTTCGGCTGTAATACAGGCAGGTTATTTGGGGTGTAATACAGAAAGGTCATCTGGAGTGTAATATAGAAATGCCATCTGGAGTGTAATAGAGAAGTCATCTGGGATGTAATACAGAAAGGTCATCAGATGTTACACAGAAAGGTCATCAGATGTAACACAGAAAGGTCATCTGGGATGTAATACATAAAGGTCATCAGATGTAACACAGACAGTTTACAAGGCGTTATTATAGCAATGTCTTCCTCTTTATTTTGTTTTTTTATGTTTCAGACCATTGGGTTTCTTACCTTTGTATCTAGCCAGTTTTTCGGGTAATTCTTCAACTTCTTTGTAATCGTCATCGTCCAAGAATTCCTAAAAAAGCAATTTCTAACTTAATTTGTGTATTCATTTAATCAATATAAAAGAGATCAGTTTACCTTGAATCTATAGTTAAAGCTGAATTAAATCAAAAATTACCATAAAATGATCTCACCTGTAACACACATCACATGAGTATCAGGAACATGTTCAATCACATGAGTATCAGAAACCTGTTCACTTACCTTATTTATTTCATCCAATGCTTCTTCCTGTTCTTTTTTTAATTTTCCGAATCTCTTCCCACCTGTGGAATATTAAAGACTTTCATATATAAACGTTCCATTGTGATTACGTGACTTTATGAGAAAACTATAATTCATTTTCTTAAAGACTGCTTCCTTTATTTTGACAATTTTTCTATTCAAAACAATCGGATATTTATAGAGGAAATTTGAACATAAATTAGCATACCATTGCAGAAGAGATTTTTTAGGATTACAAGAGATAGAATACTTGGGAGGAAACAATGAACTTGTCAATTAGCTAGAATATAACAAAACTGACACCTCTGTAGTCTTTTTACTTTCATTTTAAGTTTTAACCAATCAGATATTTTAAGTGTTAAGCTTTATATCACTTCTTCACTGTACACAAGCCACATCCTGAATGTTGTGAAACACGATAATTGTGACACGTACTGACAAAGATATAATTGTGACAAGTACTGATAGATATATAACAGTGACAAGTACTGACAGATATAACTGTGACAAGTACTGACATAGATATACCTGTGACAAGTACTGACAGATATAACTATGACAAGTACTGACATAGATATACCTGTGACAAGCACTGACAGATATAACTGTGACAAGTACTGACATAGATATAACTGTGACAAGTACTGACATAGATATAACTGAGACAAGTACTGACAGATATAACAGTGACAAGTACTGACATAGATATAACTGTGACAAGTGCTGACAGATATAAATGACAAGTACTGACATAGATATAATTGTGACAAATACTGACATAGATGTAACTGTGAGAAATACTGACATAGATGTAACTGTGAAAAATACTGACATAGATATAATGTGACAAGTACTGACATAGATATAACTGTGACAAGTACTGACATGGATGTAACTGTGACAAGTACTGACATAGATATAACTGTGACAAGTACTGACATAGATATAACTGTGACAAGTACTGACATAGATATAACTGTGACAAGTACTGACATGGATATAACTGTGACAAGTACTGACAGATATAACTATGACAAGTACTGACATAGATATACCTGTGACAAGTACTGACAGATATAACTGTGACAAGTACTGACATAGATATAACTGTGACAAGTACTGACATAGATATAACTGTGACAAGTACTGACATGGATGTAACTGTGATAAGTACTGACAGATATTGACTTCAGTGAATGTACAGATAAAGTAGTATGTTTTCAATGATATAGAGAGAAGTAATGCTATGTAAAAAGTACTGATAGTGTATGCTGTTTTGTTACTAAAATTGAAGTCTCATGCGCGGGGTTAATATTGTAATGACAAGGATACAGAGAGAGAGGCAATGTTATGTAAATTTTCTGGTCAAAACAAAGTCAGATGTTTACATTCAGGATAAAGTTCGGTATTGTGTGTGTGAACAGGACAAAGTCTCGATAAATAGTATAAACACGCTTCATTTGCTCTAACGAAAACCTAAACATGTTTATATATCATTAATACGATTTATTTGAGATAACATGACGCTTTCTCCTAATCTGAATTAAATCCAGACCAGTTACAATTTTGCACGGTCACACTCGAATACGATATTTCGTTTGTGGGGGAAATTCGCTTTTGAATGTCATATATAAGTATAGACCTACATGGCATTGAAAACCTTGTCAAATATTCCAGACCCTTGAGTAATCAAAAAGAACGTCATCAATAGCAATTGGTCCGATAACTATGTAGTATGTATTGTTGTGTTATACATGGACGCATCGTCCCTTTGTCAGATGAAAATGGTTCGCCTGTGCAAGGCTCTTGATGAATCAGATATATGGGGTTTTCCATTCTGGTATCAGATATACAGGTTTTTCCATCCTTGTATCAGATATACAGGTATTTCCATCCTTGTATCAGATATACAGGTATATCCATTCTTGTATCAGATATACAAGTTTTTCATTCTTGTATCAAATATGTAGGTTTTTCCATCCTTGTGTCAGATATACAGGTTTTTCATTCTTGTATCAGATATACAGGTTTTTCATTACTGTGTCAGAATTACAGGTTTTTCCATTTTGGTGTCAGATATATAGAATTTTTCATTCAAATAATAATAATAATAATATATATATATATATATATATATATATATATATATATATATATATATATATATATATATATATATATATATATATACGGGGTTCTTCAACTTCAACTTTTTCAGATATGTTAGGCTCTCTAAATGTATAAGATATATAGACTCATCATTCTCTCAGGCATTTGTTATTCATGAATTATACCGAAACTTCTTGTAGATGACAAATAGAGTGATAATTGCACATCAGATATATTCGAAATCCATGCCATTAGTCCGATAATCGGGGCACACCATCCCTGTGTCAGATATGACATTTTATCCATACGTCAACCATACGCCCTCAGAGAATACATGTTGGGTATATCGAGACCTGACTCTGTATAGTTTTGAAAGGTATCCGTATGCGTGTATAAGTTTCATTATATCAATTTTACAAATGTATTTCTTATATGCTTCAAAACACCTTGTTTAATTACATTACATTCATCAAACTTCAAACGTTTCAGATAATACATAATTGTGTAAATGTAGGTATATGTAATTAAGGTTATATAGCTTGACAAGAGTTGTGATAATATATTGTATTATTTAATGGACAATGCTTCGATAAGATGACCATACTTATTGTTCTAACTATTAAATATGATGGAGTGATTGACAGGTTGGCGTGATCCAATATCATGTAGGTGTTATCTTAACCATAACATCTCCGTAATAACATACAGATAAATATTCTATCTCTTCCATCAAATAAACTTTTTATGAATATCTCATCACGGCATTAAGTAACGAAACAGATATGTTCAATGCTTGAAACACAGGGGCAGAGAGAGAGAGAGAGAGAGAGAGAGAGAGAGAGAGAGAGAGAGAGAGAGAGAGAGAGAGAGAGAGAGAGAGAGAGAGAGTCATTGGATGTAGGTTTTAGGCAGAAGAGTATTCAAGAAACTGGAATCACAATATACCATCCGCTATGTATGTGTAGAACTTGTATACACTTCGCTATAAGCAAATATACTATCCGCTATGTATGTGTAGAACTTGTATACACTTCGCCATATGTAGATCTTCATTACAGAAGACGATTCTACAATAGATATATATATATATATATATATATATATATATATATATATATATATATATATATATATATATATCCTATTGTAGAATCGTCTTCTGTATATATACTTCGCTATAAGCAGATATTCGTCATAGAAGACGGTTCTACAATATGCCTTATATGTATACACTTCGCTATATGCAGATTGTCGTTAAAGAAGAGGGCTCAACCATGGTTCAATAGTATAAATTTGACACTTACAAGTTTGAGATAAAAATTAAATCAAAAGTAATTAGCTCATCTTTAGAATAATAAAGTTAGTCACTAACCCATGCAGCCTTTTCTTACAGATATTTGATATATCCATCTAAAATCACACCTTTTACAAATAGGTCCAATGTAAAACGATACTTTTTACAAATATATATGATAGTGTCCAGAAGCACTCTATTAGTGTGCATCGAAGCATGGCAGTCAAATGACTGGGGTCCAGAGAAGGGAATTCTAGTATCACTCTTCAAATCTGTTTAACCAGGTCCGAAGTCAACAATTTGTCCAGAGCTCTAGCTCAACTGAATTCTTTTTTATTTCTACACGAGTACACGTTAAAATTATGCTGCACCTTGTACATTTATGACGTTAAAATTATGCTGCACCTTGTACATTTATGACGTTAAAATTATGCTGCAACTTGTACATTTATGACGTTAAAATTATGCTGCAACTTGTACATTTATGACGTTAAAATTATGCTGCAACTTGTACATTTATGACATTCAACGATGGAAACTTCAAATAAATGATAAAAAATTGAAAATATACTCAAATTTTGAATACTAAAAGTATTTTTCATTTTTTAGGAAAAATCATGAATATGACCCAGATTTTTAATGTAAATGAAAAAATAATGTTTCCTGTTCAGTCACATTCGAAAGTTTTAAACACAACTATATAGTAAATAAAATAAAAGTTGAGCTTGAGTTGATATCGTGACTTGGGGCCAGTAGTCAGGTTTTCCAGATTACTGGGGCTCAGGGAGGGGTTTCTGACCTCATTATGATCTATCAATCCGGTATCTGTTTATCCGTTTCGGAACAGTGAAAATAACAATGAGTGGTTTCATCTGGTCGACAACTGTATGTTCTCATCATTCACAAATTAAATCACATTTCAGGAAGACGGCTTAATAAAGTTCCGTAAGTGTCAGTCCGTTCTGCACTAACTCTTAAGATATTGTCTCTAGAATCACTTAAAACAGGATACAGTGATTCAAGCCGACAAGCAAAGATACTAGATAGAAACTTTGCTATGCACAGGCCTACTACACAAATTTCGTTAGTAAATTGAAAGGAATGGATAAGCGAAAATATTCCATCCCGATTTTCTTGTAGGTACAAAGGGGTGACCGACAAAAAGGATAGATCCTATATGATTTACTACCCTTTTTACTAGCGACTTTTACTAATGAATGAGTAGGTGAAAGGCATTTAGTTTTCTTCGCGACTTTGTTCGGTAAAGAACATTTCGAGTCAAGACGCACTGATTGTTAGTCTTTTGGTGTTTTCACCACACATTCCAAGGGAAATCATACGTTTGAACAGAAAGAAGATTAAATAGTAATTTCATATAATATACTGTCGTAACTTTATTTAAAAGGCGACCTGTTACGTTACATAAATACTGTGGGGGAGGGTCACGGTCCCATTGCCATGTTAAGATTACAATCAGCGTTCTGTTATCTGACCAGTAGAATAAACAGAAACATTGTTTTCAAATTAACCGTATGTGGAGATAAATTCTTGGGAAAGTATGTACCATGTATATATTGATGTAGATCTGTCGGCCATGCATGACCTAACATGGTAGAAATTACGGAACTTGTAATTACTTTATGTTCGATGGTCAGTTCTAGATTTTTTGTTTTTCACCTATATAGAGATTTCCTGTAAGTGTAGACCTACATACGTGCGTATGATGGCACAGGTGAGTGTAGGCCTACATCCGTGCGTATGATGGCACAGGTGAGTGTAGGCCTACATCCGTGTGTATGATGGCACAGGTGAGTGTAGGCCTACATCCGTGTGTATGATGGCACAGGTGAGTGTAGGCCTACATACGTGTGTATGATGGCACAGGTGAGTGTAGGCCTACATCCGTGTGTATTACTGCACAGGTGAGTGTAGGCCTACATACGTGCGTATGATGGCACAGGTGAGTGTAGGCCTACATACGTGTGTATGATGGCACATGTGAGTGTAGGCCTACATACGTGCGTATGATGGCACAGGTGAGTGTAGGCCTACATACGTGTGTATGATGGCACAGTTATATAAACGGAAGTCATGAATCATAACAACACGGAAATGTGTGCATAGCCTGTCGTCTGGGAAGAACTTCCTTAATCATATGATGAAGTAGGCCCTACCTATTTTTACAGTCGAGAAGTTTCTTTTCCCCAATTTTACGAGTAAATCAAACTTTAAAAGTGAAAAGATGGGGAACATCTAAACTTGACAACTGTGAATTACAAAGTTAGGTATATTTGATACGATATCCCACATCCGTTAATTATTACTAACAATACTGCTGAACTTCCTGTGTAGGCCTATACTTCTTAGTTAGTCGTTTACGATACTTCATCTTGTTAAAATAGACACTTACTCGAGTACGTGTTTATCATATCATTTCATTCAGTCAACACTCTACATATGTCCTACATTATCATTTTACTTATTTGCAATCACGATTTCAAAAGTGCATACGCATGTTGTACAATGTTTAAATTTTTTCTTTAGTCTAACCAGCGAGAACTTCTATCTAGCCTGAAAGAACTTGATGTGTAAGTTACCCAAGTTTGCTGAGTACAACAATTTGATAAAAATGGTTGCAGTAAATTGCGAGAACCACCGAATTGTAAAAATCATTCTGATGACAACGGTACAGGAACCACAACATTGTCCTTGTAAAAATTGTAGCTCATATAACAATAGTGTAGGAACCACATTACTGTTAAAATCGTCGTCAGAACAGTACAGTGACAACATTACTGTTAAAATCGTCGTCAGAAAAGTATAGGGACCACTTTACTATGAAAACCAATATAGTAACAGTATGTCAATCGTCGTCAGAACATTACTGTTAAAACCGTCGTCAGAACAGTACAGTGACAACATTACTGTTAAAACCGTCGTCAGAACAGTACAGTGACAACATTACTGTTAAAACCGTCGTCAGAACAGTACAGTGACAACATTACTGTTAAAATCGTCGTCAGAACAGTATAGGGACCACTTTACTATGAAAACCAATATAGTAACAGTATGTCAATCGTCGTCAGAAAAGTATAGGGACAACATTACTGTTAAAACCGTCGTTAGAACAGTACAGTGACAACATTACTGTTAAAACCGTCGTTAGAACAGTACAGTGACAACATTACTGTTAAAACCGTCGTCAGAACAGTACAGTGACAACATTACTGTTAAAACCGTCGTCAGAACAGTACAGTGACAACATTACTGTTAAAACCGTCGTCAGAACAGTACAGTGACAACATTACTGTTAAAATCGTCGTCAGAACAGTATAGGGACCACGTTACTGTTAAAACTGTTGTCACACCGGTACAGGGACCACAATGAAATGAAAATTGTCATAGTCATCAGTTTTAAAACATGAATAGTTTATTCTTTGTGTTATTACATACATATATATTTGTATTATATGTTGTATATTAGGTAGCCACATAGTGAATGTGACGGCCTTTCAAAAAGTTTAATACTGATGTCAGTATTCGTCTAAAATGTAGATTTAAAATATTACCTACTGTATATTCATGTAGTTAAATGTTTTCACTGTCGCCGAGGAAGTTAAACTTCCAAATGAAAACATTACCTTATATCTAATAACGCAGGAAGGTATAAAAAGAAATTAAAGCTTACATTTCATTTTCATATCTAACATAGATAGCCTTTATTCGACTTATTTAAACCACATGTAGCGTTATTCGATCGACAGAAATAAACAGCTTAAAAGAAGTAACTTAATACATGTATATATCAGTATATAGGTCAATCGGACGGGGAATAAAAACAATAAAATATCAGACACTAGATCTACACCTTTATCTGGTAAAAGAGGTTAACGTGCTCTATATATGCACATGTGCACATGCGTATCAATGTATGATTACATGTGTTTTATCGAGTGATTTGATCAGCTTTGAGAAGGCTCACAAATAGAATATATAACGCAATAAAATCTTACCTTGTTTGTCAGAAAAATCCATTTCAGTTGTGATAAATACAGCGTATTGCTTTCCCGATATTATACTTCTGTGCACACACGCTACCGCCTAATTAGTGCATATACATATATTTACTAAATATGCGGTTTATATACATTCATATCCGGAATAACTTCCCCAAATGTCACGTGATACAAACTGTCATCGCCTTGGTGTCACAGTCGTTGAACACCGAGTTATTTATTGGATCTCTGAGGCTATCTTGGGTTTAAAAAAATAATTAAATATTTCGCATACATAAAATCATTCAGGAGGAATTAACTCTGAAATACCCAAAAAATCAATAAATACGGAACACACTGGAAGATTATAAAACCGGGAAACGCAATAATGGAAGCTCTGCCACATTCGTTCTAGTATTTAGGCTGTTTAGCTATATTAAACCTCATTATCTTTGTAAGTGATGGACGCGGACACACGACCATTTCCTGTCCGTCACAAGCGTTGTGTCCTTGTACATACAGAAATTGTTGTAACTGTTAAACATTCGCTTGACTCTTAAGTTCCATGTGAAATTGATATGAGAATGTAAAGCTCTAGTTAATAAGATTTGTCACGAGTGTCTGGGTTTTCCTTTACGCAGTTTAATTGTAACATAGGTTATATATCACTTCAGCTTCCCAAGGCCGATAAATACTCGTCTAAATTATGTGATCTGTCTTAGGCGACATGACTTGCTAGTTGAAAAGAAAAAACAAAAACAAAATTTATATCTTTAATAACCATTCCGAGCTTATTTCAAATTAAAATTTTTTATGTTTTATAATTTACATCACTTTGATTTAAACCTCCCTGGAGGAAATTCATTACGTAAGGATAATAAATGTGAATGATGTGTGTGCGTGTGTGTGCGAGCGCACAAAGGAGTAACAGGGCACCTGCAATCTCATCCAATCCCGACATTTGGGCTATCAACAACATTGGATCGCTTCTAGGACCATTGTTCCAACGCACATCTTGCATAACTAAACCTCCAGACACCGGCACCATGGTGTTGATGGATTCTCTGATTACAACTTCCTGGGAATCGTCATGGCACTTTTAAAAATTACATCATGGTTGTCGGGATTCAAGAGAGTAGTCACAGGTCTTGTCGACTGTGTTAAAACTTTATATGTCTACTTCCAATTCGACGATCTGGGAATGTATCTTCGTCTCAACTGTGTGAGAATACTTGGTATTTATGATACCCAAACAAGTACCGGTAATGCGGTTATGGAGATCGCCTCCAAACTAGAGGTTCCGCTCCACCCTAACGGTCTCGTGGTACCCTGCTGTGTTATCAACCTGTGACCGTCACGTCCACGGGCAATATTTGCCCGCATTACTAATCAAAAATATAAAAAGCTCAGGGATATCCAGGTCATGGAATCAATCTCCGTTAACCAGGAAGTCGCCAAATATCGTGCCAAACTCGCATACCAATACCGAAAGCTTGTCCGGAAGGTACAGGCAAGATCAACATTCATCTGGATGGAAAGATATCTGTTAAACCAAAACGAACAAAACATCTAGTGGTCTGCCTAGATGACCAAAACGAACAAAACATCTAGTGGTCTGCCTAGATGACCAAAACGAACAAAACATCTAGTGGTCTGCCTAGATGACCAAAACGAACAAAACATCTAGTGGTCTGCCTAGATGACCTAAACAAACAAAACATCTAGTGGTCTGCCTAGATGACCTAAACAACCAAAACATCTTGTGGTATTCATAGATGGCCAAAACGACCAGAAACATCTTGTGGTCTGCCTAGATGACCAAAACGATCAAAACATCTTGGGGTCTGCCTAGATGACCGAAACGATCAAAACATCTATTGTGATGCATAGATGACCTATTACCAAAACATCTTCTGGTCTGCCTAGATGACCTAAATGATCAAAACATATTCTGGTCTGTCTAGATGACCTAAATGACCAAAACATGTTGTGTTCTGCCTGGATAATGGCCAAAACATCTAGTGATCTGCCTCGATGACCTAATCACAAAAAACATCTTGTAGTCTGCATATATGGCCAAAACGACCAAAGACATCTTGTGTTCTGCCTAGATTACCAAAACGACCAAAACATATTGCCTAGATTTGGTCACACAAAATGTTTTGTTCGTTTAGGTCATCTAGGCAGACCACAAGATGATTTGATCGTTTAGGTCATCTAGGCAGACCACAAGATATGTTTTGATTAATAAAACGATCAAAACATCTAGTGGTCTGCCTAGATGACCTAAACGATCAAAACATCTAGTGGTTTGCCTAGATGACCTAAACGATCAAAACATCTAGTGGTCTGCCTAGATGACCTAAACGACCAAAACATCTAGTGGTCTGCCTAGATGACCAAAACAAACAAAACATCTAGTGGTCTGCCTAGATGACCTAAACGACCAAAACATCTAGTGGTCTGCCTAGATGACCTAAACGATCAAAACATCTAGTGGTCTGCCTAGATGACCTAAACGATCAAAACATATTCTGATCTGCCTAGATGACCAAAATGACCAAAACATGCTGTGTTCTGCCTGAATGACGACCAAAACATCTAGTGGTCTGCTTAGATGACCAAAACATCTTGTGGTCTGCCTGGACGACGTCATCATCAAAAGATCTTGTAGTCCGCATAGATGGTCAATACGACCAGAGACATCCTGTATTCTGCTTAGATGACCAAAACGACCAAAACATCTTGTAGTCTCTCTTGATGACCAGGACTCAGTTGCACAACAGGATGTTAAATCTAACCTACAGTTAGTCCATTGCTTTAACATTGGTTAACTTCACGTTAAATATAACAACTTGTTGTGCAACTGAGTCCAGAACGACTAAACACATTATGGTCTGCCTGGATGACCTAATGATCAAAAACATTTTGTGTTCTGCCTAGATTACCAAAACAACCAAAACATATCCTCTGTTCTGCCTAGATTACCAAACGTAATGGTGGCCATAGGAGTAATAGGACCGACATTTGAATGCCAAGTGGGACAGTAGAGATGTAGGCAGCAGACGCATTATGTTGGCTTTGGAGTCAGAGGGAGAAGTAGTGGAAAAGCTAGATGATACCAGTTTGAACTTGATTAACTCAGTCAGTGCACCCCATGGCAACCATAGGAAGGTACTGAACTATTCATGTACAATATCTGTGTGCATTACATTGCTGGATCCGGAGGCGTATTGAGTTACAATCCCACTCGGATTTGGTATTTTCATATATAAAGATATGAAGACGAAACACGGTTAAAATAATTTTACCTTGGGTTTAAATCAGTTCACAGTGCTGTCTTACACTGGACGAGCCTATCTAACGCTGGTGATAATTCGAGAATCCATTTTTTCTCCGACTTCTATATTCGCAGGCAAAGCGAGAGAAAACGCAATCACGTCTGAGGTATCCATTCGCTGTGTTTAATCATGATGGTTATGTGAAAGGAGGTTATTGTATACAGGGATATAAGCTGTGGGCTTTTTCAATTTTTTGCCCCCCCCCCTTTTTTTACTACAATACAGTAACAAAAAGCGATAAAAAAACATAAAAATTCTTAAATCCCTATATATTTTATAATCCTTGCTTGTGGAAGCCAGGTTTGACGCTTTTCCACTTGTAATTGATAAACTTAATCTTACTATTTGTATATGGGTCAATATCAGAAATTGTCAGATTTTGGTAACACAAAAATGAGAAGAAGAAAAAGTATTCTAAAGGCACTTTTTACTGCATTATCAAAGACGCTTAACATCATAAAATGTAAAACTATAACTAGTAATTTGAATTGTCTATAAAGAAGGTTACCATGGTAACATTTCCATGTCAACTAACATTCTGTCTTGTTACCATCTATATAAATTCCGATTTTTGAAAACATTTTAAATTTTTTTTCTGTATGAAACACTTGTTAAATAATCACAATAATGAAATACATTTCTTAAAATGTTTAAATAACGCTCTTTTTTTGTTATATACCCATTTCAATGCGTAAATCCAATACCGTCTTAATTTCACTAACTTCCATCTTACCACAACAGGAAAAAAACACATTGGGAATCATCAAAATACTGCATGTTAAACTATTAGCAATTATTTGTCACTTTTGGAAAATAATCGTTTATTTTCAAACAATTGTAATGTGTTTTTATAAATTGTGTATACTATAACAGGAAAGAATTTGATGTAACAGGAAAAATTGAGTGGTAACAGGAGATAATCTGGTAACAGCACAGATGTATTTGACTTTGAAACATGTGGTAATAGAAACTATTTTAAATGGCTTCACAACTTCTAGAAGATAGTTTGACATTTGAAGAGCTAATTGCCTATTAAATATAACAATACGCTATTAAAATTAAGAATAAAACCAATGTTTATATTTGTCAGGTAACAGGATGGAAAACCAAGTGAAACTCATTGATAGCAACCCGAAAAGATCAACATTTAAAAAAACATAATTTGTCTGCCAGTCTCAATTCTCATTATTAATGCCGTTCTTAAATTTCTGGGTGTTTTGCCTACATTTGTGTTCTTTTGTTGGTTTGTACTATTGTCCCAATTTATGCCCGTGGTTTGTACATCTACGTGGCTTGTATTGTCTAGAGAAGAGTCCTTGGTTTGTACATCTAAGTTGTTTGTATTGTCCAGATTTATGACCTTGATTTGTACATCTACGTGGTTTGTATTGTCCAGAGTAAGGTCCATGGTAATTGTACATCTAAGTTGTTTGTATTGTCCAGATTTATGACCTTGGTTTGTACATCTAAGTTGTTTGTATTGTCCAGAGTAGAGTCCTTGGTTTGTACATCTAAGTTGTTTGTATTGTCCAGAGTAGAGTCCTTAGTAATTGTACATCTAAGTTGTTTGTATTGTCCATATTTATGACCTTGGTTTGTACATCTACGTTGTTTGTATTGTCCAGATTAGAGTCCTTGATTTGTTCATATACGTGGTTTGTATTGTCCAGAGTAGAGTCTTTGGTTTGTACATCTACATTGTTTGTATTGTCCAGATTAGAGCCTTAGTTTGTACATCTACGTTGTGTGTATTGTTCAGATTAGAGTTCTTGGTTTGTACATCTACGTTGTTTGGTATTGTCCAGAGTAGAGTCCTTGGTTTGTACATCTACGTTGTGTGTATTGTCCAAATTAGAGTCCTTGGTTTGTACATCTACGTTGTTTGTATTGTCCAGATTAGAGTATATGGTTTGTACATCTAAGTTGTTTGTATTGTCCAGAGTAGAGTCCTTGGTAACTGTACATCTACGTTGTTTGTATTGTCCAGATTATAGTCCTTGGTTTGTTCATTTACGTGGTTTGTATTGTCCAGATTTATGACCCTGGTTTGTACATCTAAGTTGTTCGTATTGTCCAGATTAGAGTCATTGGTAATTGTACATCTACGTTGTTTGTATTGTCCAGATTTATTACCTTGGTTTGTACATCTAAATTGTTTGTATTGTCCAGAGTAGAGTCCTTGGTTTGTACATCTAAGTTGTTTGTATTGTCCAGATTTATGACCTTGGTTTGTACATCTAAATTGTTTGTATTGTCCAGAGTAGAGTCCTTAGTAATTGTACATCTAAGTTGTTTGTATTGTCCAGATTTATGACCTTGGTTTGTACATCTACGTTGTTTGTATTGTCCAGAGAAGAGTTCTTGGTTTGTACATCTACGTTGTTTGTATTGTCCAGATTAGAGTTCTTGATTTGTTCATATACGTGGTTTGTATTGTCCAGAGTAGAGTCTTTGGTTTGTACATCTACATTGTTTGTATTGTCCAGATTAGAGCCTTAGTTTGTACATCTACGTTGTGTGTATTGTCCAGATTAGAGTTTTTGGTTTGTACATCTACGTTGTTTGGTATTGTCCAGAGTAGAGTCCTTGGTTTGTACATCTACGTTGTGTGTATTGTCCAGATTAGAGTCCTTGGTTTGTACATCTACGTTGTTTGTATTGTCCAGATTAGAGTATATGGTTTGTACATCTAAGTTGTTTGTATTGTCCAGAGTAGAGTCCTTGGTAACTGTACATCTACGTTGTTTGTATTGTCCAGATTATAGTCCTTGGTTTGTTCATTTACGTGGTTTGTATTGTCCAGATTTATGACCCTGGTTTGTACATCTAAGTTGTTCGTATTGTCCAGATTAGAGTCATTGGTAATTGTACATATACGTTGTTTGTATTGTCCAGATTTATTACCTTGGTTTGTACATCTAAATTGTTTGTATTGTCCAGATTAGACTCCTTGGTTTGTACATCTACGTGGTTTATATTGTCCAGATTAGAATCTTTGGTTTGTACATCTACGTTGTTTGTATTGTCCAAAGTAGAGTCTGTGGTTTGTACATCTACGTTGTGTGTATTGTCCAGATTAGAGTCATGGTTTGTTCATCTACGTTGTTTGTATTGTCCAGAGTAGAGTCCTTGGTAATTGTACATCTACATGGTTTGTATTGTCCAGATTATAGTCCTTGGTTTGTTCATCTACGTGGTTTGTATTGTCCAGATTTATGACCTTGGTTTGTACATCTAAGTTGTTCGTATTGTCCAGATTAGAGTCCTTGGTAATTGTACATCTACGTGGTTTGTATTGTACAGATTTATGACCTTGGTTTGTACATCTAAGTTGTTTGTATTGTCCAGATTTATGACCTTGGTTTGTACATCTACGTGGTTTGTATTGCCCAGATTAGAGTCCTTGGTTTGTACATCTACGTTGTTTGGTATTGTCCAGATTAGAGTCCTTGGTAATTGTACATCTACGTTGTTTGTATTGTCCAAATTAGAGTCCTTGGTTCCTACATCTCCGTTGTTTGTATTGTCCAGATTAGAGTCCTTGGTAAATGTACATCTAAGTTGTTTGTATTGTCCAGAGTAGAGACATTGGTTTGTACATCTATTATACAATGTTTATTTACATTTGCATGTGATATGTGTGTTTTTTGGTCTTACATGCTCGATCTAAAAATGCATTTAACCCAATTTGCCATTTTTTCCCTTGCTGTTACCAAGCATTTCCATTTGCCAGTTTGCATTCGGAAGGTCGGTGCTCTTTACCCGGGTAACCGGGGTTTCTCCTCCACCAATAAAAACTGGACGCCATCATATGACTGAAAGATTGTTGAGTATAGCGTAAAACAAAAAATCAAATCAAAATCAAAATCAAGTATTTCCATTCAGTTTATGATACTGACCCATATGCATACCACACTGGACCTCACCTTATTTTCACAAAATATATAGGAATATGAAGACTTTTATGTCTTGTTATTGTACATAATTATTAAAGGGGATTTGCTGTGTTTACCGAAATTATTTTGATTTTTTCTACTTTTATTACTTGTACTTGATGATTTGGTAACAGCAAGGAAAAAGTGGCAAATTGGGTTATTTCATTTGAATTTGACTGTGGACTAAAAGTGAGTGTGACCGGTCGACAGAGGATACTAACTCTTCCATGGCACCTGATCTCACCTGAATATTCACAGGTCCGTGTGTCCAGTGTTGATCTGTATATTCTCTCGTGAACTTTCTTTCGATTAATATTTTGGTATCTGTAATTTTTACATATTTTTATTTTCAATTTAATCAGCACATCTCTAACATAAGAAAAAGCGGCATATTAAAATTCATGTATACTTTTCTGGACAATACCAATGCATATTTTTAAAATACAATGCACTTTTATTGTATATATTGCCCTGTGTTGCCCCCTCTTTTATATCACAACCAATATATCATTAAGTACTGATATCAGCAGCTTTTGGTCTTTGGTCATTCTACCTGCATGGTCACTGCCAAACAGGTGAGGCGGGTCAGGTGGACCAATAATGCAGTTTTTTTTATTCTTTATTCATTGTTTAATTGAGTTTTGATAATATTGATACTTTGATAACTGGACCAAAGCATACTAACAGTAAATACACTTGATTTATCACATAATAGTCTTGTTTGCGACTACTCTGTTTCACTAAGTGAAATGTTGAGTTGTCTTTTCGTTGGCGGTTGTTGAGACGTCTGTACCAATTGTGACGAGGATACACTCCTCACTTGTTTCATTGGACTTGACTGTGGACTCACGGCGGATGTGACCGGTCGACAGGGGATGCTTACTCCTCCATGGCACCTGATCCCAACTCTTGGTTTCCAAAGGTCCGTGTTTGTCCATTTTTACCGGATTTGTATCTATGTCCTGGACATTCTATTGATTAATACTTTGGTATCTGAAATTTTTATATATTAGATATTTAATTTTAAATTCCCAGAAATCCTGATTTATGCCATTTCTATTATTTCCGTATACATGAACATGTAATAGATAGCCTGACGTTTAAATTGTAGATGTGTAAATATATAGTCATACGTATTTAAATCTTTTAATATGTTTTAGATATCATGAGAGTTTTCCACTGTCTGATAAACCATACTGACTTTGTCAAGATGTTATATAGATATCATGAGTGTTCCACTGTCTGATAAACCATACTGACTTTGTCAGAAAGTTATATAGATATCATGAGAGTTTTCCACTGTCCTATAAACCATACTGACTTTGTCAGAAAGTTATATAGATATCATGAGAGTTTTCCACTGTCTGATAAATCATACTGACTTTGTCAGAAAGTTATATAGATATCATGAGAGTTTTCCACTGTCCTATAAACCATACTGACTTTGTCAGAAAGTTATATAGATATCATGAGAGTTTTCCACTGTCCTATAAACCATACTGACTCTGTCAGAAAGTTATATAGATATCATGAGAGTTTTCCACTGTCCTATAAACCATACTGACTTTGTCAGAAAGTTATATAGATATCATGAGAGTTTTCCACTGTCCTATAAACCATACTGACTTTGTCAGAAAGTTATATAGATATCATGAGAGTTTTCCACTGTCTGATAAACCATACTGACTTTGTCAGAAAGTTATATAGATATCATGAGAGTTTTCCACTGTCCTATAAACCATACTGACTCTGTCAGAAAGTTATATAGATATCATGAGAGTTTTCCACTGTCCTATAAACCATACTGACTCTGTCAGAAAGTTATATAGATATCATGAGAGTTTTCCACTGTCCTATAAACCATACTGACTCTGTCAGAAAGTTATATAGATATCATGAGAGTTTTCCACTGTCCTATAAACCATACTGACTCTGTCAGAAAGTTATATAGATATCATGAGAGTTTTCCACTGTCCTATAAACCATACTGACTCTGTCAGAAAGTTATATAGATATCATGAGAGTTTTCCACTGTCCTATAAACCATACTGACGTTGTCAGAAAGTTATATAGATATCATGAGAGTTTTCCACTGTCTGATAAACCATACTGACGTTGTCAGAAAGTTATATAGATATCATGAGAGTTTTCCACTGTCTGATAAACCATACTGACTTTGTCAGAAAGTTATATAGATATCATGAGAGTTTTCCACTGTCCTATAAACCATACTGACTCTGTCAGAAAGTTATATAGATATCATGAGAGTTTTCCACTGTCCTATAAACCATACTGACTCTGTCAGAAAGTTATATAGATATCATGAGAGTTTTCCACTGTCCTATAAACCATACTGACTTTGTCAGAAAGTTATATAGATATCATGAGAGTTTTCCACTGTCTGATAAATCATACTGACTTTGTCAGAAAGTTATATAGATATCATGAGAGTTTTCCACTGTCCTATAAACCATACTGACTTTGTCAGAAAGTTGTATATTGAAATTGTATAAATAGCATTCATGTAATATTAAGCCTTTTAGTATTATATCATTTCACACCTCATTCTTGAAAAAATAAAACTTGTTCCATAAACATGTAATTTTTGGTCATCATTTTATATTTTTTTCAAAGAGAATATTCTCAATACATTATTGTCTACTAAATCGTATTTATATAGCTTATTTTTTATTTATTCTAAACCATATCCATTATGGGAGATAACCCATACATTTTGTACTACTTTTAACGCTGTAGAATCAAGGGAGTTAATTTGTCAGAAGGTTGGGCAATAGATTGGAGTTATCTTTCTTTGTGTTAATATGCCATCGGTATTCCTGGGTGCTGCTACGCGTAATATATGGTATTTAATGAATAATTCAGATATATGGATTTTGTTTTAATTCACATATTATAATCCATTGTTTGTTTACTTTATCATTTGTTATAAACTGTTCATTCTTCATGTAAGACTTGAATACCATCTGGTCTATTATACATAACAATAACTATATAAAACCATCAGTTGTAATTTTGTCGTAATAAAACCATATATTTACATGTTCTCCTATTCATTATATGTAAAGATGTCTTTCCGTCATACTTGCATTTCGAAAATTGATTCCGTTAGTGATCCGCGATATATATATACATGAAATGGAACTACTTGTGGTACTTTTTCTTCTTAAAAATATTATTTAGACAGTGTTGAAATATGTTTCCCATCGTAAATTTTTCCACATTTCAGTAGTAATATCACACAGTCACCCGTATATGGAGTTAATATTTCACAAATGATCCTATATGCCAGGGCATGTTCAACAATTTATATACAGATGTAAACTACTCACTGACAAATTATTGACACAGGGATATCGAAAACCGCGTTTGATGTCAACATCCGTAAATTTTACGGTCGGTAGAATAGTCTTGTTTGCGATTACTCTGTTTCACTGGGTGAAATGTTGAGTCGCCTTTTCGTTGGCGGTTGTTGAGTCGTCCGTACCAATTGTGACGAGGATTCGTTCCTCACGAATTTTATTTGGACTTGACTGTTGACTCACGGCAGATGTGACCGGTCGACAGGGGATGCTTACTCCTCCATGGCACCTGATCCCACCTCTTGTTTTCCAGAGGTCCTTGTCTGTCCATTTTTGCCGGATTTGTATCTGTGTCCTTGACATCCTAAAGATTTATACTTTGGTATCTGAGCTATTTTATATATTATAAATTCGAAAATATAATTTTAATTAATAAAGTAGAAAAAATAACGTAGTGGACTCTTTTATTATCTGTCATGCAGATATACCGTAAGCCGTTGCTATCCATCTTAGCAACATGGACTAAATGTTCCTACATGTAAATATAAGGTTTAAATAGCATTTTATTGGAAATTGATATAGGGGCATTTTCAACATGAAGAGCTACTGCGCTTCACTAAAAATATTTCGACACCAATTTCAGTTATAAAAACATAAAGGCAATAAAAATGCAATTTCAACCTGATATAAGTTACTTAAAAAATAAAAAAAAGACCGATATTAAGACACAATTTCGCTATCTAGTTGAATTTCTCAAGAATCATCGGACATCGGAATTACAGGTGCAAGAAGTTAGTTTGACGAGTGATATAATGTTGTGAGCTTGACGAGTGTTGTAATGTTGTGAGCTTGACGAGTGATGTAATGTTGTGAGCTTGACGAGTGTTGTAATGTTGTGAGCTTGAGGAGTGAAGTAATGTTGTTAGCTTGACTAGTAACGTAATGTTGTGAGCTTGACTAGTGACGTAATGCTCTGAGTTTGACGAGTGATGTAATGTTAGCTTGACTAGTGACGTAATGTTGTGAGCTTGACTAGTGACGTAATGCTCCGAGTTAGACGAGTGATGTAATGTGAGCTTGACTAGTGATGTAATGTGAGCTTGACTAGTGACGTAATGTTTTGAGGTTGACTAGTGATGCAATGTGAGCTTGACTAATAATATTGTAACGAGTTACCAGAAAATATTTTCGACTTTCAAACTTTTAACTTTTAACTTTTAAACATCTACGTATTTTACTTCAAGTAACAAACATATTTGTTCTGTCTTTTGGGTTGATACTAGCAACCACAACTGATATTATTATTCATAACCTTAAGGCGTTCTCACGAAATCAGTCGTACCTGACAAACTTAAGTTACAAAGAGAGTCATGTGAAGTAATTAAGTTAGAGTAAAACTCACCTGTATATTATCATCACCGAGGTCCATTTACTCTGTCGGAACATTTTTTTAATATACAGTCACAAACGTGTAAATACTAGGTATATCTATAAGAATATTAAACATATTTCCAATATGCCATTATAATGTAATCGTAAAATTATAAACGAACCTATTAAATCTTTCCGAAATAACGAATCGAGGATAAGTCAGACACAGGTAACCCCGGAAATATATATATATATATATATATATATATATATATATATATATATATATATATATATATATATATATATATATATATATATATATATATATATATATATATATATATATATATATATATATATATATATATATATATATCGTTTACAAGACCACATACACTCATTTCTAATAATCTGATAGGAATCTTTCACAGCAATGTCTCCTTATAAAGTTTATTGATGCCATATTTGACAAATTATGAGAAAGGCAACCCTCTCTATGACCGATAAGTATGTAATGAACTGACTTGATAAGTATGTAATGAAATGACTTGATAAGTATGTAATTAAATGACTTGATAAGTATGTAATGAACTGACTTGATAAGTATGTAATGAAATGACTTGATAAGTATGTAATGAAATGACTTGATAAGTATGTAATGAAATGACTTGATTAGTATGCAATGAAATGACTTGAGAAGTATGTAATGAAATGACTTGATAAGTATTTAATGAAATGACTTGATAATTATGTAATGAAATGACTTGATAAGTATCTAATGAAATGACTTGATAATTATGTAATGAAATGACTTGATAATTATGTAATGAAATGACTTGATAATTATGTAATGAAATGACTTGATAATTATGTAATTAAATGACTTGATAAGTATGTAATAAAATGACTTGATAAGTAGAACCTACCAACATCGCCTTCATACAATATCAAATTACCAATAATTTTGTTATTTCACATTATTCGGATGAATGTTTTATAGCGCTTTTACAAGTACTCTTAAACTGCCAAGGCTTCTGGTATATAGGTCTTCTCGCCCCTGCGTCTTATCTTATGAACTACTTCTGTGTAATGAACGTTTATACAAAGCATTGTGGTCACTAAATCTAAAAGAGATGAACCTTCCAGAATACTTTTGCTATCATAAAATCACATTGTTTTCGGCGTGACTGTTTTATTTTTTACCATTAAACCATATTATATCTATAATAATTTTAACCCATAAAGTGCAAAATAAAGGTCTCGAACATTAAGTATCCCTTTTGTTGATGAAATAAATGCCAATATCCCTATTATATATTTTCATTCTAACACATTTTATTGAAAATTATTAATTGGATTGGGCACAAGTTCTTTCATGTTAATAGGCCTTCTCCAGATATATATTTTAATATATTTTGAATAACATCAAAATCTCGGATACCAAAATATAAATCTTACGATCGGTATAACGGACTTGTTTGCAATTACTCTGTTTCACTAAATGAAATGTTGAGTCGTCTGTACCAATAGTGACGAGGATTTATTCCTGGCATATTTTATTTAAATTTGACTGTGGACTCGCGGCTGGTATGACCGGTCAACAAGGCATGCTTCTTCCTCCATAATTCTGATCTCATCTATGGAGTTCCAGTGGTCCATGTTTGTCCAATATTCAATATATATATTATCCAATAATTTGTATATATTTATCCTGGACATCCTGAAGATTTATACTTGGTAGCTGTTACCAGATTTGTATCCTGGACATCCTAAAGATTTATGCTTTGGTATCTGTTATTTTTATACCACAGAGAGTTATATGATTATGTCTATTTAATAATAATATTGAATTTTACCCGACACATGTATTATTTTGGTTTTAAATTTACTTTCAAGTTATGTTACTTTATTAATGTATATAAATTCGTAAATTAAGCATTATTGTCCTCGTTTATTTAAATGTGAATCGATAAAAACAGGTTTATATCTTTAATCAAATATTTCAATTGTGTGCATGTATTTTATTGCATTATACTTTCAAACAGACGGGTAAATGTGGTGGGTTTTAATTAAATTGAAATCTGAGAGAATGTTTTATCAAGGACAGTTCTAAAAAGAAATAAACCTGTTCTTTGCGTGTCATGCTTTCTTTCGTTCTAATGAAAAAGTTAATGATAGTTTTGATTTGAAGAAAAGCAATTACATTCGAACATTTCCCTATATCAATCTATGCATTACTTGTTATATATGGTAGTCATAATTTTAATATGTATTCTATTTTAGATCATGTGAGTCACTCAGGTGACCCATTCCAATTGGTTCTTGTCCGGAGTTGTCCAGCGTCCGTCGTGCGTTAACAATTGAACAGTTTTAACTTCTCCTTGAATATTACAAGGCCAATTGTCTTTAAATTTTTAGGATAATGAGAAACTTAAATTGTAAACTTCATAATTGTTTCACATCTGATGTCCTAGGGATGGGGTTTAAACTGCCAAAAATAGCCAAATCTTCAGAAATCCTTTTCTCAACTTCTGCACATCTTAAAGGAAAACTAAATGCATGCAAAATTGTAAAATTCATAGCCCTAGGTTCTGCCCTTAGGGCGGGGCTAAATTTGCTTTATAGTAAAGATAGCCAAGTATTTACAATGTACTTTAAACCAAATATTTTCTTGGATGGCATGATGTAAGGGGCCCATTGCCATATAAGGTTTTATCCACAGGGTCATTCCCTGTCCCTCTCATATTACAAATCTTCCATTATCTCAAAAGTAATTGAAATCCCCACCCTAAACCATATATGTTCTTATTACCCATGACAAGACAAGTTGTATGGTGGTATTTTGGGGGTCATCGAGGTTATTCCCCACCCCCTTATTTCAGAAATCATCAATCATCTCAAAAACCTTTGAGATCCCCATCCCTAAACCATATAGTTTCTTATTCCTCGTGATAAGACAATTTCAATGGCGATATTGTAGGGGTCCCCAGGGTAACCCCCACCCTTTATAACAAAATATTCAATTTTCTAAAAAATAGTTCAGATCCCTACCCCTAAATCATATATTCTTTATTACCCTTCACAAGACGAGTTGCATTGTGGTATTTTGGAGATCCCCAGAGTCATTCCCTACCCTGTTATTTCCGAAATCTTCAATTACCTAAAACAAACAGTTCCCCAGCCCTAACCCATATATTTTCTTACTCCTCTTGACAAGACAAAGTTTTATGATGATATTTTGGGTCCCCAGGGTCACCCCCACCCCGTTATTTCAGAAATATTCAATTATCCCTAAAACCATTGAGATCCCCATCCCAAAACCATATATTTTCTTATTACCAATGACAAGACAGGTTTCAGGGTGAAATTCCTTGGTGTTTCCCCGGGCCATTCCCCAATCCCTTATTTTAGAAATCTTAAATCATCTGAAAAATACATGTGGACCTTACCACTATACATGTGTTTTCGTGCTTTTCGTGCCAAGACAAATTTATAATACAATTTTCGGATGTTTTGGTAAAACTAAAGTTTCTCTGATCGCCTAGATGGACTGGGTTACATGAAGAGATGTTAATGTTTTAGGAGACATTTGTAACAGGCTGCTGTTACAATTATACCTTGTTAGATGAGACATTACAGTGTTCCCATTGCTTTTTCAGAATAGGTTTTTTTTGTACCCCATGGGTAGCAAATCTAGGGGTACAAGGATACAAATCAGGGGTACACATACATAAAATTAAATCAAATGCAAAGAAAGTAACACTTTCATATTACACATCTGGACCCCATTAATAGATGTAAGATCTGATAATGCACTGTGTTCAACATCTATTGACAACTGCATATAATGGATTTAGAGTATTTAGATACTGTGTCAAGAATTGCATAATCAAAGTCTGTAAATATTCATTTATCTTGGCACCCCGCTGTGAAGTTGAAGTTTTCAGTCAGGACGTTCATCGTAACGTGACCTTCAACTGATAAGAATCCTGTGGCAGTCTAGGTCAATGCGTGTACATGTAAAACATTTTCCCAACTTCAAAGAGTTTCTCATCAATTAAGATCACGTGAATGAGGAATGATGCAACTTCTATGTCCATATTGCCAATACACAGTAAGGGAAACTTGACCAAAAGTCATTTGCATATTAATCGTGCGCAAGAATTGTTAACATTCCAGTCTATCGCTTTGAATGTCAATTCTATCACAAGAGTATAATGGTAAAAAATAATTGGAAAGTAACATCCTATAGCAAATTTTAATATCTTAAAATTCATAAAGGATGCCGAACTGACCTTTAACAGTATATATTTCAACAAGTCTTGTAAACCTATATTTTTCAGCGAATTGTTACTATATTTTCGTCATTTTAAAAAGCAAAAATATACGAATAAAAGTGTGATTTGGAAATTTCAATATTGAAGTTGAGTTTATGTTGTTGAAATGCACACACATGTGTAATGTTGTGTCAAAATAATGTGTTATTAACCCCATACTGCAAAATGTGCTTTGATTTGTTCCCAATAAACAACTTAGCATAACATAACTGCGTTGATGTTCCTTCCAAAAAAATTTTAATACTCAGGTGAGCGTTAAGGCCCATGAAGGTCTTGTTTGTTAACTGTATCCTTCGAAATGTTCAGCCGTGGTTATTTTCGCCCTTTTATGACAGAAAATATATTCACCCAGTCTTAAATTCGCCCTAAGTTACCACATTATCATGGTTGCAATGACTTTCCATTGTTCAGTTATTTAATTTGAAAATCTCGCCTTCGTTTTAAATTCACCCTCACCAAAGGGCAAAAAATGGCGAAAAATAAACGGGGGCAAAATTAGCCTGACACATAGTATTTCTGGCGCTTTTTCGAGATTCGCAGTAATGTTATTACTTACGATAAATAATCCAACATTTTCTGTTACGGAGTAAATACTATATGTTTATCTCCATTACAAACGAAATAAGCTCGAGTATTCACCTAATTTGGTGGCGTCGGAGACTTGTCAGTTTGTGGACAAATGTAGAAAGGCAGGTTTCCATTTATATCAATTTCCAAACATCAAAATGGATGATTTAAAATGTAAATGCCGCTATATAATTGAAAACTAGTGATTTGGAATCAAATGAAAAATTATTTTTACAAATTTATTCATGTTGTTTACAGAGTTTCAACAAACAAAGGTAATACTGTTTTGTAACTTACAAAAGATAAAAATAAAATGAAACAATGATGATGGACATTTTGACGTGAAAAAACATGTATTTAAAAGTCTTAAATCTAAAAACAACATTGAGTAAGAAATAGTTTGTTCCATTTCCCCATGTTATATCACAAGAGAAGGGATACCGGATAAACAAAATTTTGTGAAAATCATATCAAATATCGCAAATGGCAGTTTTTCTGCGATTTGAGGGTGACTCCTCTCACTTTGAATTTCTCGAATAATCCGACAATGTTATAGCCTGACGAGAGTCGCCGTTTCCTGCCGAAAATCCGGAACATATTTCCTTGCCATGGTTATATTGCCCCTGTGTCTGTCCTCTGCAAACTGAATAATCGTCAACATAGTTTCAACAGCGTCTCTCCTTTTTCTCACACGCTTATTTTGTGCATGTTTACACGATGAAATGTGAGCTTTTAAACCTTGTGCGTACAGGTAGATCTTGCGGCACCTAGGTTGACCAGGACAAGACCACATGATAGGCATACTGATATTCCTCCTGCTCCCTCGCTTTATGAAATCTGAAATGAAAAATGTATATTATTTCCATAGTATTCGAAGCAAAAATGAAGATGTACCAATGGAAACTCCAAGTCCATTAATATACGACAAACCAGATATCAAATGGTCTCAATACAATGAACAACCACGATTCCAAAACGGGGTGGGACGAAGTGTCCGTAAGGAGTCAGGGTCTCCTGTCAGCACGCCACATGGAGACTCCTTCATACAATTTATTACATGTAATTTTGTTTCAAAAGTATCACAGAATTGAACAGCGTTAAACAATCTTTTATAAATTGGAGCTAAACTGATGAAGTCTAATTGACATAAACACTCATCTTGAACATTGTAACTTTGATATATGTTTATGATATTTATAATCACTAGGTTGTTGCCACTGCTGGTGGATCGTTTAGGCCCCGAGGGTATACATAAATCTAGTACCTGGTATTTCGGTACCAGCTGATAATCTTATACTAGAGTAATTTTTCGCATTGATAACACCATTTAAATTCTAAATTCTTCTACAGTTAAGATAGTCATCTTTTACAGTGGTTAGTCTTAGATGGATTTTGCCATACCTATAGAGTTATTATTTGGTTTTAGATGATACCACTCTTTCTTTGAAAAAAATATGCATCTTTTATCAACTGTAGCTCAACTGATGAAGTCTAATTGACAGAAACGATCGTCTTGAGCATTATAACTTTGGTAGTATGTTTATAATATTTATAACCACTAGGTCGTTGCCACTGCTGGTGGACCGTTTGAGTCCCCGAGGGTATACATAAACCTAGTACCTGGTATTTCGGTACCAGCTGTTCATCTTATACTAAAGTAATATTTGACACTGTTAACATCATTTAAATTAAAAAAAAATTCTAAAGCTAAGATAGTCATTTTTTTTTACAGTGGTTACTCTTAGACGGATTTCGGCTATACTTTAGAGATATTAATACCACTTTCTCTTTAGAAAATAACTTTTAAATTGGAGCTCAACTGATGAAGTCTAATTGACAGAAACGATATCGTCTTGAGCATTATAGCTTTGGTAGTATGTTTATAATATTTATAACCACTAGGTCGTTGCCACTGCTGGTGGACCGTTTGAGTCCCCGAGGGTATACATAAACCTAGTACCTGGTATTTCGGTACCAGCTGTTCATCTTATACTAAAGTAATATTTGACACTGTTAACATCATTTAAATTAAAAAAAAATTCTAAAGCTAAGATAGTCATTTTTTTTTTACAGTGGTTACTCTTAGACGGATTTCGGCTATACTTTAGAGATATTATTTGGCCTTGTATAATACCACTTTCTCTTTAGAAAATAACTTTTAAATTGGAGCTCAACTGATGAAGTCTAATTGACAGAGACGATATCGTCTTGAGTATTATAACTTTGGTAGTATGTTTATAATATTTATAATGATAACAGAATGGTATCAGTGAAGTCCAAATTTTACGGCGATATATATATATTATAAACATAATACCAAAGTTATAAAGCTCAAGACGATATCGTTTCTGTCAATCTTAGCTTTAGAAAATTTCATAAAACGTTCATAGAGATGTGAAATTAAGTCAAATAAACAGATACTTAGAGGTTCAAAGACCAGGACCCGGTTGCACAACACATTCTTAAATTTAACCTACAGTTAGCCCATTGGTTTAACATTGGTTAACTTCACGTTAAATTTAACGAATTGTTGTGCAACTGGGTCCAGGAGGGATCTCCATGGTCGAGTGGGTAAAACAACGAAGTCGCTCACCTCTGGTCAGCACAGGTTCGAGTCACGCTGAAACCTAAGATGATTTTGTCAGAGAGTTTGCCAGGTTCGAGTCACGCTGAAACCTAATATGATTTTGTCAGAGGGTTTGCCAGTTTAATTGCGGGAGGCCGATTGTCTTTTCCGGGTACTTTGTAACCGGGTTCTCTTTTCCATCACTTCAAATCCAAAGTGTTTTTCCTCTATTTGATATACATAAAAACATACAATGCATATGTTATATAAGAATTTTCAGAATTAGGTATTTTAAAATTTATATATATATATATAATACTTGATTAGAATTTGATGCCATATTATTGCCCAGTATCAAAGATTGCTTTACTCGCATGAACCATTGACATCAACATACGAGGGTATATGATTTATAAATTCGATAACTGTTCGTTTCTTATCTAGCAATAAAAATTGCTTTACTCATACGAAACGAAGACTTTAGTAGACAAGGGACCACAAACATGCGCCATTCCTACGAGCAAACGTGAATCCTCAACTCCATCCGATGAATTTCCGAGGATGTAAATGTAATCATATTTCAAATTATCGTCACGTGTTAAGACCGCATTCGACCCTCTATACTTTCCTCTCGAGGTACGCGGGATCCATCCAAATGTCTTAGGGAAATATAATTCGGATTGACTTTAAAATTTATAAGCACATGGAAGTTTTAAATCAAATTTTATCTTGAAAGTAACTACCTTTAAATTGAAATAAAAATCCCCACCTAAATACCCCATTGCTTGTCTCCGTCCGTTCCTATAGAAATGTGACTTATATTGGTAACAGTTGAAGATTTTACGACTCTCAATGAATGTTAATTCCTGACACGAGTTTTCGTTTTTCACAGAATTAATCATATTAATGCCATTGTGTTTTTAATCTTATAGATTAAAATGTTTATGATTTCTTTAATCCTTGCCCATTTCATTCCTTCTTGACATAAGTTATTAGCACGGTCGATTACTGATCGATAATACACTGAATATTCATGACCCAGATATCCTGAGCGAAAATAATATCATCAAGTGATACCATTGTTTCAGCGATTCATTTCAGAGCAAATGCCATTCAAAAACGATTTGCCAAACTTTTTACATATTACGATACAAACTATAGTAATTCAGAAATAATCCTAATTACTACAGCATGTTAACATTGCATGTAATATTTGGCTACGGATAATTTTTGTTGCACATGTGTTATTATGAAAAAAGACATAAGGAATTTGATACTGTATGTGTATTTAAATCAGCGCACTCATATTTTAGCGCTCTAATGCGGTATAGACTTATTAGCGCAATCCTAAATTCGCGCAAGTAATTTGCCGTGTATACAGTATGCCAGGATGGAGAATTTTAGCGCTGCCCTTAAATTAGCGCAGGCTAAAGGCGCTAATATTAGAATACCGCTGAATTAAGTACGTGTACAGTATAACATTATGATTTATAACATTGATGAAGTCTTACTGACAGGATCGTTCGTCTTCAGCATTTGTTTTTGTCCCTCTTTGTGCAAAACTGTAACTGTGATACTATGTGTAGGATATTTATATCAATAGTGTTGGCGATTGATCAATTATGCTGTAGTAGATAGTGCAGCGGGACTCCTAAGATATACAATATGAATTGAAACATTTTCTTTTGAACATTGCCAAATTGTAACAGATTTTATTTATCTTATCTTCTTACGCATGTTGCGTTAATCAAAAGGGGAATCAATCTTCCTTGTTAAGACATCGTATCGATACATAATTGAATGGTATGATTTGATTTTTTTGGATAAAAACGAGTTGAAAGGTCCTCAGGAACCACGGTACTCAGTTGAAAGGTCTTCAGTAACTACAGTACTTGGAATCTGATTGTAATCTACTTACATGTGATATATTTTATCAACCAACTAACTGTAACTATCTATATCATAGACGACATTTGTATGGCCTAGATTCCAGTCTATATATTTCAGAAATAGGCTATTTTTCAATGTATGCCGTCCTGTATTTTGAACAGCAAAACGATGCAGTTAAGGACTTGCTATTTATTTATTTTTTATTTCTTTTAAACAGCAACATTATTTTTACTGTTCACGTGGTATAATCCACGAAGCATACATACATGTACATTCTACCTACCCAGAGTCGAATATCAGATCAAAATTTAATTATATTTCACTATATTTGGAAATGTTTTCAAAGTAAGTGACATTTTGCGGAAATCTGTATCGTTTACTATCCAAAATTGCAGGACCCGGCAAGGTCTAATATTATCTAGGAGTTATTTGGGAATCGACAGCATCGCGATTTGAGCACTACGCGATACCCAAACTGACATCCAATAATGTGGATAAAAACTGGCTTGAATTTATTTTGATAAATTTTGCACAATACCTCGTATGATAATAAAAAGATCAATGATCCAAATCGTCCATAATTCATGCGTTTAAATTAAATATCAGTGTTGACTTTTTATCTTTCATTTTTATGTATACTATTTATCAGTTTGCCTGAGCAAGAGGCTTATAGTGACCTATTACAATAGTCTTTAGTCTGTTGTCGTTCGTGTCCGTTGCTAATTTTTAGTCATTTTCGACAACTTCTTCTAAAGAACGTATAAGCCAATTTTAATCAAACTTCACAGAAGCTATCCCCATGGAAAAACACAAAAAGATTATGAATAAGCTAAGGGACTAAGACTCATAGGGGCTCGCCTGATTTTCACATGAACCTTCTTTCGATTAATACTTTGATATTTGTGATATTTACATTATTATTATTATTATTATTATTATTATTATCACCTGTGTAAGTATGAAATAGATGGATGTGTGAATCAACATTATAGGAACCTATCAGATAAAAGTAACCAAAGCAAAAGTGTTTATGCAGGCTAAATAAAGTGAAATAGATTATGATATATACTTACATTTTAAGTATTCATTTGTAAAATATTCCAATTTTTATTAAACCAGTGTTTGGTTTAAAACAATACAAACCGTTGTTGTATCGAGGGAAAACTCCGTCAACATGAACCTTTTCCCATGTTGCTATTGCACAAACATTAACAAAACAATAAAGACAAATAGATGTATATCCAAGTTGTACGTACCCAATTAAATCGCAATGATATGATAAATTTAAATGTTAGATTATCCAGCAGACTGCACTTGTAACCATTGTAGAAAGAGGGACAATATTCAACAAAAGAATGAACACGATATCGCACCTTGTGTTATCAAAAAACTACGACGTTGTAAAAGAGACCCAAATCAGCGCTTAATCTTAAGTTAGTGTTGTGAATATTAGGGCTTTAATAAATCGACTTATTCTTCAATACATTGTACAGGGGGTGAAAGAAGAAAATTTTATCGTAGTATTCCAACTAAACCCGATGATTAGTAGGTCATATGTTAACAGTTAGATAAAAGCCGTGAACCACAAATGGTAAATTACCCCGTTTTTCCGCCAGTACTGTTGTTTCAGCCGGTCAAATAGACTGTACCACATACGTCAATGAAATCAATAACAAGGAAAGATCAATAAATGTCCTTAAGTTAGCATTGATAAATATTGTTGATTATTATCATTACAATTTACACAAAGGAAACACAACTAATAGCAAAATGTATATATTAGGGATTAAGCCGTTTCCATACGTTATGTATAAAGATATGTTGGCCACGGTTGGTATTTGAATTTTGAAAACAAGAATATTAGGTGATTAGAGATTTCTTAATCTTCAAAGAAAAATAATTGATTTCAGGTAATGTGTGGATTGTACAGCTAATAGCAAAATGTACATGTTAGGTAGTAAGCAGCTCTCATACCTGTCCATTACATATAAACCAAGTGGTTGATGCTTACTCCTCCAGGGCACCTGATCTCACCTCTGGAATTAAGAAGTCCGTGTTTGTCCAATGTTCACCAGATTTGTGAATTAGTCTCCTGGATAACCTAACGTTAAATAGTTTTTATCTGGGATTTATACAGTGTGGAATTGAAAAACAAGAATATAACATGATTACTATAATAGAGTTTCTTAATCATAAAAGAAAAATAATTAACTTTATGTGTGGAATATTTTAATGCAAACAAACGTTTTCTGTTAATGAGTAGATTTAGATAAAAACAAATATTTTTATATAAAAATGAATGTTCTACAACTTTCTCTTAATTTTGTCGTTAGCAAAATATAAAAAATCTCAGATACCAAAGTATAAATCTTTAGGATGTCCAGAATATAGGTACAAAAAATGGACAACCACGGTCCTCTTGAAATCAAGAGGTGGGATCAGGTGCGATGGATGAGTAAGCATCACCTGTCGACCGGTCACACCCGCCGTGAGTCCACGGTCAAATTAAAATGAAATACGTGAGGAACGAATCCTCGTCACAATTGGTACAGATTTCTCAACAACCGACATCGAACAGGTAACTCAAACGCGGTTTTCGATATCTCTGTCAATAATTTGTCAGTGAGCAGTTTACCTCTGTATATGAAATGTTCATATGTTGGACACACCCTGGCATATTGGATCATTTGTGAAATATAAACTCCATATGCGGGTGATTGTGGGATATTACTACTTAAATGTGGAAAGCCGAAATCGTCGTATAGCTTAGTTGTTAATTCCCCGTCCTTGTCTATAGTAAGTAATATGCTTTAGTATGAAGCGTGTGTGCTTGTTTGTTGTATTTTTAATTTCTAGTTCGCTGGGATATGAATATTGTCATTATTAATTGACAAAACGTCTTCGATATATCTAAATGTCAAATTAAAGGTCATCGCTAACTGTTTCTTCTTTTGATTCAGCAGTTTCTGAATGATGTCTGCTTCGTATGAATAAAGGAACAGGTCAGCCAATAAATGAGCACAACTGGATCGAAAGTTTGTTGAAAGATCACGTCTCCGAAATATATTGTCTATTAGAAATTCCAGTATCTTTTTTTATATCAACTTCGGTGTATTTATGTGTAGAATCAGTGGTTTACAGTGCTTCTGGAATAAGTAACTGTACAGTATTGCTGAAGTTTCTCCTTAACAGTTGTCAGTATCTTGGTAAGGAGTAAAGATAAAGCTTTGGTGGAACATTTGCTGGATCCTGCTGTGTACATCTGCTTATATAGGAGACAATAATACATACTGTTCTTCATTTCTCCGAATTATAAACTTTACGTTAATCCAAAGTAAACTCGCTCTAGCTTAAAATACAGAGCTGTTCTGAAGTACTTTTACTCTTAGTCGCTTTTAATCTCTGGATACCCCGGAAAAACACCCCTGTTCGAAATAAAAATGAAGTACCCCTGGATATTGGAAACTCAAATCCATTAGAATACGATAAATTGGATATGACAACAGTCTCAACATAAAGAACAATTGTGAACAACAAATGGGATGGGACCAGGAGAGTGCAATGGAAATTCTATATATTTCAAGCTTTATTTTTAATATTATTATTATTTTTTTTTTTTTTTGTTTCATTTGACTGGTATTTTACGCTGAAATCAACATTTTTTCATTCATATGGTGGCAGCCAGTTTTTAATCGAGGAAAACCCAAGTTACAATGGCCTTATGCTAGATAACTGGCGAATTTCATAATAAGATCTGATATGGTTAAAGCAGAGCTCAAACCCGCTCTGTCTAGAGGCACAAGATTTCATGGTCTGAAGCACAATGCTTTAACCACTCAGCCAAAGAGCCCCCTGTCGCCTTTTATATAAGTTTACCGGAAATCATAAACATAGTCTGTGCTTTATATTGGAAGCTTAGCATATACATTATTGTACTGTGTGGTGTCATACATATAAATCAGACGATGTTCACAAAACAAGGCAGATAATATTGTATTAAAATGTTTAATCATATCATATTCATTACTTCATAGAAAAATATAATAATATAAACAATATATGTACAATGTATAACAATTAATGTACAATGTATGAAATGTGGCTATACATATGTATGACGATTTTATATGTAGCTGTACATATATACACATAAGAAACACAATCTTACAAATTAAAACATTCTTCTTCGAAAAATGAAATAAAAAAGAAATATATGTTCAAATGGAAGACAAAATTAATATAAGAAATCAAATTACAAAATGAAATAATTAGAGATGGCTACTATAAACGTATAAACCTTAGACACAGTAGCTAAGAAAGTTTAGAAAGAGAACTTTGTATGGTTATATCACCAATACAGAATAATGTCCACAAGGTATAATATCTTTAACAAAGTATCAAATACCAGATTCCATGTGCATTGCTCTATATGGCACCTCTAAACAAAATATGTCAATGCAGGTAAAATATTGCCTCATGTCAAAAATGTCCAACTACTTCATTCAATGTTTTCTGATGCAAATTATTAAATAGTCTATTTACTGTGTCCCACGCAGTATACAAATAGCAATTTTCAGTATTTGTAGAAAAATTACATTTGAAAAAATACTTCTCTATAAAAAAAAATATGAATTAAAGGTAGATGCAAGCAAGTACACTTCAAATGCATCTTAAGTGTGGTAAACTAAGGTGATGTTTTTCTGTTAACTACAGACCTGAACAGAAAACAATTTCCAATGAATTAGATGACAATATACAAATGAAAACAATTCTTACATAATAACAATGATGGGTATAGTACCCGGTCTATAAAAATATTATTTGTGTAGTGTGTAGTAAGGTTTGACCTATGCATAAGAACTATATACATTTCTACATATATATCACTGTTGTTGGGTTTCAGTTTTTGTCTTTGATTTCATCTAAATAACCATTTAACCAAGAACAACATCCGCCTTAGTAAACTTTTCATAAAATCAACTGAGTTTCCATTATGGTTTCCATGGCAGCACTTGACTAGAAGAGAGACTGCATGGTTAGAAGTGATATTCAAACCACTCCAACCAAGGTAGGCATGAGAAATCCAATATTTGGAGACGTTTATAATAAGTTCATGAAGACTGACATTTTGTAAACTACAAGTGAGCATACATATATATTTGGCAATATCGCACAAAAGGACATGTAAATGCAATAGAAGAGTTTAAAATATTCATATCAGATGCTATATACTAAAGGTAAGCTATAATTAGGAAATAAAGTATATCTTTAATGTTGAAAGAACAAATAGTCTTCTTTATCACATTTTACAAACTAGGAAAGTTGTTTTCATTGCTATGATTAACTTGACTAGAGGGCTAAATCATTTGCTATGGCACTAAAACTATTTTGCTACATAATTATGTATATATAAGCAAAACAATGCATTGCCGTAAGTATAAATATCAAAATGAAAAACTCGAAAAAAAAAATAAAATAAAAACCTTGCATCAATATCTGCATGTACTAATGTACAGTTAGCACTTCCTACATAAAAATTATTGATATTTGCCAATAGGGCAGATATATAACATAGGAATCATATTACTAGTTTACATTTCTCATTCTATTTCAAAATTTTACAACTGCTTTTATGGCATTTTAATTGAACTCATTCACCCCTAAAGACACATTTGGACTGATCCAAGTCATTGATTTACAGAATAATCCAATGTTTTTCAGGGGTTGATGAGTTAAGAAAATAAGAAACATCAATGGATGACAAAAAAGTTTATCGATCAAATAATGGAGATTGGAATATCTTGAGTAGCAAGTTTTAAAACAATTATGCTGATATATTTACAATGAAAAATGAAAATAAATTTTAAAAATTAATTTGTTGTTCAGTTATATGTTAAAACCAATTTGAAAATGTGAAATCTCAAATGGAAAACAATGAAGCCATTGTTTGTATGATATAAAAACAGATTGGTTTGTATAAAAAATGTTTTTTGTTTTATTTGTGAAAAATGCGATATCAGATCTGTAAAAATTACATATTTTTGTTTCCTTAACAACCGCTGAGGCTATATCAAGATGATATATTATATGCATCAATGAGAAGAAACATACATGGACCATCATCAATTTCAAAAAGAATATTTTAAGTAACCTAGGGTCAGCATTAAAACAATGATGTACTACCAGAGTTTTCTGAATCAGGCTGGTAGATATTTATTTTTTTATTTTCGTTTTTGTTTTGGTTTAAATTGGAAAACATTCAGATTTGTCTGCATTAAAAAAAAGAAAAGAAAACCTGCTATGTTTGCTTGTGTGGTCAGGTCATATTTAAAAAAAAAATCATTTTTATTTTTGGTTTTTTACTTTGGCTGACCACATAATGATGAGGCTAGAACACGAGTTTCCACAAAGTGGTCATAAAATTATTGGCGGTTCCACCACATTAATATCATCGATGTGAAAGTGATCAGCATCCAGCTGGAAATGACAGCGCTAGCACCTGCGATGCGGCATTTCAATGTGTCGTACCTGCAGGAGGAAAATCACATGTTAATACTTGAAGTGAATATTATATTAAGAAAAATTTAATTACAAGCAAATTGTACAAGAATTAGAATACAAATGAATAAAATATCAAAGATTCCTGAATGTGGAGAACTTTTCACAACCAAAACTTTTATAATTAGCCTAAAAATTCATTGGTATTCCTGACTAGTTACTGTTTGTGTTAAATCTTACTTACTTACTTGACCAATTACTGATTATTTTAAATCTTACTTACTTACTTGACCAATTACTGATTATTTTAAATCTATCTTACTTACTTGACCAATTATTGATTATTTAAAATCTTACTTACTTACTTGACCAATTACTGATTATTTTAAATCTTACTTACTTACTTGACCAATTATTGATTATTTAAAATCTTACTTACTTACTTGACCAATTACTGATTATTTTAAATCTTACTTACTTACCTGACCAATTACTGATTATTTTAAATCTTACTTACTTACTTGACCAATTACTGATTATTTTAAATCTTACTTACTTACTTGGCCAATTACTGATTATTTTAAATCTTACTTACTTACTTGGCCAATTACTGATTATTTTAAATCTTACTTACTTACCTGACCAATTACTGATTATTTTAAATCTTACTTACTTACTTGACCAATTACTGATTATTTTAAATCTATCTTACTTACCTGACCAATTATTGATTATTTAAAATCTTACTTACTTACTTGACCAATTACTGATTATTTTGAATCTTACTTACTTACCTGACCAATTACTGATTATTTTAAATCTTACTTACTTACTTGACCAATTACTGATTATTTTAAATCTTACTTACTTACCTGACCAATTACTGTTTGTGTTAAATCTTACTTACTTACCTGACCAATTACTGATTATTTTAAATCTTACTTACTTACCTGACCAATTACTGATTATTTTAAATCTTACTTACCTGACCAATTACTGATTATTTTAAATCTTACTTACTTGACCAATTACTGATTATTTTAAATCTTACTTATTTACCTGACCAATTACTGATTATTTTAAATCTTACTTAATTACCTGACCAATTACTGATTATTTTAAATCTTACTTACTTGACCAATTACTGATTATTTTAAATCTTACTTATTTACCTGACCAATTACTGATTATTTTAAATCTTACTTACTTACTTGACCAATTACTGATTATTTTAAATCTTACTTACTTGACCAATTACTGATTATTTTAAATCTTACTTATTTACCTGACCAATTACTGATTATTTTAAATCTTACTTACTTACTTGACCAATTACTGATTATTTTAAATCTCACTTACTTACTTGACCAATTACTGATTATTTTAAATCTTACCAGTTTACCTGGCCAATTACTGACTATTTTAAATCTTACCTATTTACCTAGCCAATTACTGATTGTTTTAAATCTTACCTATTTTCTTGACCATTTAATGATTTCGAATATTCCTCTTCCATCATCTGTCCATCAAAGAAAAACGCAAGATCATTGAATGGATACTCGTATCCTTGGCGACACTCACATTTGTATGCTCCAGGTATATAACGATTTGTTGGAGTTTGGAATGGTAATGGCAAACACTACAATATGAAACAAAAAACAAGTTTTAATTGAACTCATGGATTCATTTGAATTCATAATAAAATATGAATCAATTGTAACTCTATACATCACTGGGTATATTTCTGCTCAAATTATCCTAGAAACACTAATATATACAACACTTGCAAATAAAGAATAAAAAGAAATTTTCATACACAAAACATACAATTTTTCTTATA
The DNA here is from genome assembly GCA_030159075.1 of Atrina japonica. Lineage (NCBI taxonomy): Eukaryota > Metazoa > Mollusca > Bivalvia > Pterioida > Pinnidae > Atrina > Atrina japonica. Next base: position 21,830 of record BROG01000584.1, on the reverse strand, counting down.
GATGTCTTAAAAGGGCTTTAGCTGTTTTTTGTTTTTTTTTAATTCTTTCTATTTTTACGACTTAGATTGATACACAATAACAAAAAAATATACATAGGCATGAAAATTCTCCTATATATTTTGTGGAAATTACTTGAGAAACACAGTTTGGCAATTATTTACTTGCAATTTATTAATTCAATCTTACTATTTGTGTATGCATACCAACTGGACCTGACCTTATTTTCACAAGATATATAGGAATATCAGATTTTGTATGCCTGCGTATAGCTCTTATTTGTTATTGTACATCAAGTACTAGTAAACAGACAAATTTGAAATAATGTTTTGGGGTAAACACAGATAATGCCACTTTAAAGTTGCTTGTTATTCCTATTTATCATAACATTTACCTGACAAGTTATTTATTACCATTTTACTACCTGGTCAGATCTATATTGATGAGGTATCACTTTAAGGTAGATCAAAAATGAATTTTAATCCTTTTGTTTCATCACAGTGTTGAGCCCCGCTGGAACCTAAGCTGATTTTTGTGAGAAAATGTGCCAGTTTACTTGCAAAAGGTCGGTGGTCTTTCCCCGGATACATGGGAACCAGGTTCTGACCACCACCATGAAAAACTAGCCTCCACCATATATTAACTGTAATATTTTTGAGTGCAACGAAAACACCATTTGATATTCAAAATCATCATAGTGCATATAACATACAAGTACATAATCATCAGAGAAAATATTCTACAACAAAAGGGAATTAGTCAGGAAGTATCAGATATACTTATAAGCTACAAGGAAAATGAGCATTCTGAGCATATTGATTTATCAATGCCTGTCTGTTACTTGTGATTAATCATTAGTATGTGAATGCTGGGCAATTACAAAACTTTAACCCAACGAACACGGACAAATCCAACAGTCCTACCCCAACTCAGTGTCACCAATAACAGGACTAATAAACCCCTGAAAGACAACAGACTGTCCTGTAAATCAATGACTTAGGCCAGTCCAAATGTGTCTTTAGCGGTGTACGAGTTAAAATACAAAATGTTTGTTTCCAGTAAAAATTGTTAATTTTAACTGCCACGTGCCTAATCAGCAATATCATAAATTGCCAGTCTGTATCACTGACCACAGTAATAGGGCCGATTGTCGGCAGATCTACCTACATTCGTACCATACTTTCAACTGCTAAAAACTCTTTGTCTTTGCCAGACAAAGAGTACTGCAAGCGGTACAAGATACACCCTTCGTTACCCCCATTCCAACATAATTTCTGTTGGGTAAGGAAAACCTGTAACTTTTGTTAAAGATGATTACTTTGACAAATAAGAAATTTATATGATTTGATTTGTTTTTATAAGAAATGCCATATTTTGGTAAAATAATTTTTTTCTAGCCCAACACGTATCCTAGTTGAACTCCTCCAAGGTATATTGGTATTGAATTTATTGAGTAGATTCATAAAAATTGGTGAAGGAGTGAGTGTGCCAATAGAGCAATGGCAAAGAGAGTTAATTGACAAGACAGATGGATGGATGGTATTCTAATCTACGGCCATCATACAAGGGCGTATTAAAATCATGAGTACCGGTATTACCAAATTCTGGTATTCATACTCAGTTGACATGTCTCTTTTGCAGTTTCCTATCCATCCTGTTACCTTTATTTTTTATACTGGGTTCAATTCCCATTACCGGGTCATACCAAAGACTTTTTAGGGTCTTTAGGTTGAGACATAAAACTGAAGCCTGTCGTCACATGTAAAAAATGATAGTGAATGTTTCTTCGCCATGTTCCACATACAAAGTGCAAAATCACGAGCATTTCAGATAAGACTTCAAAGCGATGCCCGTGTCACATTCAGCAGTAGAACATAAAAAAATCCTCACTGCATTGGCGCTAGTCCATAGCACAGGTCAAATTTTGTGGCATTTCACCTAAAGCTGGTGACATCTCCATATAAGTGAAAAATTCTTGATAGGATTTAAAACAACAAACAAAAACAATTTTTAATTTAATTTTAAATTTTGAAGTGTGATTTACCCTACACTCAACAATTTTTCAGTTATATGGTGGTGGCCAGTTTTTAATGGTGGAGGAGAGACCATTGGCCTTCTGCAAGTTAACAGGCAAACTTTCTCACAAAATTCTGCTTCGGGGGGGGGGGGGGTCCCGGTTTAATCTACACGATAAAAATGGATTTTTAACATATAAAAGACTTAAATTATATATACCACTGATATTAGTACAAACATTCTAAAAGAAATAAAAACTAGCAGCTACAGAAAGGAGAAAAGTATAAAAAGGTAATTGTCTTTAAAATGAATTGAAGATCAGAGAACAAAAAGGTATGAGGTAACTAAATAGTGAGAAAGACTCTGTATAATTTGAAGATAACATTGGATATCTTAAACTACATACTGATGAGGTCTTACCTAATGTGTTGATCTAGCGTTCATTGTTGACACTAGAGAACAACCACTTTATATAACACGTGATTATTCCGCCAGTGCCAATAACGACCATCTAGATGAATGTTCCGATTGTACGACAAACAAGAAACGTACAACATGTCCACAACAAATAGCAACCATTTAGGTGAATATTCTGATTGAACAACAAACAACGAAAGTACTACATGTCTACTAACACAACAATACTAAAGTAATTCTTACATATTGTGATTTATAGTGGCATCTGGCTGTATTTTTAAAAGCATTTGCTATTTCAAAATCCTGTGGACATTGATTGATTGGAAGGTAGTCAAGTTTGACTTCTACAGTCACCACACCACTGAAAATATAAGAAAAAGAATGTCAATACAATACACATGGGGCACCTTATAGGCTCCTACAGGGATCAATGTCATCAACATGTGGTTCCTGTAAAAGGCCCCATTCCCAATGCAAAATCTGCTATCCCCCCCCCCAATTTTGAGCAAAAATTTCCCAATTAGGTTCACTCTGTCATGAGAATTCAGTATTAAACAATAAAAATGATAATTCAGTACAATGCATGAACTGCACTTCAGAGTCTTCAGAAGAAAACCATGTTTTCAGTTAAATAAGAGAAGTTAAATGAATCACAAGTTTTGTGTGGCTTTATTCTTATGAATTAAATGACCATAGTTACTTTTTTCCCAATTTGGCCCATTACGACGTAAAATTTCCAATCGGAAGGGTACAGGACACCATCCAAAAAGGGTCTATTGACCCATTATACTGTTTTACAGTATTGTAATTCATGTCAGTAGCAGGTAGTTTTTTAATAAACCCAGGAAGATATTACCAGCCTTCTGAAAATTAAATAAAGAGTGAGACTTGGCAACCCCAGACTACTGCAAAAACCATAAACAATGGATGAAAACCAATATAACAAGGCTGAAAAATGTATATGAAAAGTAAGTGTACAGAAAAAACATTCTGCAAACAATATTTCAAATGACTTCAAAGTAAAAACTAAAGAAGTACACAATTCAACAAAAGAAGAATCATCAAGAAGTACCAAAAATTATATTCTCAATTTTGTCATCTAAACAACAATATGGGTGTTATATACAATACTTACTGAAACTCCAGACGAGTTTTCAGTCTGTTTGTTCCAAAGAAAGGAACAACATACGATACGATCCAGTCCATTACACCTTCTTCTGGGTCACAGCGAAATTCTGGTCGTAACCACTGTCCATGTTCGTAAAGTGGTGCAAAATATTTCAATGGGTAGTGTTCCCATCTCACTAAACTTGTACCATTAGGATCAGAACGAATCATTGGTTTAGCTGTATATTGTTTCAGTCCACTGAAGTTTGTCTGCCATCTTGCCTTCATATCTCTAAACCATCTCTTATCACTGTAATATTCAGTTTTGCCTGCAAAGTCTACAGCACTAAAGGCATCTAGACCATCTCCTTGTGTTTTATTACGAAATGCATATGGACCAAAGAACTCGCGTGTAATGCCATTAACAAATCTAGGATCCGTGTTATTTGATGGCGGAGACATTCGGAACTTGTACCTATCAAAAAAAGCTCCGCTGCCGTGTATCTTGAAATTACTCATCACATTTGCAAGAACTTCTCCAAATAGATGAGTCTCATTCAAACGACGATCACCTTTTACTAAGCCAAATGTTTCATATTCATCCACATTTTGGAGGAAGTCACACAGAAAATGTGCCAACCTCAGGGCTGTTCTTCCTTCCCCTTCAAAAACCTTTTCAACACCATAGGCTGCATCTCCTGGAAGATAACGCTCAAAATCGGGTTTGGAGAGGCAGTTTGTTCTGTCTATAGATCGCTTCCTTGTTAATATTTTTTGCATTCTGTCGTATACAGTTTGATCAAACAAGTCTCTTTTATGACGCAAATGTCTCTTTTCTCCTTCATAGAAAGGTACAAACCTTCGATGTCTCAATCTTTCAGTTTTATCACTTTGCTTTGACCTTTTTGCCCTGAGTTTAACTCGAGGACTTGTTGAAAGTGCTGATAAGAATTTATCTCTTGCAGCAGTGGAGTCAGAAACTGATCTTCTCTTCCGCTCAACAAAAGTAGGATTTTCATTTGGAATTACCAGTCGTTCTGAAAAGCACATAAAAACAGGATGTATTATTATGCATGAAGACATGATACATCTTTATAAAAATGTCACACTGTGGTATTATAAGGATTTCAAAACTTTTTATTATTAAAATTACCATTCTTCTTACTCAAAATCTAAACATTTCCCTGAACTAGAAACAACAGTACACATGTGATTTTTTTGGCAGGAGGTAAAACCTCCAAATTTTGAGGATCTCTTCCACCCCTCCTGTCACCTGATACATCCCCTCCTGTCACCTGATACATCCCCTCCTGTCACCTGATACATCCCCTCCTGTCACCTGATACATCCCCTCCTGTCACCTGATACATCCCCTCCTGTCACCTGATACATCCCCTCCTGTCACCTGATACATCCCCTCCTGTCACCTGATACATCCCCTCCTGTCACCTGATACATCCCCTCCTGTCACCTTTCAGAACCTTCCACCAATCAAAAACTTCCAATACAAAAAGAATTACACGTAATTTTACGTCTCTCCAGTCCCTGCTCTGACATTAAATGTAGCAAAGTATAATTGTAACATGTAGAATTAATAAGTGTAGGATCAGGCATGTGAATGTATTTCAAGTTTTAAGTTAAAATATATATATATTCTACGGGGTGGGGCAGGACCCCTATAGGCACCACTGTCTCCCCATAACAATCAATAATATATATGGTTTAATGGTGGGGCTGTGAAAGGGTTTAATGTTACAAGTAAAAATATATATTTCAGGGAGAGGGGCAGTACCCCGACATACACCACTGAATGTGTCTCCGTATAACAATCAATAATATGGTTTAAGGCTGGGGCAGTGAATGGTTTTTAAGGTAAAAATGTATATTTTGGGGATGGGGCAGAACCCCCACATACACCACTGAATGTGTTTTCCAATAACAAACAATAATATATATGGTTTAGGGGGGTGGTTATGAACGCTTTTTAAGTTATTTCAGGGGGTGGAGCAGTACCCCCACATACACCACTGAATGTGTTTTCCCATAACAATCAATAATATTAACAGTGCTCCAGATAAGCTGCGTATTTGTGTATTTTACGCATAAAAAATGAATGGATACGCAAGCAAATTAAAATCCATGTGTAAGATACCTATTGCAAATCAAAACTGAAGCGTAACATTAAACACATTGGATCTGAAACCTGCTATTAGACATAAAATATTAATTTCACTTGTTCTGAATGGATCTTGGTCATTATTTGTGTTAAAACTCTGTAGTGATAATGCAGTTAAGCTGACCCAAACCCAGATGTTTGAATTGTACAGACAGTTAAATACAGATTAATTAATGGTAATTTAGCAACCAAACCTCTATAGTAAAATCAATGGCAATATGACAACAGAATTGGAAAATATCCACTTGACAGAAATTTTGTGGGTAAAAATACTCACTGGATTTGGAAATGATGGGTATTATACCCAAGTGCTCAGAAAGTTCTCTGGAGTACTGATATATGTGGTTAAAGGGTGGGGCTGTGAACAGTTTTTAAGTTATAAGTAAAAATATAAATTTAAGGGGGGTGGGGCAAGACCTCCAAAGGACCCCATCATACCCCCAAAAATGTGTCTACCCACAATAAACAATAATATATATGGCTTAGGGGTAGACATGTGAATGGTTGTCAAGAAATACATAAAAGAATAAAAATAAGGGGGTGGGGCATATATCACCCACCAGGGATTTTCCACACTCTTTTGGGAATGGGGCCTGGACCTCTTGAATTGGGAATTTTAGCAACATTTTATTGAAACTGGGAAATCTTGAACATGTTGAAATACAAAAAAATATCTACAAAAGAATACAAGAATCTCTTTAAATTCATTATCATTTCACTTCAGTTGGGAAATTTTGACTGCAAATTAGGAAAAAATGTATTGATTTTGCATTGGGAATGAGGCCTTATTTCGGCTCCGTATGATAGGGTGAAAAATCCCTGACCCACAGACCCCAAAGCACATCAATAAGCACTGATGTTCTACCCTAATGGAACCTCCATCCAAATTACTATCATTAACTGAGAACCATGTCCCTAATACAAACTTAACATTGATCTGAACACAGCAAATATTGCAAGAAACATAGGGCCAGTGATTTTCCGGGATCGTGGAATAGTGGACGGAATCACAGAATCAACAATCTGAAATGGAATTTGCGTTTCTGAAAAATCTTTTAAAATATCCAACACACTGATAAAATTGTGAGCTTATTTCTGTTTCTGTGTTTTATAAACCTCATTTCATACTTTATTGACAACTTTTCCTCATGTGATTAATGCATCATTTTTGTTTTGTATTTAACCCTCATTATTTCTTGCATTGAAGCAGGGACGTACCCACACCTTAACAACATTGAAAGATAGGGCATACTCATTTCTGTTGTTTTAATATTGTTGTCATGGAATCGGAACTCTTCTCAAATGAAAATAACATTTAAAAATATACAGAAGTATGTTTTATGTAATGCTGTGTTCAATCACAGAAAATACTTATCATAGTTTATAAGTAATAGTATAATTTCATTATGTAAAATCTCTCGTAACTTTTTACAACATACTGCTCGACAGCCGGTTTTCAGTAACAACAAAACACATACGTCGATCACATGTTTAAACTGACGTTTTAACAGCAATATGGCTGAAATTAGTTTGGCAGACTATTAAAGGTATCATTATGGGTCTGTATCATTAAATATTCTTTATCTGCACTGTGTGTTTTAGTTTTCATTTCATGAAACCGGTAAAAAATGGAATTCACCAAATCTTAAAATGGAATTGAGGCAAATTTGAAATGAAAAATCACTGGCCCTAGAAACTGCATGTCCAAAAACATAATCAAAGGACAGAAAGTCCTGAAAGGCAAGTCCTTTGTCAAATCTGAATTGGTGAATTTATAAAAGAATATATATCTGTATGTACATGCAGTAACTGCTTAACCTGGGAATATAAATCCTTCATCTACTAAAATCAGAAATTAGTATAGGCTGTCGTACACCATGGTACATCTTTAAACCAAAACATTTATTTGAAATATAAGAAATTTTTGATTATGCATAAGTAGAAATATATACATTTTATGATATGTTTACATTGTCATTACAAAACAGTAGACATACAGAGTCAGACTTAGATTTACATGTTCAGTCATGGGACATATATATTTGTCACTTATGTTATTTTCTTCCTTGTTTTATATACAACCAATAATTTTTAAATGCTGCTTAAATCCAGAATTTTACAAATTTGTATAAATTTATGGTAGATCTAATACAATTTCAAATTTCTAAAACATATGCATTTTTAAATTATCGTGTTTATTTACAGAAATGACAGTATTTTTCTTATGGAATAATTTTGTAAATTCTGTAATTATTCTTTCAGTCTGATGAAATATGTCAAAATTTACCTCAAGTAATTTTATCCTCCACAGAATCATTATTTTCTCAAAATAAACAAAAGTATATCTAAATTTCAAACTGATTAAAAAAATTAATTGTATTTCCTTCATGTAAACTTATATTTGAAATATTGCTTAAATTAGTGGATTCTGTCTGCATTTAAAAATAAAATAACATAAGTGACAAATATTTATGTCCCATGGTTGTAGATCTATCACGTCTTTCAACAGCTTTAAAAAATGTTGCATTATATTGTTCCCTTCTCTCCCTAATTTTTAACAGAAAAAACATTCGTTCAACAACCTTAAAATTACATTGTTATTTGGTATATAAAAAACGGAGTAAGAAATGTAGATCGATGTCTCAAATACGAATTGGGTTAAAAAATTTAAACATCAGGTCAAACTGATTTAAAGTCAAAACACCCGTGGTAACAATGACCATTGTAAATACATCCACTAAAACCACCTGGCTAGACTTTAAAACTATATTACTAGCTCAAATCATGCAATCCCTAGCTGCATTGATGTCTGTGCTATCTGACCAGAACCACGATCGAGTAAACTGGTCTTTTATTCTCTCACAAATGAACAGAATTTACAGCACACCAGGAAAGCATCTTACTCGATGTCAGACATTAACGGTTGAATCGGTTTAATCGTGAGTTTGTCTATTAATACTTCCGTGAGTAAGTTTCAAAACTTAAATAATCTTTCAGTTAAGTAAAAATTCATGTTGTATGAATAAAAAGGAATCGATGATCGATTCCGGTTTCTAAATAACATGAATTAAAATGGGTATCATTGTCATATTCGGCAAAGCTGATCTGAGGGAATTACCCTTTTAAACATGTGTCCTATGTCACATGACTATAATAATTCATCATAGCATTTTCTACTGCCTTCATTGTTGAATTTTAATTTCAATGAGTTTTCAAATTGAAAGAAATGGTGTCCTAGTTCAGGAATTATAAGGAAAGAGTATGCAAATGAAACAAGATTCATATTAGACACAAAGAAGTATTTTAATGCTTGAATCTCAGGTAACTACTTTTTTCAGCGCAAGCAGTAGTTCGACAAATCCTATGGCACAATGATTTTTTAATGGGGTTGCTGACAATGCTTAATTGAGTACATGGAAAAACCCGGAGTTTTGAGCCTGTCATAGCAATAAGGCCTTGCCTTAAAAATTCCCCCAAATTCCAAAAAATGTCCCCAATCAAACTTCTTAACATCAATACTTACCCCCACCCCCACCCCCAAGAATCATACAGACCAAATATCACCAAGCTAGCACCAATATCAACTGGACAGCAAAACTGTAACAAAAACTTAGTTGAACATTGATCTGAACACAGCAAACTTTTGCAAAAAAGAGCTGCGCTTTCAGAGCGCATGATACGCCCGTCTACCTTGAGGTCTTTTCAAATACATTTGAAATGAAATATGAGACTTTTAATACCATGTTACATGATCAGTTTTCAATATAAAATCAGTCAGCATCTCCAATCTGCATAGTAAAATTTCTTTCAAAAGTTTAATTAACAGAAAATTATAAATCCATTTGGTTTGTTTATACAAATCACAAGGAAGAATCTTTGATTAAACTATGGTGACCTACACTTATTTTAATTATCAAACTTCAATTTTTTATTTTTTTTTTTTGGGGGGGGGGGGGGGGGGGGGGGTAATATTCTTTCACTTAGATTTATTCATATGGCATACTAGAGATATAAATATACTGAGGTATAGATTTTATGTCACAAACTTTTATTCTTACAACAATGATATCCATATTAACTTGTGATCAGAGAAAAAGACTCCATTAGTGCCACTTTCCACACAAATACCAAATCAATATGTAGAGGCATTACAAAGAAAGGTGTAGAAAGGGATATTTTTAAAAAAATTACTAAGTCAAGGGGACATAACTCTGCACAAAGTCATTTGACCAGAACCAAATTTGAACTTGATCTGTAAATTATCTAGATACAACCAAATATCAAATATCAACTCACTATGTTGAAGCATTACAAAGAAAAACTGTGAAAATTTATTTTTCAAATATTTACGTATTTTTAAGGACCATAACTCAGCAACGGAAAATCAGAATTTAATCAAAATCGAAAGGAAGCTTGCATTTATGGGAAGAAACAAACTACCAAAAATTCACTGAAATATGTTGAGGCATTTTTAAGTTAACGTGCCAAGTGTGGACAACGTACAGACAGACAACAGTATATCATAATTAGTCCCGTCAAAATTGACGGGCGTATAAAAACAGTAAGTCCAAAAACGTTATTTTTCCAAAACTTAAAAAAAAAAATCCTAATTATCCTTCACATAATCAATGCTAGAAACCCCCCCCCCCTCATCTCACCTATCCAAAATTTCACTAGCCATGGTGAGCAGGTGAGTGGACTTTACACCTGTTTACCATGAGCAATTTCAGAATTAGACCTTTAGCAAATTTGAAACTATTCAGACTTGCATTCTTAATTCAAAATTTTGCTTATCTACAAAAAGACTTTAAGAAACAAGGATCAGGGCTTTGAGTCCATTATCATAAAATTTCTGTTATTTTTCAAAACAAACCTTCTACTGCCAAGCAGTCAAAGCCAACATCATATTCTTTTTTTGTAGCTTGTTCTATTTCTATACCAAGAAATGGACCATCGTGCCACCATGGGTAGTAATACCCTGGCTTGCAAACACATCTGTAACCACCTCTACGGAAACCAAACCCAGGAATGACCTCACACTGAAATTAAAGTTGAAATTTAGAATTTAAAAGTAAAGTCAAATATTTTGTACTTCCACATAAGGTAAGAGTGTGTTTTCATGTATTCAATTCCAGGTGAAATTTTGAATATTGATAATACCTCTGCACAGGCAAGTTTCCGGTTTGATTTCTACTGTTTTAAGGGTTAATTTCCAAAATTATTTTGTTCAGTTCTTTTAAAAGTAAAATGAAATACAGGTATGAAGATGTCAAGGGATATAGAGTTCTACAGTTTTTGTACCATGAACTAATGTCATTCCAGTCTTATAACATGCAGTCTTACCACAGAACACCTTTATAGTTTATCTATTTTTATTTTCATTAGCTTTTTACACCACACTCAACAATTTTTCAGTTAACTAGTGGCATTGTTGTGAATTATTCATTTACAGACTTGATGCAAATGTCTTTTTTAGACAGAAAGTGTCTTTCTGTGTAAACCCTGCATCATGCCCCTCCAAATTTCAACTTGGAACACTGCTTTCTTATATCTGTAGAGCTTCTACATACTGACAGACCACATTGTACAATGTAGTTTAGAGAATCAGATTCAGATTATTGAAATGGAAATAAATCCACTTCTATACAGTGCTATATGCACATGTAATCAATGATTCATGGATTTGTCAGAATTAATTACATAGGTATCGGTATGTTTAATCATTGGTTTCTCTGAATCCATCATAAATCTGCCAATACACGGAAATTACAATGCAGGTATGTAAAATGGCTACATGTCAAATAATTAAGTTATCGTAGACTGTTAAATTTACCTGTAAAGTAATGTCTTAGAAATACAGGGACAACATCATAGCATGATACATGTACAACACAATGCCATACAGGTACAACACATAACATGGTATAGGAACAACATAATGCCATACAGGTACAACATCATAACATGATACATGTACAACACAATGCCATACAGGTACAACACATGCGACTCAAATTTTGTATTGCCATTCCAGGAAATTTTTTTCCCTAGGCTTCCAATATGTTCCCATTGTTCATATTGTTACATTCATAAAATTGGATTAAAGTTTTCAAAAAAAAAAAATCCTACCTACTTACTCACAGTAAAAATATGAGTTGCATTACAGCAAACTTACAATTTTTTAAGGATGGCTAATGTGGTACAGGTACATGTACAACATACAACATGATACAGGTACAACATGTAACATAATACAGGTACAACATAATGCTGTACAGGTAAAACACATAACTTGATACAGGTACAACATGTAACATGATACAGGTATAACACAATGCCATACAGGTACATCACATAACATGGTACAGGTACAACACAGCAGGCCTTTTTCTGTCAATTTTGGGAAAATGCCATTGGCAACAAAATTGGAAATTTTAATGTGAATTTGTTTCATATTGGGAAAAATTGTGTGCACATATGGAAATCTAAATGCATTATCCCATATATATTTTTTCATTACAGTCAAGAGCTCAACATCAAATTGGGAATTTTTTTTCATCAAACTGGGAAAAAATACATGCATTTTGCATTGGCAATGAGGCTGAATTTCGGCCCCATAGATACTATAAAAAAAGCCCTGCATAGCATGGTACAGGTACAATCGTAATATGGTACAGGTACAACACAGCATGGTACAGGTACAATCGTAATATGGTACAGGTACAACACAGCATGGTACAGGTACAATCGTAATATGGTACAGGTACAACACAGCATGGTACAGGTACAATTGTAGTATGATACAGGACGTAACAGGTACAACACAGTATGGTACAGGTACAATCGTAATATGGTACAGGTACAACACAGTATGGTACAGGTACAATTGTAGTATGATACAGGACGTAACAGGTACAACACAGTATGGTACAGGTACAATTGTAGTATGATACAGGACGTAACAGGTACAACACAGCATGGTACAGGTACAATTGTAGTATGATACAGGACGTAACAGGTACAACACAGCATGGTACAGGTACAATTGTAGTATGATACAGGACGTAACAGGTACAACACAGTATGGTACAGGTACAATTGTAGTATGATACAGGACGTAACAGGTACAACACAGTATGGTACAGGTACAATTGTAGTATGATACAGGACGTAACAGGTACAACACACAGCATGGTACAGGTACAATTGTAGTATGATACAGGACGTAACAGGTACAACACAGCATGGTACAGGTACAATTGTAGTATGATACAGGACGTAACAGGTACAACACAGCATGGTACAGGTACAATTGTAGTATGATACAGGACGTAACAGGTACAACACAGCATGGTACAGGTACAATTGTAGTATGATACAGGACGTAACAGGTACAACACAGCATGGTACAGGTACAATTGTAGTATGATACAGGACGTAACAGGTACAACACAGTATGGTACAGGTACATGATGTAACATGGTACAGGTACAACACAACATGGTACAGGTGCAACACTTAACATGGTACAGGTACAACACAGTATGGTACAGGTACAATTGTAGTATGATACAGGACGTAACAGGTACAACACAGTATGGTACAGGTACATGATGTAACATGGTACAGGTACAACACAACATGGTACAGGTGCAACACTTAACATGGTACAGGTACAACATTTAACATGACACAGGTAACTCACCATTGTTGTTGGTTTACATCTTGCTGTCCCAGCAAACAAATTAGGTTTCTGATTTCCATCACTAATTGGGCAAGGATTGATATCAATTCGCTCAAATTCAATGTCAATAGAGGTAACTGCAACAAATCTGAAATGGAATACAAAATAATGTACAGATCAGGGACCCATTTTACAAAAGATCCCAAGTCTTAGACCAGTGACTTACAACCAAATCAGGTCAGGTCATAATGACTACCCAGAGGTTGTACATAGATCTGAGATATTTATGTATATGTCATAATTTATCTGTGTAAATGTAGCAGGTAAAAATACTCATAAACTACCAAGATCTTATTTGAAAATATGCAAACATACCTTAAGACTTCAGTTAGGGTAGTGTTGATAAAACGGTCCTAATTTTTTGTCTAGATCAAATAACTTTCGACTTTTGATTAGTAAATGTCTACGTTGTTGTATAGTTCTAGATTTGATATTGTTTAGTTATCAGTAAATGTCTATGTCGTTGTATAGTTCTAGTGTTGATATTGTTTAGTTATCAGTAAATGTCTACGTCGTTGTACAGTTCTAGATTTGATATTGTTTAGTTATCAGTAAATGTCTACTTCATTGTACAGTTCTAGGTTTGATTTTGTTTAGTTATCAGTAAATGTCTACGTCGTTGTACAGTTCTAGATTTGATATTGTTTAGTTATCAGTAAATGTCTATGTCGTTGTACAGTTCTAATGTTGATATTGTTTAGTTATCAGTAAATGTCTACGTCGTTGTACAGTTCTAATGTTGATATTGTTTAGTTATCAGTAAATGTCTATGTCGTTGTACAGTTCTTGATTTGATATTGTTTAGTTATCAGTAAATGTCTACGTCGTTGTACAGTTCTAGTGTTGATATTGTTTAGTTATCAGTAAATGTCTACGTCGTTGTACAGTTCTAGATTTGATATTGTTAAGTTATCAGTAAATGTCTACGTCTTTGTAAAGTTCTAATGTTGATATTGTTTAGTTATCAATAAATGTCTACGTCGTTGTACAGTTCTAGATTTGATATTGTTAAGTTATCAGTAAATGTCTACGTTGTTGTACAGTTCTAGTGTTGATATTGTTAAGTTATCAGTAAATGTCTATGTCGTTGTACAGTTTTTGATTTGATATTGTTTAGTTATCAGTAAATGTCTACGTCATTGTAAGTTCTAATGTTGATATTGTTTAGTTATCAGTAAATGTCTACATGTTGTACAGTTCTAGATTTGATATTGTTAAGTTATCAGTAAATGTCTACGTTGTTGTACAGTTCTAGATTTGATATTTAGTTATCAGTAAATGTCTACATTGTTGTACAGTTCTAGTGTTGATATTGTTTAGTTATCAGTAAATGTCTGTGCCGTTGTACAGTTCTAGATTTGATATTGTTTAGTTATCAGTAAATGTCTATGTCGTTGTACAGTTCTAATGTTGATATTGTTTGGTTATCAGTAAATGTCTACGTCGTTGTACAGTTCTAGGTTTGATTTTTTTTTAGTTATCAGTAAATGTCTGCATCGTTGTACAGTTCTAGTGTTGATATTGTTTAGTTATCAGAAAATGTCTACTTCCTTGTACAGTTCTAGATTTGATATTGTTTAGTTATCAGTAAATGTCTACTTCATTGTACAGTTCTAGTGTTGATTTTGTTTAGTTATCAGTAAATGTCTTTGTCATTGTACAGTTCTTGATTTGATATTTAGTTATCAGTAAATGTCTACGTCGTTGTACAGTTCTTGATTTGATATTGTTTAGTTATCAGTAAATGTCTACATCGTTGTACAGTTCTAATGTTGATATTGTTTAGTTATCAGTAAATGTCTGTTGTACAGTTCTAGTGTTGATATTGTTTAGTTATCAGTAAATGTCTACGTCGTTGTACAGTTCTAGATTTGATATTGTTTAGTTATCAGTAATTGTTTACGTCGTTGTACAGTTCTAATGTTGATATTGTTTAGTTATCAGTAAATGTCTACGTCGTTGTACAGTTCTAGGTTTGATTTTTTTTAAGTTATCAGTAAATGTCTGCATCGTTGTACAGTTCTAGTGTTGATATTGTTTAGTTATCAGAAAATGTCTACTTCCTTGTACAGTTCTAGATTTGATATTGTTTAGTTATCAGTAAATGTCTACTTCATTGTACAGTTCTAGGTTTGATTTTGTTTAGTTATCAGTAAATGTCTACATTGTTGTACAGTTCTAGTGTTGATATTGTTTAGTTATCAGTAAATGTCTACATCGTTGTACAGTTCTAGTGTTGATATTGTTTAGTGTTGATATTGTTTAGTTATCAGTAAATATCTGTCATTGTACAGGTCTTAATTTGATATTGTTTAGTTATCAGTAAATGTCTACGTTGTTGTACAGTTCTAATGTTGATATTGTTTAGTTATCAGTAAATGTCTACATTGTTGTACAGTTCTAGTGTTGATATTGTTTAGTTATCAGTAAATGTCTACATCGTTGTACAGTTCTAGATTTGATATTGTTTAGTTATCAGTAAATGTCTACGTCGTTGTACAGTTCTTGATTTGATATTGGTTAGTTATCTGTAAATGTCTACATCGTTATACAGTTCTAGTGTTGATATTGTTTAGTTATCAGTAAATGTCTAAGTCATTGTACAGTTCTAGATTTGATATTGTTTAGTTATCAGTAAATGTCTACGTCGTTGTACAGTTCTAGGTTTGATTTTTTTTAGTTATCAGTAAATGTCTGCATCGTTGTACAGTTCTAGTGTTGATATTGTTTAGTTATCAGAAAATGTCTACTTCCTTGTATAGTTCTAGATTTGATATTGTTTAGTTATCAGTAAATGTCTACTTCATTGTACAGTTCTAGTGTTGATTTTGTTTAGTTATCAGTAAATGTCTGTCATTGTACAGGTCTTAATTTGATATTGTTTAGTTATCAGTAAATGTCTACGTTGTTGTACAGTTCTAATGTTGATATTGTTTAGTTATCAGTAAATGTCTACATTGTTGTACAGTTCTAGTGTTGATATTGTTTAGTTATCAGTAAATGTCTACGTCGTTGTACAGTTCTAGTGTTGATATTGTTTAGTTATCAGTAAATGTATACGTCGTTGTACAGTTCTTGATTTGATATTGGTTAGTTATCAGTAAATGTCTACATCGTTATACAGTTCTAGTGTTGATATTGTTTAGTTATCAGTAAATGTCTAAGTCATTGTACAGTTCTAGATTTGATATTGTTTAGTTATCAGTAAATGTCTACGTTGTTGTACAGTTCTAGTGTTGATATTGTTTAGTTATCCCCAATGTCCCAGCCTTTATCTGTCAGTTTTGGGAAAATGTCACTTGCAACACGATTGGGAAACTGAATTTGGTATCAAATTTTGAAAAATAGTTAGCACACATGTAAATCCACATGCAATGGATTGTCTTTTTTTCAATGCATTTCCCCCAGAAATAATCTATTTTTCATTATAGTCAGAGTCAACATATACCATATTGGGATTTTTTTTCATCAAACTGAAAAAAAAAAAGTTGGGAATTGGGGCCAAATTTCGACCCAGTGGAAACTAAAGAAAAGCCTGATATCTGTTGTTGTACATGCAGTTCTATTGTTTAGTTATCAGTAAATGTCTGTGGTGTAATACAGTCGCATTATTTCATCCACTCATTACGAAATACATGTACAGTCAAAAGGAGATAAAACACATGGTGGCTGACAACGGTTTCATCCGAACACATGAATTTATGACACGCATGGCTAACTCAATTACTAGTCCCTGTGAAGCCTTCTCCATGGTGCTGAATTCACCTTAAGACTTTTATTATCTTCTGGAGGATGTGTGCGTAATGTAATGTGATTACAATATGAAATATCAAGCTAAAATCTACGGGTAGATTACAGATGTTTATTTTGACTGGCAATTTTAGAATTTAGCCAAAGATCCACAAAAAATAAGAGAGTTAATTATTATTACCTTGGTCTCCGCAGATGTATAAATGGAGAATATCTTGGCATATACTCTACAACAGGTGAACTGGCACTCACAATCCACTTGTTAGACCTGCCACAGTCAAAATATGGTCGACTCCAAACTACTGGCAAGAATTCTTTTGTGTCTGTCTGTCTGGGCTGAGGTGGGCCAAAAAATGGTAATGCTTCAAACTGATTCTTCAAAAATTTACCAGTTTCATTTGAAAATTTGACACCAACTGTGTAAGTGTACTTCATGATAGAATCCTGGTTCCCTTCGACGTCAGGCATCCAGGAAGAATACCATGGGGCAGTTTTGTATGCTTGGTTTGAGTAATTGCTGCTTTGCCCAGCACCATAATCATGTATGTCCACAGTGCGATTAGTGGGTTCACGTAAATAGTTTGTTGTTTCATCAAAGTCATCTGCACGCCATGCACGGGGTCCAAATAAAGGTATTGTTTGATTAAAATCTATAATTTGAGTGTACCAGTTCGGATAGTAACACTGATTATCAAAAAATATTCCAGAGCCGTTAATGAAGCCCTGGCTTCCTGTGACATCTGCTGCCGAGGACATGTACAGGTACATTAACCCAGGCTGATAGGCGAAATCTTCAGATCTGTTGAGACGCTGATAAATGAAGCTGTAGAAGAAAGCCCTATTTAAAGCCATGTTGTGAACATGTAATAGCTGAGATCTATTGGAATGGATGACTGTACTTAACAACATGTTGTATAGGGGCATTTGAGTCACACTGTCCGTTGGCAGTTCCAATTCATCTTTAGGTTTTGATCTGCAATTTTCCATTGTTATTTCCGATAGTTTATCCATAACATCATCAAAACTATCCCTCTTCTGCCAGTCGTAAACGCTGTCTCCCCCATTGCTCCAGGCAGCAAACAACCACAAACACACCAGTGTAAAAACACACCTTATTAAAGTCATGTTGCTATAGTCGCAGACTGTTTTATAATCACATATTTATATATCTATTTTCAAATATGATCTCGTTTTTACCTGCCCTACTTCCTTTGCTTCAAAATGGCGGCTTGAATTAGCTCACCTATTCAAATAAAAGTGGACGCTCTTTTCTTTTGCGCATGCCTCAGGTATGTATTAATCAGGTGTGTCACATTACGAAAGGCTCCGGTGGGATACAGATTTTTAGTCAGATTTCCGAGGGAAGAGTTTCGAGAAATCCTTATCCACATAAATTAACTATCTTATTGTTTAAATTGTACGTGTTGCTACAATTCATTCCGTGCGCGTGAAGTCGTCCTACTTACCTGGATTTATAACGCGTTATCCCACCTTTCACCTATCCAGGTATACCCATTGTTTAGATCAATAAATAATGTAAATGCATGGTTTTATTACATATGCTTTAATATATTTTATAGAAATTTTAATGCTACAGTTTGCGAGATAATTTTCATTAATTTCTACCGCGTTAATATTATTGTTTAGCGCAATTATTTTGTCTAATGTCAATTGCAATGTGAAATGACTCAACCCGCGCACATGATTAACCTATATAGAACCAAGGGTGTAATTCGGGGTATTACTATTCAGAATATTTCAATACGTGTGCGACTCTATGTGGAACAGATACACCTTTATGTATAACATCCTAACAGGTTGTGTAGATTGAAGTTTCGTTTGTTTAATAATGTATATAATATAACATAATTGAAGCTATTCAAATCGAAAGCAACAGAGCATTTGTTGATACCTTATAAATATTTGTAACTCATTTCCCCTTTCGTAGCCTCAACTGAAACTCCTAAACAAACAACGGCATGGTTTACCTGAGTCAGTAGGTGAGACGATGTGAGGAGATCGTGTAGGAAACTGGACGTATACACAATACCAGTATCTTGCCTTACATATCCTAGAATTGGGAATACATTGACTTTAATAAATACCCTGTATACTTCAGGGAGAGAATTGTGTGTTTTACAGGTTCACTGTACATGCAAGAGATGCCAGTACTCGAACAAAAGCTTTTGTTGTAATGCAAACTGACAAAAATATATACAGTGATACCTCGCTTTCAAGCCCACTTAATTGATTAAGCCAGTGTTAATTTATTCCCTATTATAATTATAGAGATCAGCAGAGGTGTACATTTATAAAGCCAGCATTTTAGGCGTTATATATCACCGATATCTGCGGATCTTTAATTTTGTTAAGTACCTTTTCTGTTCAAGCTGTGACAGAAATGAAAGACTACGATGTGGTCGTGATATTTTCATTATATATATATATATATATATATATATATATATATATATATATATATATATATATATATATATATATATATATTATTTATCAGGAGAAAGATTGGTACACAGAAAATCAATAGTGAATGATACAAGCAGTATCCATGGGGATGTAAGCGTATGTTTGCAATAGATTCTCGACTCTGCTATGCAGTCATAAAACACGTGAAACATTTACACGAGGCCTACAACATAAACATCTCCCACAGATCCATCATGAATATTCTTGATATTGATATGGATATCATAACGCCCACCCTAATTGTTAAATTCGAAGGAGAATACTCACAAGGCGGATCCAGTGGTAAGACTTCCTTTTGCACCATCCACTCAAATGTTTCCCCAAACTAAAAACAAACACTTTCAACATGCAATAATTGATTTCTGGATATATTTCATTGATGTTATTCAAGAAATTTTCAAACAAATTAATACTTTTGAATATCCTCCGCATTTTTATAATGTTTTGGGGAATCACATGTATTTGAGTAGGGGTGAAAAAAGGAAGTTTTTCCCAGAATCTCTTTTTAATCGAGATTTCAAGAATGTTTGGGTTGGGGTGCCATAGGGAACTCTTTCCGTTCTGGTTGCATATGCTTTTGAAAATCAGCGTTCCAAGTATTACGTGAATAAAAATGTGCACTCCGTAAACCATTTCAACCGTTGTTAAAGCAATATGAGTTGTCGCCGTGCATGTTTCAGTGGCGTAGGAAGCAAATAAAAAAACAAAACAAAACAAAACGGGGGGATGCTTTTTTATGAAAATATTTCCACATACGTTTTGATTATGTAATAAACATATACAACAGTGGCAGATCTAGAAAAGTTTCAAGGGGGGATGGGTGAGTGGGTTTGAGGCTGGTTACATTTGCCTCATCAAGGCAGGATAAGGAATCAAAGTTGGATAATGTTAATATATGTGTGTGTGTGTGTGTGTCAGCCCACAGGAAAAGGGCGTTTATAATATTTTTTATCGAAATTAATATTTTAGTCGATTCACATAGTTCAAACTCTCGGCTTTTAGAAAAATACAACTTAAATGAAATCTGTCATGTATTAAGCCTTAAAAAATGCTTTAAAAATAATAGGTTTACGCTACTGGTGTAGAAAATAACGTCAAGTAAAATATAACGTTACATGACGCCGTTTTCCCCGAAAATTGAAGTGACGGTGAAATGATACCATAAACTCCCAATGATTTATCAGGAGTCAAAATCTATTGGAGTAAAATTCAAAAGGATATATCCGATGAGATATTGTTTAAGAATCATTGGTACATATTTCTTTTAAAAACTTTTTTCTAACATAGCGGCAGTAATGCTTTTAACTTCTGATATGAAGGGCATTTTTTTCATTCCCTTAAGTAAGTAAGGATAAACTATAAAAATATTCAATTTTCTAAAAGTAGGAAAATGAAAATTTAAACAGGGAACATTTTTGTCGACCTGATGTACATACTAGACCCATTCAGCTTTCCGAATGAAGCAAATGTATGTGAGGGGAGGTCGTACTTCACATAATATTATAAATATTGATGTTTTCTTTAGATATGAAGAGGCGTTTTCGAACTCCAAATCGTTCTGTCGCCCTGGATTACACAATTAGATTTAACGTGAATGGCGTGTTGTCGATACTTACCTTCCCCTCCCCGTATATCACCCAGGCCATAAGTTGAAAATGTATTCTGAGCAAATATTATTATTTCGCAAACTGTGTTGGTAAAATGTTTAACACCCCCAGAAGATTGTATTTCCACTGACAACAGGTAAAGTATCTATTGTATTTGTATACCTACCCTACAATATTGGTTTCATTTTTCTTTCACAAATACTTACATACATAAAACAGATGATATGGTGAAACACTGTATATTAGTTGCGGATCCGGAACTTTTCAAAGTGGGAATGTACGTATGAGGGCATAATATATTTTTACCGTTTAAAATTGTTATAAAATACATGTCTCACTGCACAAATTTGTCAAATCATCGATTAAATTGTACTGCTAAAAAAAAAAAAAAAAAAAAAAAGAAAGAAATTTAATGACACACATCTTTTCAGAAAAAAATCCGAGTGAAAATTGGAATCATTATACAGCTTCCACACCCGATATAATAACAAGTCCTCAGATCTCACATTGGTTTTCTACGGAGCCCGG